>WEIU01023077.1:549579-634195 GCA_013389925.1 Aegithalos caudatus | reverse complement strand
CCCGACGGCGCTGCCCGGGCCGCGGGTCCGTGGAGGAAGCGGGGGAGCAGGGCCGGGGTGCGGGGGGGAGGAGAGTCCTTCCCCCCGCAGGCTGCACTTGAATCGTTATTGACGGGTTTTTAAATTTTATTTTTAACCCGTATCCGAGGGCTTGGGGTGTTTCGGTGTTTTGGCTTTCGGTTGGATTTTTTTTTTGTGTGTGTGTGGTTTTTTTTTCTTCCTCGAAACCCCCTTGGCACAGAGGACAGCGAGTTCCCTTACGTGTGGCCCCCGTTGGGAAGGGCTCCCCAACCTTCCCGGAGAAATGATGGTACCTTTTCCCCTGGACCGACACTTCAGAGATTCGCATTTTCTTCCTTCTTCCCGTTGCGAAATGTTTTAAGGCTTTTTTACCCGACGTGCGTCCCTCTCAAATATTTCCCCGTACCTGAGCCCTTTGCAGCCCCTGCGTGCTGCGGATTTGAAAGTGAAAGAAATGGAAGGAAAACATCCGTGAAATGCTTTTGGCGGGGGAAACCGCTTGGAAAAGGCAGCGGTGAGGGTGCCTGTCCCCCCACACAGGCGCTGCTTGCTGTGCTGGGTTAGAGCGAGCAGGGAAATCAGGCGGCCGTGGCTGTCACGTCTGTGCTGCTGTGGCAGGGAACTACATCGAGTTTCACTATTTTGATTTGAAATATTGGACGGCTTCCTGCCCCGACCTGCTTTATCCTACTTGCATTTTCTCTGAGAGAGAAACTTTCTAAATTATGTATTTGTAAAATAACTTGTTCCATTCATTGGAGTTACTTTGCATCACGGATGTCGTCCAGGTTAGTGCAAGAGCTTAGATTAGTTAGGTTTTCAGATTTTGATTGTTGAAGCTTCTGTCTCACTAATGATTTAATTTGTTCCATCGCTTTTTACCAAAAAAAGGGTAAGATTTTTGTGTTTTCTTTTTTCCTCCTTTTCTTCCCTGACCTCATTTCACATGGCCCATAGATTTTCCCGGTTCTGTGTCTGAGGCAGGGAGCTTGTGGTCATGGTCTCAGTGCCAGCTCGACAGTGCTCTGTAGTTTGGTCTGACACCAAGAGTTACTGACCTGGAAATTAATTGCTCTGTTTGAGCTCTGACTGCACTCTTCTGTTCTGTTGCAGTCCTACACACGTTTTTTAGGAAAAAAAAAAACCTGTTTGGTGTAACATAGCTGTCATTTTTTTCCAGTTGAAGGTGGTTGAGGTTTGTGTGTGTAGTTTTTAAAGCGACATTATGCTGTCTTCTGTAGAGTTTAGATAAGGACTGTATCAGTGCTAGCAACTCGTGTATCAAACATGGTTGCTTTTTTCACTGACCAGCTTTCCAGAAATCTGTTTGCCCTTATTGGAAAGTAAAAGATTAGTGTAACAGGATGAGCAATAAACTTGGCACTTGGACGTTTTAGTGCTTCTTAAAGGAAACTGGTGGAAAATGACTGTTTAAATCTTGCACTAGTTTTGACAGGGAAGAATTAGTGTAGTAGAAAAGCAGGAGAATAACAAGTCAAGACTCTTGGCAAACATCTGAATAGGGTACTGATGAGAAAAAATTATTGCAATGAGACCTGGTTTTGGGTTTTTTTTCCTATAGACATCACAGATGTTAATGGCTTGGTTGTTTCACAGCTCATAAAGATGAAAAATGGCCTAAGATAGGTATCACACTGCATGTTTCTTCTTAAAGACACTCAGACAACTTATCCCTGTGTGTAATTGCTGGTTTAACATAGATCCCACCATATGTTTGCTTCTTCCCATGGCTATAATGTTTAGGTTCTGAAAGAATGTCAGAGGGCTAAAAACACTGGGAAGGGTGCTGACAAAATAACCAGAATGAGTAGGAAGAGTGGGGTGACAGAAATATTCAAATCAAAAGGTGCCAAAGTCTACATCTGAGAGGAGAAGAGAGGAATGTGTGGGTTTGGATGCTTTTGGAGAGTGCATTTGTACCTGTGCTTGATGTGGCAATGGGTTTTAAAAAAGAGTCCTCATCCATACAGGAGGGTTGGAATCAGGCAAATGTGTGGGAGTGATGCAAGTGGGATGTTGTAGTAATACAAAAGAAAAACGTTGGTGTGCAGAAATGCTGGAAAAGTAGTAAGAGCTTGGGGAAAGCGGGAGGGACTGGCACTTTGCTGAAGGTGCTTTTAGGTAGTTATTAAGTACTCTGTCTGAAACCAGTGAATTGTTTTGCAACTTCTTGTTTGCTTAAGAGAACAGTATTTCATATAGTGAGTGCTCATGAGTGTATGTGGTTTTGGGAACTTGCAGTGTTAAGAAGCAGGGAGAATGAAGCAAGTGAACTTAATGAGAGGAGCTGATGTGGAATTCAGACTATTTTGGCTAAGTTTTGAAAGTGGTGACTACTGTGCTTTCTCGGTGAAGACCTGTGTAGAGCTACAGAAGGGGATAGAAAGGCATGAGCAGTCCTCTGAGGAGACAAGCTGAGAATATAAGACTTCCTTCATCCTTGTTATTGTCTTAGAAGTCCATAACCTTTTTTTTAACTGAGGTGTTAGATGTTTTTTGATGATTTTTTGTATCTAAGAAATTGGTGATAGCAGTACAGCTTTCAGTACCTACGTGGCACAGATCATCAGGTTGTTTGGTGTCTTGGCCTTCAGTCTGGTTTTTTTGCTCCGAAACAATTCACACCACCCTGCAGAGACAGTTTATCAAGTTTTTTTCCATCTAATGCTGCCTCATGCTAAATAAGCTGCATAGTAAGTCATTAACTTTATAGTTAATGTGATGTTATAGTGTGTAGTTAATAATTGGAAGTACTTAGGTTTTAGTAATGAAAAAATATGGAGCCAAATGGAGTTAAAATTCATGGCTTTGAGTAAAATGCCATGACAAAGACAGGCTTTGGGTGAGAGAGATGTTTGGGTTCCAGCTCTGTTACCCTGAGATCTCAGAGAGCAGTAAGCATGTGGATTTGGAGCGTTGCATAACGCCACAGGCACAGCCAAGCCTGCTTGAAAACAGCGACCCGATAAACAGTGGGTTGACAGGAAGCATCATTAATATTCAGAAATAGCATGGTGTGCTTTGGTTGCATTTCCAGATGTGATGGGTTAGACCTCATGGCAAATCTGTGTACGAAGTGCTATTGTGGCTCCCGTGGTTGAGTTTGGCAGTACCAACACAAACTGAGAGAGCAGTGACATTTGTAACACCCCGGGACTTTCTGTTCCACTTCTCCTGTGGTGGGTTTATGACAGCGTTGGGGCTGTGCTGCTCTCTGATGCTGCACATGGAGTGCAGGAGCTTTTGCAGTGCTATTAACAGAACATACTGACACCTTCACTTGTCTGGTGAGGAGGTCTCTGAAAATTGTGCTAGAATACCCTTGTATGTATGATTTTAGCTGCATAATTTTAAGTTATTAGTCCTGTCAATTGGAGAAGGGTCTCAGGATTGCTCTTCTATTGCTGTTAGGAGGAGTTTGAGCCTTTTGATCTGTTGTCTAACAGCTCAGTGAAGTACAAAGGATGCTGCATGGAGAAAACTAAGAGCTGCCTGCCTGGCCTCTCTTTTATAAATGACAATTCAAGACAAGTGTTGTGCTGGATTTGGCAGAGTAAGGATCTGATTGCTGTAATGCACGACAGCTTTAATGCTGTGGAGTGCTGGGTATCTGGGCAAATACAGCTTTCTTATTTAACTGCAAATCAAATTTTAAATCTATAGATCAACTGTAAAACCTAGTTACCAGACTATTTTATTTATTTCATGGTTTTAAGGAGGTTGAGATTAGGAGGGAGTCAGGAGTTTATCAAGTCCAGCAGTTTGTTGCGTTGAAGGGTGATCACAGGGAATGTTTTTGACTGTTGTGTGTGGGTAGTGCCTGTCACACCTCACACCCTCCACAGCCAGCACAGTATCTGTAGGAGTGTTCTTCTTCATCTTCTAGATGTGTTCTAATGAAAAATTTCTACTAATAAGGGAATGTCCTCAAATAGATTAGCACTAGAGGATTGTATGTCTGGGATGTGGTTTTTTTTTCCTTTCAGATGCTGGTTACTGTTAAGATGTTCTGAGAGGACAGATGGTATTTTGTAATACCTTGCAGTTACTGGCATTCTGAACAAAGTGGACAGCATTTATCTCACTGTTTGCACTGACAAGTGTGTATTATTTTCACTTAATCGTTTTACTGAATGCAGTTACTTTCCAGCCCAAATTCCCTCTATTTTCTGAATGCCAAAAGTACTTTAATCCCGTGACTGAGGATCTAGCTCCTGAAATCACCTTGCTATTCTGGAGTACAATTTCCTCCCTCTTATTTGTCAAGGAAGCCTCTTCCCCTTTCTGGCTAAAACTAACTAACTGCTTGTTATTATATGCTAGAAAAATAAATGCCTGTTTGCTCAGAAGAGTTCCTGTGGTTCAGACTGCCTGGTTAATGCCTTCCAAATAATGACTGAGGGATCAGCGAGGTGTGTGTTGGAACAGCCCAAAGGTTGCACAGCTTTACTGGAGTAGTTTGAGAGCTGCAGGTCAAGGACTCCCCTCCTGTAACTTAGCACAGGAGAAAATATGGCCCTCTTTTTTTGCTAGAGATATTCTTTGATCTGCTGGATTAGTGCTCCCATGTGTTTGGGTCTTTTAACCTTATTTTCTCTTTGTATTCTGTGACTGCTGAGGGCTGATAGATTTGCAGCACAGTGTGTTCCAAAGCGTGCAGAACCTGGCCCTGTCTTCAGCCAGCTGTCTGCTCCAAATGGAGACATCCGTTGTGTCCTGTGTGTAATTCCTAAGTCTCACCTCATGAAAATTAAACTCTAAATCTAAGAATTGCATACCAAAACATAATCAAACCAGTCTTGACACTGATTCTTTCAAAGACTGTTTTAAAAATAGGAAGGTGGATGTTGTCTGATGTGCTGCCTTGCTGTCGGACTTGGATATTTGACCTGTATCTTGTCCCATCCTCTTTCCTTTTTTTTTCCTATCCATGAGCTTTTTAAGCAGCAAATTTTTGTTGTGCCAAATTTCTGCTTAGCACTCAATAACAGGACTGTTTAATTGGCTGTATGATATTCCTGCACTTATGGGGTCCTGCTCCCTTAATAACTTCTGTCTGTTTATGGTTTTTATGTGACTAAGGGAGAAGAGGGAGAAAAATAGAATTTGGTTGACAGTGAGCAAAAACTGTTTGTGTTCTGGTCAATAGGGAGTATCAGGTGGGATGGGTGAAAGGCTCTGTTCCTGCTAAAAGATTGTTTTTGTACTCTCAGTGGAAGGTAGAATTTGTAATCTAAGGCAAATAAATATGTGCTGAATTTAGTAACATTCAACATGTGTTTTGAATATCATTGGTATTTGTTTTTCTAGTTTTAAATGGGTTGGCAGAATTCATTAAGACTGACATTTGCTTCCCCTCTTTCCTCTGGGATGGAGAGACAGAAGTTCTAAAAGAAAAATATAACAGTGTGTTTAAATTTCATTAAAAGCATCACGACTTGAGACTTTCACTGACTATCTGCTCTTGCTTTCTCTTGACTGTATTGTGATGTGCTCAGTAGTTATGGCTCTTTTTGCAATTATTTCACAAAGAAAAATTTACCTTTCAAAAAAATCATTCAATTTCTAACACAAAATCTGTTTGTTAAGAAAGCAGATAAGAACTGCAGCAGAACAGATGTGACAGAGTGTCTCTGTAAATGCAAGGTCATATAGCAAAACACAGGTGACATATTTGCTGCTAGAGTTTTGGGTTTTTTAATACAAACCTCTTTTCACCTGCTGTTGAGAAAACCACTTAGCATTAGTACAGACCATAGTAGAAAATATAGAAAATAGGACTGAGAACTACACTGTGATTTAAAAAACAAGCCCCTGCAATTCCTTGGCCTCCCACATGCAGTGACTTAAGAGGATTTTTTTCCTTGTTTACTTAGAGTAAAAATAAGTCTGGGAAAGGAGAACTTTCCTGTTAATGGGAAGGAGAGATAATGATGTAGACAAAAGGCAATTGGTTTATTTTTATCCTGAAATGTTTTACTAGAGGAAGAGGTTTTATATGGTTTATCCCCCCAAAAACATTGTCATCTGTTGTTGCATTTTGTTACTCCTTTGCACATTTTTGTGCTACTTCGTGTGGCTGTGCACATTTCTGTAGATGTTTACATTTCTGTTTGAAAAGAGAATTGCAACAAAATGGAAAGGAAGCTTAAGATTTAGCAAGCTTTAAGGATGGACTAGTCTGTACAACATGTCTGAAAGCAGGGCATTAAACTGACACTTAGATCATGAATCATGTTCAAAATGGAATTAGAACTAAAAATGCTATTGGGTGGATGCAGCAGACTCAAAACTAATGTTTTACAGAGCAGGCTTTCTCAAAGCGTGGTAAAAGGAAGAGCTAGACAGTTCCAGCTATGAACTAAATTCTCTTCCTGTGAAATTTCTTGAGCAGCCACTGTCAGCAATTGTCAGTATAATTTTGGCACATATTTTGAAAAAGCCTTAAGATTTATTATTTAATGGTGTTTTTGGAGGAAGATGCTTTTAGAAAAGGATTGTTGGTTTTTTGCCATGCTGAAAGAAAATATGAGTTAGACTCACAGTGCAGGAGCTGATTGGCATAGAGAGTTATTCCCTACTAGAACAAATCCAAATATTGAAAGCAAGGGTTTTCAATAATGGCTGTATGAGTAGTCCAGAACAGGAGCCCTTCATGCTTGTATGAAATACTTGTATAAATGATTCTTCAAAGAAGAGGGTAAACAGCATTTCATTTTAAAATAATAGTGTATATTGTATGCCAGTATGTGGAGGAATGTATGATTGCTCTGTATTTTTCCTGTCATAGACTTGACAAATGTCATTTTTTTATGGTGAAATTGCTATCTGCAAAATTTGAGATACTTTCTAGTCTTAAGGGAAAGTTTGTAGCCTGTCACAGATTTCAGTGCTTTATTTAATATTGAAAATCTGCTATAAGCCTACTTAACAAATGCAGGGAATGTACAGAAGGGATGCACTTAGGGTGGTTCTTTTTCTGAGAACCTGTGGTCATTCGTGGTATGTGAAGGATTTTTGTGTTAAATGTTTCATTTCTTGCATTGCTTCTATATTTCTTAGTGTGGCCTGTTTAGTAGCTGCTATTTCTGTGATTTTGATTATTGCAGAATTGTAGCACTTTCCATGTTCAGTGTAGTTTATATAGTTTGAGAAGTCTTCTGAAAAACTGGCTTGTGATTTTTGAGCTCTCAATTCTTATTTTATAAAATGTGATGCCCTATAATTGTCTTCTGATGGGTGTCTGAAGTCACCCTTCAGCTTTAAAAATCTTACTCTGCTTTTGTACATGCCTGACAGGAAGATGATATTGCAGATAAAGAAAACTAATTGCTGGAGCCCACAGAGCAAAACTTTTAGTTCTGAAATTAGAACCGTGTAGTTGGAACTTCAAAGGCATCTTCATTTCCATGTTAGAGCAATGAGCTGCTTTGGGAGCACGTGGCAAAAGTCCATGCATTTTGGACTACAGACACTGTCAAGCCTCAATGTCTCTTCAACTTCTTGGACTTTACAAAAAGCTTTTTTTTTCAAAGAAAAAAGAATTAGAGTGCACTGGCTGGCCTTGAAATGTGACTCGGGAGCCACTAGCCCTGCCTTTGGGGTTGAGGCTTACTGCTTAGAACGTGAATGTTAACTAAGTTTCTTCCTTCATTGGAGCTGAAGACACATTTATTGTAGAGTCTCTTTTCTTTCAAAAAGCATGAGCAAAATTTATTGATGATCTGTGTGTCTGACAGGGAGCATCCTAGAATAAAGCAATGGACAAGGAACAGGCACATTTGGTTGGTTAAGCACATTGGGGCAAGAGGATAAGCCCCATCCAACCTGGCCTTGAACACTGCCAGGAATGGAGCAGCCACAACTTCTCTGGGCAACTTTGCCAGGGCCTCTGCACCCTCACAAGGAAGAATTTCTTCCTTTTATCTAATCCAAATCTTCCCTCTCAGTTTAAAGCCATTCCCCTTCATAACATCACTGCATGAACTTGTGAACAGTCCCTCCTTGGCTTTCTTGTAGGCCCTCTTTGGGTACTGGAGTAATAATCCTGTAGGAAAAAAGTGAATCTTGGCATTCTGTTGAAGACACTCATGAAAGAGGAACTGTTACCAGGTCATAGGTTTGTGTTATCATGTGAAGTCCAAAATGGATTATGCTTTATAAACACTGTGATTTGGATTGTAGGGGAGGATAAGAAAGGCATTTCCTTCATTGATGCAAGTTGGACTGTTTTTGAATTAAACAATTTACCCAAATCTCTGTTCAAATCCTTAGCTACTAACAGGAACTGGACATGCCATAGCAGCCTTTGAGAGTGCTGTGTTCAAAAGCTTAACTTGTCTGTCCAGCTCATTTTTTCCTTTCTGATTTTATTGATGTTACAAGAGCAGTATGTTTGGCATCAGTGACCTGAGCAGAGAAACTGGCACGGGGCACTGTGTTAGCAGTGAGTGAGGCTGGTTTACCTTGCTTGTTGTGTTTTTCAAGAGAAGATAGGCAATTTTTAAAAATTTTAAGTAGGGATTTTTCCAAGTTATTTTTGGTGGGCATCTTGACAGAATAGTATGTAAAGTAGGAACCACCTGAGCTCTGTGTGAGCAGGACTTCGTGGCGAGCACCAGTACAACTTTTCTTAATGCAGTACTAGACATACTTTAATTTTGTGAAAAAGGAAGGGTTATTGCCTCATGATTTTGCAACCTTGTTGCCTAGAGGGTGTGTTTTCATAAAATAATGTATATCTGGTTATAGGTCTTTTAGGAGGTTACAACATGATTTATTACCAGATATTTTGAACAGCTGTAGTTACAGTAAGAGGGAAGAGGAAGTTGCATGAATACTGCATGACTTTAAGTAGTTTTATTTCTTTACTGCCATGATATTTAAAAGGGAAGGTACAAATTGCATGGCACTGTGTACACATCAGGGTGCTTCAGCTGATTCACTATTTTAGTTGTTAGAACAGTGTTTAAAATTGCTGTGAGAGGCTGTTTCTTCCTTCATGCTAACCTTTGATAAGGCAAATTCAGTTTGACTACTGCCCAGTTACATGACTGAAAGAATTATTGGCTGACTGTACGGAGTACAAATGTACACAGACTTCTGAAAGTGGGCATGGACTGTGAATAGATCATCTTATCTGACAGAGGGAAAAGTATTCTATGTATATTCAGAAGAAAATCCAAAGCAAGAAAATCCATTTCCTCAAAACACCTTTAATCAAAATATATCTTGACAGCAGTGTAATAGCAGACTTTTGGGCTGTCTGCCAGGAAATGTGATGTTCTGCTTCTGCAGCCATGATCAGTCAAGTCACTTCCCTGGAGAAAGGGTTTCTGAGACCAAGTTTTCTTCTGTTTATTAGTTTTATTAAATGGTATGTGATATTTAGGAGGATTTTGCAGGAACTGCTGCTTTGTCTGTCACATTCAGTGTGGGTTTTGAAAGGAAGAAGAGGCTCTGAATGAGGCTTTCTGCCTTCAAACCCCTTTCACTTTTCAGTGGTCACATAGCAGAAGTTCTTTCAGCAAATATAAGTTTGTTTTTTCTTCCCCCTCTGTAAAAGCTGAGTAATGAATAAGAAACCCTGGGAGATGCTATTAAAGTATACTAAGTTTATACGAGTCGGAAGCAAAAGCCAGCTGTCAGATGATTTGTGATTATCAATGCACATATTGCAAGACTTGATAATGAAGCCGATGTGTTGTTTGCAGGTCTCATGTCAGTAATCCTTGCTGAGAGATGGGTGGATTTCTGCTGTCTCAGCTAGCAGTGCTGTAAAGTGTGTGGGGAGGGCATTGGTGCACACTGCCAAATATTAACAGTGGTATTGAGGTGTTAAGAGTCTTGCAGTAGATGTGTATGTTCCAGCAACAAGTTGAGTACAAAAGCATTTTTTTCTTTTCTTCCTTTGCACTTGGAGGTGTGGAGGGTCTTTGTTGTGCTGATCTGCATTTGCTGCCTGTGTGGTTGCCTGGTTTGTTAAATGTGTTAACTGAGGCTTCCTCAGCAGCAGTATAAAACTCTTCATTCCTGGGGAAGCTTTTTATGATATGACCAGACAAATGGCATGACATTTTAAAAAAAAACTGGAAGAAAAATTCCAAGACAAAAACACAAACCAAAGTGTGAAAATGGATGGATGAGTTTTCCCACTGATCTGATGGTCAGTGGGCAGTTCTCCAAGTATAGTGATTGAGATGCAGACAAAATGTAGTAAAGAGTTGTTTGGGGGTGGCTGTTGAATTCCATGGCTTTCATGAAATAAATTGCATTAAATTGCAGTCAAATATTTCTCCTCAGTTCCCCAGGATATGTTTTCAGTGCTGTTTTAAATGGGCCTAATTTACTGCATAGAGAATATCTTTGTCTAATTTTTAGAACAGTAATGAAATCACTGCTGAAGAAGTTTAGTAAAAATTACTTAGACTTTGCTTAGAGTCATTCAAATTCATAAGAAATGAAAGCTATGAATCACTTGTTTCTTTTTTTAAAGGTTATTTTCATTTGTGCTTTATAAATCAGCTTGACTAGAGTATCTGTCCTGTATATAAGTGGCATGCCTTTTTAGGCTGTTTGCAAAACCAAAGTATTGAGTTCATCTGAGTGCAGGACTTCTGCTGGGGAAATGTGTATCAAAGATTAAATGAGAGCTGTATTCCAAGGGTAGATAACACCTGGTTTGTGTTGCTAAACCATCTAAAGGACTGACCTTTAGCCAATAAATCTAGGTGTAATTTGCAACATGAAGAGGAGAAAATCAGATCACTTCATCTTATGGTCAAATTTTATTTAAAGGTGATTCATGTAATATATATGCCTGTAATATACCTGGTCAAGAAGCCTTAAATACCAGGTCTTGTAATATATTCAGAATTATTTGTTATGAAGTCAGTGGTCTGTGCAGTTGGGTAGAAATCGCTTCACTAGATAACTGCAGGAAAACTAACTTTTTTTGAGAGAGAGATTGGTGACAACTTAATCAATTTGCAAGACTCTAATTTAGGGTTTCTCTGCTCATGCTGTTTAGCTGCAGAAATCCTTTGACAAGGGCATGTTACCCTACTTTTGCAGCTGAGTTGGAGAATGACGTTAGAGAGAGAACTGTCTATTAAGTGAAATTAGGAAACTGTGTGCTTTCTGCACTGCTTTGCTGGCTGCACAGAGGTACTGTGGAAAATCCCTTGCTGGGCAGAAATTTGGAGTCTGTTTAGTGTCAGGGGCAGGCTCTGTGACCAGCTCCATAATTAGAGAAGAGTTAAAGATGTTTCAGCTCTTGAGCAATGAAGTTCAACACCTGTGCAGAATTTTCCTTGGAGAGATGTGTAACTAAAATTTCCCTGGAAGACCTGCATAGTTGTGGTCTCATCTGCTAATTATGAGATGGCAGAGTTGTTGGCTAATTTCAAGTGATTTTTAGTAGTCATGGTTGTAAAACTTAGGAAATCTGGGTTTTGTTGCCATCTCTGACACTCCCTGCTGTGACTGGAGTCAAGGCACTGAGGTTGTCAGGGATGTGTCCTTTTCCAACCACAGCTCTGACAACTGAGGGGTTTTTGTCCCCAGCATGCCTCGCATGTGCGTTGTGATCTGCTGACTGCACAGCTTCTGTGCCTTCTCCGTGGCAAATGTCAACAAAAAAGAATTAAATCTCTACAGACTGCAAGGTTAAGCTGTTTTAGCTCCACGACTGCACCTGTAAGCTTTTATGGCCTGAGATTCTGATTTATTTGGAAAATAAAGTTCTTGCTTTTAATCATCTGAGCCTGCTTCAGCAGAGGTATTCATTCTGAAAGAAGTGCTTGTGCCATGAGACTGAGTTGTACAGAGGTTTTCTACTCTTCATCATAAATGTCATCAAACCCATCCACCTTCAGGTGCTCAGATAGTGGCCTAAAAAGCGCATATTAAAAATTCAGTGATATCCTAGTCACTCGGTAATCTTTGATTTATCTTTTAATAGTGTTCAGCAAGTGGCATGCAGGTTAGAATTTATCACTGTCAGAAAGAAGACTGCAACTTGTTTTCTTTGCTCTTTGTGCTTTTTTCCTTGCTTTACATCTGTTTGATTTAGGGTGGAATTTTTTTCAGGCTGTAGAGTCTGACTTTCCAAAGTGAGAATGTCTGGCATTTTATGAGTGCCAGACATTTTCTGAGATGTAGAAGAGAGCTGTGTATGAAGTCTTACTAATTAGGCACCTTTTCTCTTGCTTGAAAAACACTTTCATTTGTGGCATCTTCTGGATTGATTTAGAAGTACTGTGTCACTAGTGTCAGATATCCAAAATGCTTCTACTGCAAACACTCTTCTCTTTAAATTTTGTGTCAGCAGTTAACAGGTACATTTTTTTTTCATCTTCATTTCATGCTTGTGTTTCTTAAAGCTATGAACAGTTCCTTGCATTTTGCTTTTGGTATCTTGTGTATTTTTTCCATCCTTTCCCCTATCTACTTTTTGTCTCCCTGTTCCACTCTTATCTTTAAACAAGTTTTCACCATGGAGCATGTGACTGGACCAGCCTTCCACTGCTTGTCATCTAAAGTTTATTCTCCTTCAAATCTCTTTGAAAAATCCCCCTTCCTTCCTTTCTCCCTTCATTATTCTGGACCTCCTTCTTTCTAAAGCAGAATGTTTCTGTAGTGATGATGCCAAACACAAACATTTGTTACTTTAAAATGACACCATCCTGAATGTGAACATACCTAATGACTTGCATTAGAGATAATAACATTTGGTTATAACAACCATTATCTTTGTCAGTCATGGTGCTCACTGTTCATCTTCTGTAGTTAACTGGTCCAGAGATATCTTCTGGAGTTCTGTAAAGTGTTACTTTTTATTTGACATGGATATGGATAAAGCTCTGAGCCTCATTCACAAGTGGAGCAACACAACTGCAAATGCAGTTTCCTCACCTGCAGTAGTGGAATTGATAATGCCCTTTCTAGCAAAGGACACCACCGGTTGTCCTTGCACTTGGCATCAAAGAACAAGGAGATTGTGTAAACTTTCCAGTTTGTTCTAAGATTAGGAATGTGTGTGATGCTGATGCTGGAATTCACCACTTTGCAGACAGTCATTGATTCCCAATCAAACAGCAGTTAAAAATTTAATTTCACTAGCTTATTTCACGTCTAAAAGCTTTTTGCCTTTTTCCTTAGTAGTTTTCTTGGCCTGTTATCTGAATTATTACTGTTTTGTTGTCTTCTGCCATCACCTGCTTCTCTGGGTCAGAACATTATTGCTAGGAAGGGTTCTGGTGAGTCATGTAGCCCCAGGAAAGGCTCAATTAAAGATAGACTTGAATGACCTAGATATAAGCCCTTGTGTTACAGACATTACAACCTTTCCTCATGACTTACTTTGGTGTTTAATTATTCCTTTCCACAACAAAGGAATTTGTTTGCTTTCCAATACCCAGACATAAGTTTTCTTACCTGCAGCTTAAGCCTGCTTACTGCTGTTCTTCTTTGGCCTTCAAAGCACCCATTTTTTCTCAATGGAACAGTCTTCTGTGTATCAGGAGATTTACTAGGATATCCCAAGTTTCCTCTCCTCCAGGCTAAATAACTCTAATTTGTTTGCTCTTTGCTTTTTAGATTGTTCAGCCTTGCGTTATATGTCATGTTTTCAGGATCTCTTGGGGCTCATGTTGGGTGCTGTCCAGTTGGTTCACAGTGCTTCTGCTGTGGTTCCTGCTCCTCCTCCAGCCTTGTCTGCACTGAAGGCCTTTTTCTCAGTGGGATGACGTGGATGAGTCATGTCTAGCCTCTGATCTGTTATAGCCTTTGACATTTTTCTTCAAAATTCCTTTGTAGGCTTCTTTTCTCTTTTTCTAGATGCAGTTTCTTTGTGCTGGATCTTTGTGTTCTGTGCATCTGGTTGGTCAAGAATTTTCCCTTACTTGGTGTTCTTGCAGTCCCAGGGTGGTGTCATCTGCAGCTTTAACACTTGTGTTCCACTTCCTCTTGAAGAAGCAGATGATGAAAACACTGACCATTAGACCTGAAACAGGGCTTTGATTCCCAGGGACCTCATTCAGATCATCTTGTTTTGGCAGGAAATTATTGATAAGTATTTCTGAGTATGCTTTTTTTTTTCTCCATGAGTTTTCTTTCACTGTTGCACCATTCATGCATGAATTGGTGGTAATGGCAGGAAATCACATTTGAAATAAGACAAAATGTTAGATGTTGGAGATAGAACTTGTTTGGAAAAATATAGCTATCTGGTCAGATGCTTATGCTTTTGGCTTTTCTCTGCTGAGAATCTTTTCAAAATCCAGTTACCACAGCATACTAATATAGCTTGTATGTTTTGATCTTTAATTTTTCTCAATAATCTGTTTTATTAGGGTTATCTCAAGCATGGCTGTGAGGTTTTGTAAATTATTTATGTTTTCATCTCCATTTCTGTTTCTTCCTTTTTAAGTTTTGCAGGGCTTCAAGTTTGCATGGTAGGAAGTGTTCTCTATCCTTGAGACAGGGTTTTTTTCTTTCATTTTTTCAGAATGAGTACCCAACCTCAAAATTGAGATTTTGGGATTTTTTATCACAGTTTTTGAAAATTGTCTGGACACAGCAGACTTCAGTTTTATACAGTAATTTTCTTTACTCTTTGAAAACTGCTGCTTGATATCTGAATGTCCCTTTCCAGAGAATTTTACAAAACAGTAGTTAATTGACTTGACTTTCTTGATTACCTCCTTTTTTTATTTTATGTTCTAGGGTTTTGACCCACCGCATCAAAGCGACACAAGAACTATTTATATAGCAAATCGTTTTCCTCAGCATGGCCATTATGTTCCTCAGAAGTTTGCAGACAACAGAATCATATCATCCAAGGTAAGGAATCAATTTGTCACAGCAAAAACCACTTGATATGTTCCTTAAGAAGTTGTGTGGCAGATCTGCACGTGTGTGTTATGTCTAGTGGTGCATATACAATATTCAAAATGAAGCAAACTGTGAACTGTTTTGAGGGAAAAGACTGGTTTGGGTTGCTTCATAGGTAGTTTGTCTCATTCTCTCACCCCTCTTTCCTCAAAACTCAAGTACAGAGCAATTAAGCAAGTTGGTCAGGCTTTCTGAAGAAAAGTAGTTTTTCAACCAGTGTTGCCCAAACCACTTAAAAGGCAGAATGAAGCTGGTTATGAGGATTTTTAAAATAGCCAAATTGAAAGCCAGTACTCTGCATAAAATAAATCAGCACTGGACTGCAGTTGCGGATTCCCTCCCAGGAATGTGTCCTTGGATTGAAATCAATAGAGCTGATGGTGGGGATGTGCCTCGTTGCTGTAGTGTTGGAGGCAATGTTGCAGCTGCAGGAATTAATTTCTTTCCTCCTTCCCAGGACACAAGCAGCCAAATGACTCCAGCTGCCCCTGTCCTGGTTGGAGGAAAACATTTTACACTTGGCCTGTAGAGGAAATACAGTTGCTACCCCTGTTTCTCTGCTAGCTGTACTTAAAACAGAAGGAATTTTTTTAAAAAAGAGCAAAAATTGGCTACAGCAGTTCTGTGTGGGAGAAGAGCAAGGTCTGGGGGAGGGGACCTGGGGAATGAGAAGAGTTAGGTTAGGAAAGTTCAATGGGAGCAGAACTGAATTTCACTATAAAATCGTGCATTGTGTTGTAATTATTCATCTCTCTCCTTTTTTTCCCCTTCAGTATACAGTGTGGAATTTTGTTCCAAAAAACTTATTTGAGCAGTTCAGAAGAGTAGCCAACTTTTATTTTCTCATTATATTTTTGGTTCAGGTGAGTTGAATAATACTCAGGAAACTGCAATTTTTGTTGTAAATTCTGCCACTGATTTTTGTTCTATGAATTTAATTTCTGTACTTACATATTCTGTCTATAAAAGAACACATTTACAGTTTCTCTAGGAGAAGAACAGAACCTTAAAAAGAACTATGTCAAAATTTCAGTATTACCCTTAGGTTTTATCTTACCCTTCATGAGTGTTAATGTATTTAAGTGCAGCTTCAAAGTCCATTGCACAGTCAGCACAGAGATTCAACTGTCTGCCTCAAATCCAACTTCAAATCTCTTAAGAGAGTAATGAAATTCCAGATACACTCCTTGTTTTTGTGGGTGTTGGTGTTGTTTGTATATTTTCACTGTAGGCGGTTTTAAATCAACAGACCACTGTGGTATAGTTCTAAGATCCTCAAATTCAATTTGTTCAGGTAAAATGAACACATAGATGTTACAGTTAAAATCAATAGCTTGCCAGTTTTGAAGACCTCAGTGCTGTTATTGTTACAGTTTATATCAGAAATGTTGCTGTGGTTTTTGTAGCAGACCATATTTCTTTTAATTAAGAACACCCACAAATAGATTAGGACAGTCTGTACATTTTCTATGATCTTTGGCTCCCCAGCTCTGTAATGTACCTGAATTCTGTGGAGCTACTGTGTAGTAGGTGAAGGGTAAGTGGGAGAAAGGTTCTGAGGAGAGTGAGTAACTTTTGAAAGACTAATTAATATCTGAGGCAGAGACAAGATTTTGGGGTACACAAACTTTTCTTTCATTATAAAATAGAATTATTGGAACATGTATAGCCCTCCACAGTGATTAACCAACATTGAGAGTGTGCATCTGAAAAAGATGACTCCTCATTTGACAAAGAATGGGGATAGTGAAGAGTTTATAAAACTTGTCTGTGGCTGTGTAAGGTGTCAGTATTGGGGCCAAGTCTGCAGCTTTTAATCCATTGCCTTTGTGTTCCCTGATCTTGTTCTTTCACATTTAGAAAGAAGGACATTTCTAGGCTGAAAATTCCTGTGCTGGATTAAAGCCATACAGTTCCAACTAGGGCTAACAAAATGTGTTGTCCATCTCATCTTGCTAGTTAAGAATGTTGGCTGTTGTGTTATTCCTGTTGTAATGTTTCATGCTGTTTAACATACAGTATTATGAGGAAGATGGGAATGTGCTGAAGGTGGAACATAAATGTTATTAATATAACCACAGACAGAGTGGTTTTTATTTTTTTGTAGTGCAACTTTCTCTCTTCAGTTCAATGTTGTGTCACAGTTCTTTCAAAATGTTGCCTTTCAGTAGTATCTAAATGTGATGTCCATGAACAAATAAGAATCTAAAGGCAATAATTCTGTTCTGAGTGTAATCCTTTTCTCTCAGTTTGTGTCAGGTGGATGCCCTCGTTTATGGGAAATGTCTTCTTCTCTGTGTCTGAGTTCTTGGAAACAGAGCAGCAGAAAAATTGAAATAATTTTTGTTCATTTGTTAGAATGGAATTCTGGTTTTATTCAAAGCCCTTTTGGAAGTTCATTAATATCTAATTTTTTTCTCTTTGTGAGGCAAAGCTGCCTTTTAAAGCTGACCACCATGGTACCTTCCCTGTCCTATGAATCTCATGTGGCCAAGATGCAGAGTCTGTCCTTAGCACCTTTTCCACTGGGGATGGCAGAGCTGGGGCAGGGTCTCGTTGTGTGATTTCAGCTTGCAGCACAGCCCAGTCCACGTTGTTCACCACACATGTGCATGCCCAAAACAAGGTGACAGACTGCATCTTGGTGGCACGAGGTGTGTCATGGATGTGACAGCTGTGTGGCAGGCAGAGGACCATGGTGTCCTGGTGAAACAGGACAATTCACCAGCACAAAATCTGTGTCATTTTCATACATGAGCCTCTCTTGAGAAAGAGTGAGAGTACAGATGTCAGAAATGCCATGATTAATCCTATCTAGCTGAAAATCAGATGCTTTGGGTAGGGTTTTTCTTGGTCAAAATGCTGCCAAGCTGAAATTGTAGTGCCACATTAAAGAACAGCAGTATTGCAGGCTGGGTCTCATTTTTGTTGTGTTTTATAAGTTGTCTGTTTCAGTGAAAAAAAATCCAACCGAAAATCTCATGTGTGCATTGTAAAGTGGCATGATCTGTTTTCTCTGTGAGTTTCTTCCCCCATAACAGAGTAAACTTCATGTATGACTTTTTTTTTCTTCTCTAATGATTCCCAAAGCAATGCCATAAGTCTCAGGTAAAGTGGATCAAATCAGTGTCTGTGGTTTTGAGTAGTTCCTGTGTATATTTCCTTTACAGCACTTGACCATGTTGGTTTTTTCCTGCAGCAGAGGAGAACCACTAACATCCCCCCACATACAGAACCTTAGTGTGTACACTGCACTTTTGGCATGCCAGCAGTAGTAGCACAAATTGTAAAAACTGCATGTTAACTTGGGGCAACCAGAAAGGTGCAGGATAAAAGAAGTGTTCTCTAATATCTAAACCATTGGAAATGACTGTTCTTAACTTTATTTTCACTTCTAAAGTGGATGATGTTATACTCTACATTGCTAGTAAGCAACAGATCATATAGAGTGTTGAAACAGCTTCATGATATGTAGATTTCCTTACTTTGTGATATGCTTTTGAATTCATTTTTTAGGATGAAATTATACCTTCCTTTTAGTAAGGACCCTTAAAATTGTCACATGCTTTACAAATGTGACTAAGGCTGCTCTATGCCCTAAAATATTTGTTTGCATTATTATTGATGATGCAGTTTGGTTATTTAGTTGTCAGAAACCGAGTTTTGCTTGAGAAAATATGCAGGAAATGCAGTAAAAATAGTCACATATATAATAAAGAGTTTGGGAAATAGTTGTCATCTTGCCTCATTTGTTGGGTTTTTTTGAAAGTACGATTGTAAAAATAAAAACTTTGGACTAATTTTCATATTTTCTTTTCTTTTAGCTCATGATAGATACCCCTACCAGTCCTATTACCAGTGGATTGCCATTATTCTTTGTCATAACTGTGACAGCCATAAAACAGGTAAAGGGGAGAAATCTTGCAGCATGAAGTCCTGCTGAAGTAAAGTTACTTAACAGAGTCTGACTAGGCTAGTGCTTAGATTCTAAAAATACATAAAAATGGTGTAATTTTTAGAAACTATTTTCGATTTAACATTTCTAGTTAGATGCTTAAGCTTCAGCATTTGGTTGGTTGTCAAGCACTCAGTGACTCACTGCAATACCCTAAAATGGACAGTGGATGACTGTCAGGCAGCATTTTTGTCTAAACATTACATGTCACTTGTTATCAGACCTTTTTCTGAAAGCTCCTCACTTATTCCTTTGGCACACCTCACTGCCTGTTAGAACCAGTCCTCCCACATCACACCCTGAGAAAGGAGCTTGAGCAGATGAAGCAGTGGTGCAGGATGTATTTGTCAGGAGTTAAAAGGCAAATTTTGCCCCAGGGGGTATGTTTTATGTTGTAAAATGTATATTAACTGTGATCCTGTACCAGGTAAAAGCTCTGGTTTGGAAAGCTCCTGGTCTTCTTCGGTTGCATAAAACATTTTGGAGTGTTTCATAGTACTTCAAATAAGAAAAATCTTCTGAATTTAATAGAAATCTTGTTCAAGCACCATATTACATCCTACTGAGACCTAGAGCCTCTGGAATCAGAATGTAAAAAGAAAAGAAAATAAAAAGGAAGGAAACAAAGTCTTCTGTATTCTTTATGTCCTTAAAGCAAGAGGAGAAAGAAGCAAGCTCATAAATAAAGAAGTGATGTGAATAAAAATTATAATCTCTTCTGCAGGGAGGTAATTTTCAGGAACTATCCTCTTCAAGGGGTTTGACAGTGCTGTTGGGAATAGATGCAGCCTCACAACTGAAAAATAAGCAGGAGACTGTTTCAGAGCTGTAACTGGAATTTCAATTTGCCTTCTGTGCCAGAAAGACCCAAAGCCACCCAGAAATAGGGCAGAAGTAAAAATAGTTCTAGCTTTCAAGCAGATAGAAAGGTGTTTGGGACACAGTGGTTCTTAGTGCTGGAGTAATATTTGGACTAATATTTCATCTTGCTGTGCAATTTGTGTATGTGGAACACCCTAATACTATTCAATTACCATTCAATTACCATTCAATTACCATCACCCCCAAAAAACTCACTTGTTCAAAAGCTATAATTGTAAGTAGGCAATGGATAATAAAACTGTGTGAATTAAAAGAGGTTATGAAACAGAGTCATAAATATTAGATCACTTTTTCCAGAAAGAAGTTGGACTTGTGGAAGTCTAAAATAGTCCAAAATAATCTTAACACCACCTTGCTTCCAGATGTCCAATCTTATATTGGGAAATTTAACTCTCTTACCATCAGTTTCAGAGATTCTGAACAGAGATTCTGTCATTCCTTCTGGAAGGTTCAAATCATTCATGACTTGCCAGGCATCAAGAGATTTTCTGGCTGTCTCAATATCTCTGCAAGGACTACTGGAACCACCTAAACTGATCTAATGGACTCTCATGTTTCTCCTACCTGCTGCAAAGCAGGCAAGCAATATTCACAGGCTGTTATCTTGAAGGAGCAATGAATTGTGCTGTTTCCAACAGGCTGCCCTCAGACAGGGGAGAAAGATAAATCTGTAGATTGCAGAGGGAAAAATACCCAGTATTACCTCAAAATGAGTTGCCATTTTCTCTAAACCAGAAGTGTAACAGGAAGCTGATTTTAAGGAAGGAACTCCCTTCTGAAAGCTGTGAGGCACTGGTTCTATACAAAGTTCCATCAGGATAAATGTTAAACTATAATTTAGCATGCTCTCAAAAGATGAAGAGGAAAAATAGAATTAATCATATGAAGGTTTGAGAAGCTTAGCAATGGATGGAAAAAGTCTCCTGTATTCCAGAAGACTGGTGAATGTGGTACCTCTTGCAAACCTCAGAACTCAGGCTTGTTTTAATCTCAGCCAAGGAGACAGAACTTTTTCTACTTGGAAGTGTAATTTGCACCTAGGTCAGAAGAAGGACATAGAAGACTGCAAAGTGATGCAGCTCATGCTGTGTCATTTTGTCTGTCCTGCTAGCCAGAGCACTTTCCTCCTTTTGCCTCTGAAGATCTGTATGCTGTCCTCCAAAGAGTTCAAAGTTATCAAATAAATAAAAACAAAACAAAAAGCTAAAAACCCAAACCAAAATACAACAAAATAAAGGTATTTCCCAAGGAACTTTAGGAAACAATGCATTTTAATAAGTTCATAGGTATTTAGCTGCTGGAACAGACATTTATTCAACTGCCAAGTAAAGAATAAACTTCTTGGAGGTTTTGGTTAACTCTAGACCTAAAATGAGAATGAAACACCTACTAGTAAAAAATGCAGATCTTTTATCAATTACATTGATGTAGTTGTTTAAGTAGGACATAAGAATACAATTTAATTGACAGATTTTAATATTTAGTTTCTTTACTTGCAAGTAGGCAACATTCCCTGTATTCTTATTGCATCTTTCTTTTTCACTGTGTTTTTCCAATGTTTTCAAGTGAGGAAAAGGACCTTTCAAAAATGCTGCAGTGGGTAAATTTGGGGGGAATTTGAACTGACCACACTGTGTTGGCTCTTAAGAATTCCCTGGTGTGAGGTGTCACCCTTGTGTTGGAGGCAGGAGGTGTCAGATGGAGAAAGCGCTGAAATCTGTACTTTCTAAAGAAGGTAAATTTCAGTTCTCTGCCAAATACCCACATTGCTCAGCTGTTCAGGTTTGT
The DNA here is from genome assembly GCA_013389925.1 of Aegithalos caudatus. Classification (NCBI taxonomy): domain Eukaryota; kingdom Metazoa; phylum Chordata; class Aves; order Passeriformes; family Aegithalidae; genus Aegithalos; species Aegithalos caudatus. The sequence goes on along the minus strand of WEIU01023077.1, from coordinate 612,633 downwards.
GAGACAAATGCCCCAAGGTTACTGGATGTTAGTTAAATCCTTGTTTTCTTCTGTCAGTCACCTTTAACAAGGAGCTGTAGGTACTGACTCTTGCTTTTTCATACTGCTTAGGAATGATTCTTAAAAGAGTCATACTTAGGGACTTTAGGATTCTGATGTCTCAGTATCTCTCTGTATTATTACTCTCTGTGCTATTACTGCACAATTCTCAACTATTGATTTTGAAGCATTTGGCATATAAAGCTCTTTTCCCCATTCCCCCTCTCTTTCATCTTCCTTTTCAAACACAGGCAGTGCAGTTGTGCTATCCTTATTCATTTGTGTTAGTAATAGTGGAGATTTGTGAAAGTAGAACTACAAAACTACTTTTAATATGCAAAATTCATCATGTAACTTTTGACCACAGAACTCTCTAAACTCCATCTGCATTGGTACTTGTAGTATGACATTCATATAATGTTTGTAGGATGAGCTGGGGGGTATGCCAGCTGTTTCACATAGCTGCCTTCTTCTGTCTGCAGACTTCCAAGGAAACGTTTTTAACACTTTCACAATTCTTATACCTACAGAAAAGCATTTTAGGAAGCCTCTATTGTTGTAGATTTGTTGTAGGAGTCTTGACAGGTTATAAGAGACAGTGGAACTTCCTGCGTGATTGATCCATTTCCTGTGCTTGCTAGTGGGGCTTTCCAAACAGTACCTAGACTTAGGGATCAGAGATTATTATTATGCTATTATTATCATTATTATGCTATTAAGAGCTAATGCTATTAGATTAAACAAGCAGTGGATTCATACTTTAGGAAAATAGGAGGGGAATAATATACTTGGATTCATAATCTTGAGTGTTTGCATATGTGTGTGCATGGGATAAAGGGTACCTAAACAGGTGTGAAGTATCAGGTAAAGGAAAACTGCTTAGTTTATCAATTAAAAGTAGCTCACTTGCTGCAGACTGTTCCATTAGGACTCAAAAAACCTGAAGATCTTCTCAGTCATCTTCTCTTGCTGGACAGAGTTGATGTGTCAACAGTATGTCACACAGAATTAAATCTTGAGAATTTGTGCATGGACTATGGCAGTAACTAAGAAATGCTATATGGTATGACTTGAGAAAGTCATTTCAGTCTGTTACTTCTAAAAAAAAAAAAAGTAAGAATCCACAAAGTAGCCTGAGGACTGACTGCTCCTGCTTTTGTGGTGTATTAATCCATATAGATCGAAGCTTTATTGAGTGCTTGGTCATCTGATATGCAGAAAATGTCACTGCCTGTTTGTTTTAAGAGAACATGAGACTGTTAAATTTCTTCACCCTTTGGCTACTTTATTTGCCTTTACATGTTTGTGTAAAGTGACAAAATTAAGGGATTCACAGGTTCTTGAGTAACAGCTGGAGCAGAAACTCGAGGAGTTAGTAACAGTATTCACACAATGCAGGACGTAGTTTGAACACATCTGCTTAGTAGATTAAATTTAGTCTATTTTTTAGTTTTCTTGGTTAAAAAGTCGATTTTTATGTGTTTTCCACAGGGCTATGAGGACTGGCTACGACATAAAGCAGACAATGAAGTGAACGGTGCTCCAGTTTACGTCGTTCGAAGCGGTGGCCTTGTGAAAACCAGATCTAAAAACATTCGGGTAACGGACAGATTGAAAATCGTGTTTCTATTACACAGCTAAAACTCTTGTTTTATCACTGTGGTTTGGTGACAATGCTGAAATGAATTCTGCTCTTTAAACCTCTTTGTATCTTTCTGATCTATGTTCACTTCATTAGGTGGGGGACATTGTCAGGGTAGCCAAAGATGAGACTTTCCCTGTTGATCTGGTGCTCCTGTCCTCTGACCGAGTGGACGGTTCATGCCACGTTACCACTGCAAGTTTGGATGGAGAGACCAATCTTAAGGTCTGGGTTACTTCTGTGAAATAGAGTGTAGTTAATTTGTGGTGCTGTCCTTTGTTCAGCCTGTTGAAATACCTGCCCTGCTGCCTGGTAGTCCTGTAGTAACCCAATGGGCCTGCCCTGTTTTGCAGACACACGTTGCAGTCCCAGAAACAGCAGTGCTGCAGTCTGTTGCCAACCTGGACAAACTGGTAGCTGTTATAGAATGTCAGCAGCCAGAAGCAGATCTATACAGGTATCACTTTATTAGTAAATATTTTGAAATTAAATCAAAATGAGGTGTTTAATACTCAGAATGTTACAGGTGGTCTTGCTAGGATTAAAATAGCTTCAGACATCTGCTTGAATTTTAGGTTTTAATAATCAGTTTGTGTTTATACATACATACTTACAGAAAGTTGCAAGTGACAAGTTAAATTTGAGTACTCGAGTAGTAAACCAAACATTATAATATTTATCTTTTTTTTTTTAATTATGTACATTTCAGTTCTAATCACTAAACTTGTTTCTAGATTTTAAAGAATAAAATGGCCTACAGTCTGATCAGACTAAAGAGAGTTCTGTAAGGTTCTGCCAGGAGATTTCACTATTATATAGGATATATTAAAGTGGAATTGAATCAAGTCTAATTCTAAGGATATGTGTTGCTCATATTTATTTCGCATATGCTCCAGAGAGGATTTGAACTCCATTTTTTGGCAGCAAAACCTTAGATTAAAAACAGGGATATCCAAGTGTGCTTTAACATCAGCAAGCAAGGTCATAGACTCTGCAAAGCAGTATCATGGCTAGCAAAAGTTATGTTCCCATCCAAGTTGCTTCTGAATTGTATAATGGAAAATGGTAGCTATGAGGTGGTAGTTTTTAAAATCCAAGTATATTATTGCAGCTGTTCTTAAGTAAGCTTGGAGATCTTTGAGAAATACTACGTTTTTTAAAACTAAGACACTCAGTTGGAACAGATGTTCAAATATTTGATTTTTAGAAAATTAAGGTACAATCACTATAGAAGTTTGTGTCCTTTTTTGTGGCTGGAGTCATGCTAAAAATATGTGTGTCAGTTTTCAAAAAGTGTAATAGATGGGCTTTATTAAATGAAATCAATAATGTACAAACTTAAATTTGTTGAGGAATTATTTCTTACTGAATCATTAAGAAATCACAATCTGTTTTAAATTAATAGAAATATAATCTTTTGTGGTAATTAATCAGAGTTAATAAGCTTTCTCAAATGCCTATTCCTTTGAGGGATAAATGTTTCTGTTGCTGAATATCTCTTGTAAAATTATTGCCAGTTTTGCCATATTGGTTTAGTTTGATTGTTAATAAAAGTTGATTTATTTTTTACTTGTGAACCACTAATGACTTTTTTGTAAATATAGAGAAGGTTTTTACATTTTCGAGTCTTTATATATATACTTCTAAGACATATCCATCTTTCATAGATTTGTTGGAAGAATAACTGTAAGTCAACAAGCTGAAGAAATAGTACGGTGAGTAAAATTGTATAAGGTGATTATTTCAAACACATGGAGTGGTTAAAATCTTGACCATCACAAGAGTTACTGTTGAATATATGAAAAGGGGAGGTATTTTTACTGAAAGTATGGACTGCAGCTGCATAGCTCAGATGGAGATGAGAAAAAATGAGTGGAAGAACATTACAGGCCAGTTTTACAGATTTCATACAAGAGTTCAGGAAAGTTTGGCTGTTGCAAAGCGGGTGGTTTCTTGGCACTGGTAATTAGCTGCTAACTTTGTTGTTATTTGTTAATTAAAGCATTTATTGATCTGAAACAATTTCCACTGACGTATTATCTATACTACAATAGATCCCCTGTCATCAGAGGCACTGAGAATAAGTTTTTACAGTTGAAGTCCCTAGAAATTCCTGGTTTAATTCCTCTAGCCTCTGCTACAAATTTGTAAATTTTGGTATCTATTTCAAACTACAGCTGGATTGTGCAGAAGTGCTTACATCTGTCAGAGGCAACACAACTGTGTGCACATAATCCTGTGCCCACCACCTTTCCTTGTGCAGTCACAGCAAATAACAAACACACATGCAAATATAAAAATAAAGATGTGAATCCACTTACAGACTTCCATCTCGACTTCTGGAAAGATTCCTAATTGCTGTGGGTTGGTCCCAGCTACCATCCAAACAGCTGCTCATTCAATTCCCCCCACCACAACAGGATAGGAAAGAAAATGGGAAGGACAGGAGTGAGAAGGATCATGGTGTGCAATAAAGACATAGAAATCACTCACAAAATACTGCCAGTTTTTCAGAAATATTTAGCATTCAAGTTTAGTTATTTTATCTTGAGAGTTGTTGATTGTCCAGTTTTCAAAAAAGCTTTGTCACCTCTTCTGAAAAAGAGGTATGTAAATTTGTCACAGAAACAGGTAAATCTATTATGTTCTTTCACTCCTCTAATGTCCCAAATGTTATCTTTTACCTTTTTTTTTTTAGTGAAATTCCTACTTGAATATTAAAAGAGTACTGTTTTCCATGTAATATCTGCCTTCAGTCTGAGTAACTGAATGTCTCTCAGATGAGGCTGGCAAACATCTGTAAACTTTGGATGAGAGTGACATGGAGTTCAGAGTGAATGGAGGAGTTTTCAGTGGTTTTGCAAGAAATACGAAGTGTAGCAGCCAGGTTATTTGGCCCCAAGTTCAGTGGCTTAGCCACCCTCACCAAAAAGCCCCGCCCATGGCACCCCCAAAAACCCACTCAGCTCTTTTCTAAGGTCACTTTTGCCATTTCATTGAGAGCTTTTCAGAATTCATTACTGCCCAGCCTGACAGGTGCAGCATTGGAATAATCTATCAAAATAATTCAGTTGACAATGTAAAACAGAGCTGGTTTCAAGGGAGGTGAAAAAAATAATTGCAGGTTCTGACTACTAGTGAAGCTATATCTTTTGTCTAAGATAAAATTGTCTGGTCTGTGTTGTATTGATTCAGGTTTGGTATTTTGGGTTTGTCAGGCTGGTTTTACAAAATTGAATCCAGAAATATAAATTATGTTCCTTACATGAAAATTTTAAATGCTCAAGCATTTAGTTGCTTTTAGTTCAAATTTTCAGTTAAAGTCTGACTCTAGCCTAAAATATTAACATATGTATGTTTAATTTAAAGAACCTATTATAATCTGTGTGTATAATTGGTACACATAGTATTTGTGATGGCAACTGTTGCATTTGCAGTATTATTTAAGTTAAATTTTGGACTGTAGCAGGTGGATTGTGGATTTGGCTTTGGTTTTTTTGAGTAACATCACATTATACTTTCAAAGGGACTTCAAGTTTAAGAGCTGTGTTTATATAATAGTGATCATGACCTGCATGTGGCCACAGCTAAAAAAAAAGTAGGGTAAACCCAAGGGCTTGCATGCCAAAGCACTTAGCATCTGAACTTTTAATTCTTTTGTTTCTACCCAGTATGTGAATTGAGCCACTGCAGTTGTTAAATTCCTGCATTGATTTGAAGTAATGAGAAAAATATCTTTTTTTAAATTTCGAACCAATCCTGCTGGCAGTTTCTAAAGATGATACAGCTGCTGCAGTAGAACATATGGTTCTAACCTTATATTAACCTTGTTTCTAACTAGACACTGATTTTCACAGCACTGCTTGTGGTGAACTTAGCCAAAGAAATGAATGTGTTGTTGTATTGTCATAGATGTGAGGTAAAAACATCTATTTTACCTCCTAAATTTTTACCTGCTGTGTTAGGAAATAAAATTGGCATTGCTGTTGGTGGTGTCCATCTAATTGTTTCTTCAGTATGAACATTTTTGAACTTTTTGGATCATTTCAGTCTGACAGAGGGGTAGAGGATTGGTATTAGCCAAACCTAAACCAGCACTTTGGGTGCACTGTGAGCTCGACTGGGTTCTTGCCTGCTTCCTTCCCAAGTACCTTGTGGGTCTCTCTGAACTCTGAACATTGGGAATATTTAGCTCAGTCAGTAGTTGTGGGAGATGGAACAGTGGTGGGGGAGTATGGCAGTGACCAAAGGAGACATGAAAGGAAACAGAGAGCTCTGTGGGGACGTGTGGGACGTGTGGTGGACGGGGTAAGATCACTGATGGAGTTCCTGCAATGGGAATTTACAGGGGATATAGGACAGCTTTGCATAGGAATCTGGATTTCAGTACTTATGCTGTATCAGAATACAGAACTGATGATGTTTACATGCTGATATGTCTGTTTCTTTCTAGACCTCTTGGGCCTGAAAGTCTCTTACTTCGTGGAGCAAGATTAAAAAACACTAAAGAAATATTTGGTTTGTAGACATCTAAATATTTAAAGAGTATTCTCTTCTTAAAGCGTGTTGATGAACTGTTTTAATTCCGCTTGCACTGAAAAATTTGTAAGAATCTTGCTGACTGTTACCTGAGGGGATATGATTATAGATGAAAGTAATGATATTATGCTGAAGAACCTCTAAGGATATAAAGTTCCAGCTCTGCTCTGTGAAAATATTTGAAGTGGTTTGATAAAGGAATAACTTAACTTCAATGAATAAATGACTGTTCTTACTGTTACCTATTGTTCAGGGCTTTCTCCTGAGATTTACCATGTTCATTTCCATAAAATACATATTGAAGAGCAGTACAATCATAATAATGAACACTGTTAAAGTAGGTGTTAAAATTACTTGAGTAGTACTCTTCTACTATAGAAGAGGCTTGCAAATAGTACAAAATACTGTCTTATAGTGAACACAGAAGTAGTACCACCTTTTGCTTTTATCCTATATCTCTCAAAATGAAAAAAAATCTGCAAATTGTATTGATGCAGAAGATGAAGTCTGACTCTTCCCCCCTTCCTTCCCAGGTGTTGCTGTGTATACAGGTATGGAGACAAAGATGGCATTAAATTACAAGAGTAAATCTCAGAAACGGTCAGCAGTAGAAAAGTATGTTTATTTTCTAATAACTCTCTTATTTGTAGAGCTTTAACTTAGTTTTTCCTGTGTAACCATAAAACCCTGGAGGTCTTATCATTGAGTTATAGGCAGAGGGAAGAGAGTGTTAATTGCCTTGCCTTCAGTAGGAAGCTATAAAGATAAAATCCATTTCTTGATATTTCATCCTTTAGTACTGTACAAAGTGGAAATAACCAAGCTTCCTCCTGGTTGCAGGATAGTTGTTACAACAATAGATATTTATGTTGGATCTCATTATATACTTTAAAAGGAAAGGGAGTTCTGATATGTTACTAAATATCCACTTACCAAAAATCTGAGAGAGCCCCCTGGCATTCTTGTGCAAATACACAGCCACATGCAAACACCTGTATGTAGCACAAGAGAAGTTGAGTCATCAGAGCAGGGGCAGGAAGGATGGTCTGGCTGGTTACAGAACAAGAAGCAGGTGTGACTGTCCTGCTGTAGCCTGGCTGGGTTAAATGCTCAGCTGCACATGGCAGTGCTCTTGTAAGTGAGGAAAAGCTGCAGCCCTGGGTTTCTGCTGTGTTTGTTTGTACTGCCTGCACAGCCTTGCAAGCTCCTAGGGGAAAAAGGACCAGTGTGGGACTGCAGGTGTGACACAAGTCAGCTGTTGGGGTGTTCTGCACCTTAATATAGTCTTCATGTTGCTATATAGAGAGTTTATCTCAGTCAGATGTAGAATTTCTTTCCCATTGTGTTCCCTGCTTGTCACATAGAAACTTTATATCTGTATCAAGCACAGGATACACTTTTTAAAAAAGGTCCAAGAAGTTTTTGATTAATTTATGTAACCACACTGTGTCAACAGATGAAGTAAAATAAACTGAAGCTTCTTGCTTTTGTTTTGCCTCTTTATAGGTCCATGAATTCCTTTTTGATTATTTATCTAATAATCCTCCTCTTTGAAGCCATTCTGAGCACTATTTTAAAGTATGCATGGCAAGCTGAAGAGAAATGGGACGAGCCTTGGTATAATGAAAAAACAGAGCATGAAAGGAACAGCAGTAAGGTAACGTAGTTCTGCCCAGTGGCAGGTCTGAGGAACACTCAACCAATAGACATACACTCCATGTCATATATATTATGTCTCTATTCTATGTGTAACCACCACATGATCCTCTGTGCTGTTGTCTCAGTGGTTTTTGAGTTAGTCCCATGTAGCCTCACCATTGTGTAGAAATATTTCTACCTCTGTTACTGGTTGGACTTTCTCTTCCTTTATGAAAAGACCAGACTTTTTGAAAAGGCTTTGTTAGGAAATATTTCTGATGGTCTTTGTTCTAATTATTGTTCTTTAGGATGTCTTTTGTCATTCTATAAAGGAAAAGAGGAGGAGGATGGCTGTTCTTGTGTGTGTTCTATTGCAGTGATTTCACAGTTCAGGAATTTTTTATGCTCCATGATGTTGAGATGGTTTAGGCAATTTCCTAAGGCTGTAATTTTGCTCAAGCTCCTTCTTGCCTGCTCAGTTCTCTTTAGAGATTGAAGGGAAACTTTAAAGTTTCCCTGAAATCTGTGGTTCTGTAAAATATCTCTTTTTTCAGTTAATCTGTATTTTTCTGTGTTCTCTTTAATTTTTGATTTCTGTATGAGTCTGCCTTTGTCCAGAACAGTGGAGGAGCTTAATTTGAAATAATTGCTATACAAGCTAGTCTAGCCTGTGGAGCCTTTCAATTCTGAATAGAGCAGGGATAAATATTTCCTCAATCTTTCCATTCCTTTGCCATCAGGAATGTAGAGAGCCATGTGTAATTCTGCAGTGTCATTCTCCTTCTGTCATGTCTTTGTTTTTCTGTCTCCCATGTTGACTTCCACAATCTGCTTTGCATTTCTCAGCATGCTGACATCCTTACTCAGAGTGCTTTCCCTGTCCATCTCCTCCTGTGTGTGCAGATTATTTCATTGCCATTGCTTGAAGAAATTCTCTAACTTAAATAATTGTCTCTACTTCTCTTAGATGAATTACTGCTCTCACTTTCTATGCCATTTCTGGTTTAGTTTGGAAGATCACTTTAGGCACAGAACTTGCTAAGTTTTTGTCAGCTACTTTAAATATTTATTAAATAGTTACAGCAATGCTCCCTAATGAAGAAGAACAAACATTATTTAGCTTTGCAAATTGTTGACTACTTTTATTCTTCCTTTTTTTAAAATGTTCTCCTGCACCAATATCTGGTGGAGTTAAAAGAGGTGGCCTGGTTTTTGTCATCTCTAATCTCCCTTGCTCAATATTCAAGTGTTCATAAGAGTCTTTCCAAAGTACAATTTAGATACTGAGTTTGTTGTGCAGATGAAAAAGAGACCGTCATGTTGCATTTCAGAGTTTGTTAAAATTATCATACCTAGTAAAAAGAAGTTTCTCTCCTGTCACATAGGTGTTTGTCTGAAATGTGTGTGTGGAACACAATGATTTCTTGAAGAGGCATAAAAGAAATCTATGTGGTCCCTGTCTTTCCATGTAGTCTGGATCACCCAAATCACTGAGGAATGCCAGCAGATAGGAACGTTCTTTAGGACACTTTGCTGTCCTGAAACAAGAGTGCTTGCAGATTCCTCTGACAGCATGGAAAATCACTTGTTTGCCTTCACAATTTAGGGTTCCTTAGAAAAGCTTACATGAATGATGCTGTTTTGTGGAATGGGGAGCACATTTGTTTTCTCAGACCAAACTCCTTCAGAGTTGGAAAACAGAATCACCATGACAGTTAATACTAATTAGCAGTAGAGAGACAAAAATTAATGGACTTGTGAATTGAAACCTTCAGGCATAGCTTAAGGCAGACTTTTTTGCATCAGTGTGAAGGCGTGTTACTGGGGCAACCTGCAAATGCCTGCCTTGTCACTGGAGTGTTGTCTCTCTCGTGTGTACGTGGGACTTGGGCTTCTCTGGCTCTCCCAGTTTGTCACTTTTCATGCATATTGAAGCCTCATTAAGTCACCATGTTTCACCTGATCACTGTGGTAATCTTCACGTTTTCTTTTTTTTCTCTTGTAGATTCTGAGATTTATTTCAGATTTTCTTGCTTTCCTGGTACTTTACAATTTCATCATACCCATTTCACTCTATGTGACTGTTGAGATGCAGAAATTTCTTGGCTCTTTTTTTATTGGCTGGGATCTTGACCTCTATCATGAAGAAACAAACCAGAGAGCACAAGTGAACACTTCAGACCTCAATGAGGAATTGGGACAGGTAAAAAATATGTTGTCTGAGTTTTTTTAACATATTCTCTACTTCATTTTTAATACTAAAATTTGTTACTGTAGGCTTTTTATTACTTGTGATATGATTTCTGATTAATTATAAAATAAGGTTAAAAAGTGTGATGGCAGAAGTTAAAATTCTTACATGATGAAAAAATGTGTGAATAGAAAGTGTGAGTGGAGATTATTTTATTCTTTTCTAACAAGTACATGCAATTCCAAGTTTGCTTTATTTTTGTTTTGTTTTACAAAAGGTAGAGTATGTGTTTACAGACAAAACTGGTACATTAACTGAGAATGAGATGCAGTTTCGGGAGTGCTCCATTAATGGCATAAAGTACCAAGAGGTCAATGGTAAACTAACTCCAGAGGGATTTTCTGAAGATTCTCCAGATGGAAACAGGCATGGCTTGGTAAGGGTCTTTGGTTTTCCCACTATTAGTCATCCTAGATGGAAAGTGTTTTATTTCAGAGAAATATTCTTGTACTATTAGCATAAGAAAAAAAACCCCAACCCAAACATAAATCAGAATTTCTGAATAGTTTGAAGCTTTCAAGTGTCACTGAACAAATAATATTTATTAAACACGTTGAGATGTGATTATTTAACATGAAATGCTTGGCAGATTTGTAAGTAAAACCACATTTTTTCCTTACATAAATGTTACAAATCAAGTTTTTTTCTTTCTTCTAGGTAAAAGAGGAAGAGCTGTTCCTGAAAGCAGTTTGTCTGTGTCACACAGTGCAGATCAATGCAGATCAGACAGACGGTGCTGACGGTCCCTGGCACGCCAATGGAATTACATCCCCGCTGGAATATTACGCTTCCTCACCAGATGAGAAGGCTTTAGTGGAAGCTGCGAGCCGGTGAGCACTGCCAGGACTGGCTGCCACAGGAATTGCCTGCAAGGGCAACCTTACAGATGGCTCAGGACACTGCTGAAGCCCAGGGCCTGGTGCTGTCACCTTACTGGGAAAACATTCAGATGTAAAATACAGCAACCCCCGAGGTGTATTGTAAAGTGATGATTTAAAATATTTATGAAAATACCTGAGAAATTACTGTGGTCAGAGTATGATGTGAATAAAATACTGCAGAAATGGACGTTCCTAGTTTTCCCTAGAAGCAGAGTACAGTAATGGGGGGTGTAAGAGTCTCTCCCTTTCTTCCCTGCCATCTTCCCCTCCCTCCATTAATAGCCATTAGGTCTAAAGTGATAATTAAATGCTTGTTTTCTTTACTTTTAGGGTTGGAGTAGTATTTACTGGAATTAGTGGAGACAGTATGGAAGTAAAAAGTCTTGGAAAACCAGAGAGGTATTTGTTTTTTTTCCTTGATTATTTAGAAGGACAGAACAGTAAAAAAGATTGATGTATTTTTCTCCTCTTAATCCTCTCTGTTCATAAGCAAACCTTGCTTTCCACAGCGTGCTCTGTTTAATGCTTTTCCCTTGATGTCTTCAAGACAGCTTGCATCTTATTCCTTACCAATTGTAGCTGAGATGCAAGAATTTTGTGTGAGTTACTCTGTGTAGGTGTGTGTTGTAACAGTTTGTATCTTTGCCCATTCCTCAAAGGTTGAGACTGTAGCAGAGTTGGAAAACTGAATTCCATATTCAAGTCTTGTTTCAGCTGTAGAAATTCCCAGAAACAGTCTCATCTGTGCATAATCTAATTAGATATTTTAGACTTGCCCAAAATGAGTACAAATTATTAATAACTGTGTATCTGCAGTATGCCGTAACTCCTTTTACTCATTTGATCTCTGTCAGCTAGTTGGCAGTACTTTGAATTTAAGTGTCTAAAATTAATTTTCTGAGCTAGTGGTAATATAACAAAAACGAATCTACTTACCAGGGCACACACACTTTTTTGACAGTCTAGATTTTTTACAAATTTCTCAGAAACAAAACATTGTTTTCAAAGTTATTTTTGAAGTAATGACAGAAGGATGAAGAAATAGATAGGAGCTGCTTGTAATTACCAAATGTCAGGGTAATATTCAGAAAGCTATTCCTGTTGGTAGAAGAACCTTTTATTTTACAGAATGGAATTAAGCATATATAAACTGATAAAAAGCAATGAACAGTGATTGTTGTTCAGCAGTGGTAGCATTGCTTTCGGAGTTTCTGTACAAAAATGACACTTTGAGGAAAGGTCTGTGGTGTAAGAGTGTATTTGTAAGTACTTGTCTTTGGAAATCCATTTCCAAAAATGCTTTCTTCCTGTTCCCTCTTTTAAAAAATGAAATGCAGGTATAAATTGCTTCATGTTTTGGAGTTCGATCCGAATCGCAGACGAATGAGTGTCATTGTAGAGAGTCCCTCAGGTAGGTGCTCAGAAATTGCACAAGCAGCACTTGGGAACTCCTTAAACTGCATTATTTTTAATTTCAGTTCTATTTGACTTCGTAGGGGAGAAGCTTTTATTCACAAAAGGAGCAGAATCTTCCATTCTTCCTCGTAGTAAGAGTGGAGAAATAGATAAAACAAGGATTCATGTGGATGAATTTGCTTTGGTAAGTGTATATGCTTGCCCAGCTCCCAGCCTCAGCTGATCAGAAGAAAATTCATGCGGTATAAATTGTGACTTGAAGTGAAAAAATTCCTGGTGATGCCTCCTTGTTAGATCAGAATCTTGTCTACTCTGAATGTAGTCTTTTATTTTTCTTGCAGAAAGGCCTGAGAACTTTGTGTGTGGCCTACAGAAGATTCACCCCCGAGGAGTACCAGGAAATTGGCAAACGCCTTCATGAGGCCAGGACTGCCTTACAGCAGCGGGAAGAGAGATTAGCAGATGTGTTCAACTTCATAGAAAGGGATCTGGAATTACTTGGGGCTACAGGAGTAGAAGACAAGTATGCCATGGAGCTACTGCTATCTGCACTCAAACCCAGCCAGTTTAGGATTTATACTTGAAATATGAAGTGTGAAAAGTTCTCCCACTATGACCAAAAGTTCTGTGCTATTCTTGTTTAGTGTGTTTACCTTTGGACTGAGCCACATTCCAAACAAAACTTGTCCCAACTGATTCTGTCATAAGAACTGCAGTTTCATCAGAAGAGAGTCCATGTGAAATGGAATAGTTGCAGCAAATATTTAGTGTAACTACTAATTCCTTGGGAAAGCTTCTACACACAGCCCCTTTGCAAAGCATTCTGCTTGTGCTCTGTAGGTCACAGGGTGTGCTGTACACTGAAGTGAGCACATGGGGCCTGAGAAGCTTTTCATGCCCCACAGTAGCCAGGAATTATTGTGGACCATTTTAAAGCTTCTCAAATGCAGTGATGGCGCCTCGTTTAAATCAAGATATGATTATTACAAATTTTTGATCCCTTAGCAGGATTGAAGTTCAGTTTTTGTTTCATCAAGGCCTCTGTTTTGTTGCTGGTAATAGAATATTGTCTGCCAGACTATGGTTCTCTGAAAATATGTGTAAGGTTGGAAAGGCAGACTTTAACTCACCATGAGGGGTTACAGTGGTAACATGGAATTACAGTATGAGCTCTTTTGTTTGTAAAGTGTTCAGTTGGTTATTTAAGATTTTTCTTGTTTCTAGACTGCAGGAGAAAGTCCAAGAAACTATAGAAGCCCTGAGGCTGGCTGGTATCAAAGTGTGGGTGCTCACTGGAGACAAGCATGAAACAGCTGTTAGTGTCAGTTTATCCTGTGGACACTTTCACAGAACCATGAACATCCTTGAGCTTGTGCAGCACAAGTCAGACAGTACCTGTGCAGAACAGCTGAGGCAGCTAGCCAAGAGGTAAAATACCTGAGATGTCACTAGCTCAGTGATCATCTTAGCTTGGGTTCCTTTCCCTTGTAAATTTTATGGCAGTCTCTTTGATGCATGTGCCAAACAAAGTTGTCTTTTTAAAAAAATTATTTATTAATATCATAACAGACTGGAAGAAGTAGTCTGTCTGACAGATTATCTCCTTTGCTTATTGTCTGGCCAGCAACATAGTTTATAGCAAAATTGGAATTTTACCATTAACACTGGTACAAAGTCAACATTTTTGTCCCTGAATAGAATAAAGGAAGACCATGTGATCCAGCATGGACTAGTTGTGGATGGGACCAGCCTCTCTCTTGCACTCAGGGAACATGAAAAACTGTTCATGGAAGTTTGCAAAAACTGTTCTGCAGTGTTGTGCTGTCGCATGGCACCCCTTCAGAAAGCAAAGGTAAGTGAGAATGTAGTCAGGATTGCCTTTGAAGTATTTTTATAATGCTTTGAGGATTCAAGGATTTCTGAAACTGCTTTGTTTGTTTGTCTGACCCTTTTTGTGACCTCTGAATCCTTGTTAAATTCAGATGTAGAGTAGTTTGCTCAGAAGTTTCTACATGTGTGTTTGAAAATTTGCAAGTGGATTGAAAAATCAAAATACTGCTGCCAGGCTCATCTTTATTCTGCCTCTTGAGTGTTCAGAAAGGCAGCAGCTCTCCCAATCTCCTGCATGTTTTTGCCTTAGCTGCTCCATCTCTTCTCCAAACCAAAAAAACTAAATTGAAAATTCATGAACCTGTAAGGAGAAACTGTGCTTCTCTAACTACTTTAAAAATTCCCAGGTTTGAGGAACAAATAAAAGGGAAGGGAAGCCAAGGCCTAGTCTCCAGGAAAGGTTTGCCTTGATACTCTAATACCATTTTTCCTTCACATCTACTGAATTTTACTCAAATACATGTTGGGTAAGATTAAAATTCAGATTTATTTATTTTTTAACTCCAGAAAGCTAAGCTCAGAAGGACTATAGTATTCTTTCCTTTTGAAATTTTCTCTTTATGAAAAGACTTCTCTTTACCTTAAAGCACAACAACTGGGAAACCCTTCTGTGAGGTATTAGATGTTCAAGAGGCAGGCTGTTTTACTGTAACACGAGTGACCTGTTTGGAATTTGCTCTTCCTGCCAGAATTCTCATGTAGCCTTTAGAATCACTGCAGTATAGAACTGTTCACCTGGTATAGTATTAGTTTCAGTAAAATCTTGAAGGGAAGTTGTAGCTACACTGAGTAAACCAATCTGTTGGATATGTATGTACATTCTTCTGGCTGAAATTTTTGCCATCCTCTCTCTTTAAGGTGCAGTTATTTGTCAGTATCATGTTCTTATTTTGCCATTTAACTTGATTTATAATGTTTTGTACTGCTTTCCTTAATTGCTCTCCTCACCAGCAGATAATGGAGATTATTTCCTGTCTTGTGTGTAAAATGTAGTTTTTATTGAGGTGAATTTTTAATTTCAAACATGGAAGTATATAAATCACCAAGACAAATACACAACGTGAGGGATAGGGAAGGAAGTGCAGGGCAGTTTAGTCTAGTCTTGCACATTATTTTTTGCTGTAGGCAACCTTTTTGTGAGGTTTATTCCAAGATTAGGCTGGAACTCAGCTTAATATTTCCTGCATCTCTAATTAATGTGTGTTAATGTATGGTTAGCAGCCTCACTACTAATTTTGTTATTTTTTTATGACTCAAAACCTTTTTTAAACATCATCATGTCAGTCATTTGGAGTTGCTGCTGATTGCTGCTGCTAAAATTTGCCAGAGGATTTGTCTTGACCTTTTCACATAGATGTTTGGCTGTCCAAATTACCCAGGCCTTGGGCATCTCAAGAGGACTGATCTGGGTGATGTCCTGCAGCCTTGTTACCTCTCTAAGGCTGCTTCCTAGGATGTAATGCTAAACATACTTGAAATAATTACCCCTTAGGGATGGGGAACCTTTAAACTTGAATATTAATACCTGCAATTAGGGAATATATTCCCACAATCAGGTGTGTTTCTCTCAGCTGTGGACTGTGTTTAATCACTGTTGCATTCCTCGTGTGAATTCCCACTCCTGTGAATCAATGCCCTGACACTGCTGTCTACAATTCAATTACTCCAATACAGGTTTTTGTGTCTGCTTAATCTCATGCAGTTGCTCCACTGATATTTCCATTTTGGGGTTTCTGGAACTTGAGGGGGAAAATGTTTTTTCATACATGCTTATTTTCTTGGTTTTGGAAAACCTCTTAAGATCTGCCTTCATACCTTTACCTGCAGCCCATTTACAACTGAATTAGTGAAGCTTCTGCTTTTAACCTAGAGCTCTGTGGGAGGTTAATGAATCACTAATTCTCCTTAGCCAAAAGCCTCATCTAGCTAACTCCTCTGTATTTAGACAATTATTGACACTTATATTGAAGATCTGATACCACTGCTCTTCTTCTGAGTATTTTAGGGTCTTGCATGTCAACAATTTTTTCCCTCATTCTGTCATATCTTCTTCTGTTCCTTTGTCAGTTGAGAATACCCCTCAGTAATAATGAAGTCGCTTTACAAAGAAGCTGTTTTCCTTAATAACAGTATATTGATCTTTTAGCTAATGCATTTGCTTTTTCAGCTTTTTCTTTCACCTGGATTAGTTCAATTAATTATAAATATGAAGAATCTGGGTTATTAAAGGGCATTAAATCTGTATTACTCCATAACTAAACTTTTTGTTCCAAAGTTTACTTGACCTGACTTGTTTTATATGATAAAGCACCAAACTAAGAGCTGTAAAAGAAGATTGAAGTAAGAACAGGAAAATAGGCTCAAGGCAGATACAATATTTAAATCAGGCCTGTGTTCCAAAACAGGCAGGTTTGCTAAAAAAGGACTTAATATATGCATGTGGTATGGCAGAGCTGGTTTTTATCCAAACATGCATGTTCATAAAACGTATAAATTACATCTATAGATAGGCAGCTGAGATACTTGGGAACTGGTGACACATTTTGTAGGTAGACTGTCTAATCTCCAAGTGTTTAATTTTCTTTTTCCAGGTGGTTCGACTGTTAAAAACCTCTCCAGAGAAGCCCATAACGTTGGCGATCGGAGATGGTGCTAACGATGTGAGCATGATCCAGGAGGCACACGTTGGCATAGGTAACTTCCTTCTGTCTCCACCAACTGGGGCTTCTTTATCTCAATCAGCATCAAGTGAGCAGCTTCCTGTAGTTTGTAAGTGTGAGGAATAATATCTTCCTTTGCAACAGAAAGCTGCTGTAGTCCTTGCAGTGTTGAAGTGCAGGAAAACAGAACTGTAGCCTCAGATGTACGGTGTTGGGTCTTTTAAACTTCATTTTTTGTTGTACTTAACCTGTTCTCTGTTTTGTTTTCCAAACATTACAGGAATCATGGGCAAAGAAGGAAGGCAAGCTGTAAGAAACAGTGACTATGCAATAGCACGGTTTAAATTCCTCTCCAAGTTGCTTTTTGTTCATGGGCACTTTTACTATATTAGAATAGCAACCCTTGTACAGTACTTTTTTTATAAGGTGAGTTCTTTTCCCAGCAAGAAATTTATTTCAGATCTGATATTTTTGTAGATATCAGGTTAAATATCTCTGTTTAAACACGTTTTCTGGACATTTTTATTTTATATGTTACAACCAAATGCGGTAGTTTAACTGTGAAATTATTTAGTCTTTCCACCTAGAAATAGGCCTTAAATACCCCAGTGTGTTTGTCTAGGCTGGGAGGCTGAGGTGTTTGTTTTCTCAAGGCAGGGTTTTTGGTTGTTTGGGGTGCTTTTGGTTTTTTTTCACTTGTTCATCACTTTTCATAACAAGTCAAAACTCACTATATTTATTGAATTTTATATGGGATTTCAGCTTTGGCTCCCAAGTCCCTTTTGAAGTTGTTTTCTTTCATTTGAGTACAATAGCATGGTGTTATATTTTGGGTTCTGCTTTGTTTGCTTCCATGCAACAAACTCATGTGAGCAGGGCACAGCTTCCTTGAATAAATGTGGAATCTGTTCTGCAAAGAAACTCTTAAAAAGGAAACTTGAAGGGGAACATGAATGGGTTTCTTCTACTTAAATACTACTTAGACTCCTGTAGTGAGATGTGCTCATCAAGCACAAGTAGTTAAGTTCATACTTTCCCAAAGTTCATTGTCCCAAAGGACAAAAAAAAAAAAAAAAATCCTCTCAAGCAAAGCATCTTGCTTTACTTAGCCAGGTAAAATGCTGAAATGCTTTGTGCTCTCCCTGCATATTTTTACCAGCTTATAAGAGTTAGCAATTTCTTTTAGGGCTGTGAAGCATGTACTAAGGATTAATTATATCTTTCACTTCTCTTTATTTCAGAATGTGTGCTTTATTACACCACAATTTTTATATCAGTTCTTCTGTTTGTTTTCACAACAAGTAAGTATTGCATGCCTGACATCTTGTCTGTGAAACACTTGAGGTCCAGAATTAAGAAAATAGGGAAGTGACACAAGGAGCAGTAGAGATGTTACACTTAGCAGATACCCAGCTTCATTTTCTGTATTTGATAGCTGTTGTTACTAGATTGTTTTGTGAGTGCAGCTGTTTTCCTAAATAGCAAATTCATGTACCTCATCAATCATTGCTGCTTTAAATGTGCTATTAAATCTTCATAAATTCTAAGGCATAAAATGCTTTTTGCTTTCCTTTGCAGACGCTCTATGACAGTGTATACCTGACTTTGTACAATATTTGTTTCACTTCCCTGCCTGTCCTCATCTACAGTCTTTTTGAGCAGCATGTGCACCCGCATGTATTGCAGAGTAAACCTGTGCTCTACAGGTACGTATGTCCTGCTTCAGTTCCCACAGGGGCACATCTTGGACAGCAGCAGTGGTATCTGCACAGCTCTGAGCTTGCTATTAGGCATTTGTACAACAATTATCTGTAATTTAGGTATCTTTAGTAACTGTCTTGATGAGGAAGAATTGGAGCTACATACTTCTCATCCTAAAAGTTAGTTAAATAGAATATTTTAAGAGAAGTGGGTTTTTTTTATGTCAACCATGTTACAAGTGAAAAGCGTTGAGGACTTGGTCAGCTTACATGACTGGCAGCCTTCTCCTCCATTACATGTAGGAGGTGAAAACCACTCAGGCAGGAGAATGAAAAACTAGGACATGATGGTTAGGGGAATGACCACAAAAAATCCTTTACTAAGAGGGGGAGTGATTTCTTGTAGAATTAGATGTCCTCCCAGTGGTAGCATGTTGCACTGCATACTGCTTCTTGGAGAAAAGAAGGAGGTATTTTTGTAAAAAAGAGATGTCTTCTCTTAGATGTTTCTCTTTTTGTAAAGGTCTTTAAAGCAGAGCAAGGGGTAAGTATCAGGAGATCTGGCTTTTTTCTTCCACTTGCAGCTCCACCTTCAGAGACAAGAATTCTAGTTTGAGCTATTCTGAATTTGACCCATTAGAGACCCTGGCCATTGGTGACCAGTCCTTAAAGCAGAGCAAAATCATGAGAGCTCAGAGTTCTTTCTTTGCCCATGATTTATGTTGTTTTTTTTCATATGTCGGCATTTGTTAAATGTGTCTCAGTGCAGTTGAAAGTTACATTTATTCAAAGCAGTAGCAGTCATGCAGTGTGGATAGCTGATGGTTATGGACAGTATGAAATCCAAAATCTGTTTTATTTCTGCAGAGACATCAGTAAAAATGCCCATCTGGGGTTTAAACCATTTCTTTACTGGACCATCTTGGGCTTCTTTCATGCATTTGTTTTCTTTTATGGCTCGTATCTTCTAATGGGAGAAGACACTTCTCTGCTGGGAAATGGCCAGGTACAATACCTAATTGTTACTCTACCACTGTATTTTTGGTGATATTTCTTAATGCTTTTTTGAAAAAATCCTCCCATGTCCGAAAAAAACCCTCTTTTTTATGAACTACAGTTCGCAAAGATTCTTTGTCAGTATTTGTGTGTGCTGTCAAGAGTAACATTTCTTAGCATGGAAAATGTAAGGTGTTGTCTGAAAGGATATGTCCCTGAAAAGCATGTCTTTCAAGAGAAAAGATATGTTGTGGTTGTCTTAAACTTTGTTGTATTTTGTAAACTGTTTTTGTCAAAATCCTATTTCATAATGTCAGCAAACAAGAATTTATAACCATTCATCCAAAACTCATTTTAAATTGGACTTATTTGCAATTTGCAGTAACTGTTACAAAGTTAGGCTGAAAGTTGACAGAAGTCTTAAAGCTTCTCCTGAAAATATGTTATTTTAATTACTCTCTTGTTTTGTTTTTTTTTATTTAGTAGTGCAAGCTGTTTTTAAATTATGCTTTTTATTCAAGAAATTATTTTAAGGCCAAAACTTTAATGAAATCATCATATGCTAATTTGACACTTGCTATTTTAAAGATGTTAAAGTTCACAGGAAAAATGACCTTCAAAAACACTCTAAAGCTTGAATGAAATCATTACAAGTCTGTTTCCTTATTCCCCCAGGTTTTGAGTTAACTCAATTAGAACAATTAGATACTGATTTTTCCCTCATTAAATGTGGGCAGTAATGGAAAAATACATTTGCTTCTCATTATGCCATTCTTAATATTGGCATGAAGAACTTGCCAATTCTCATAGTGCTTGGCAGAGTTGCAAGTTCTGGCACAAGGGACAAAAGCAGCATCCTGCTGAATTCCCAGCGTCACCTGGTGCCAGGGAGTGGGTGTGAGCTCAGGAAGTTTAGTCAGCAGTGCAGTGATGTACAGACAGTGACAGAATGGTCCTGAGGGGCTGCAGGCAGAGCTGGTGCTTGGCAGCATCCCTGTGGAGGGAGGAGCAGTGAAGGGGGAGTGGTGCAGCCACCTGGAGCACCCATTCCATCCTCAGGTGTTTGATAAGAGTGTTCAAATAGTTGTGCTTTAGACTAAAATGTCTCTTTCCAGCTGAGGCATGAGTGTGTCCTCTCTTGTCATTTGTTACAAGCTGTGGGAGTTGAAATTCTTGTGAGCTGGTAAAGGTCCTTCAGGACTCTTGTAATGAGGTAATTTTAGACTATGAATCAGTGTGTGTGGTGCATCCATCTTCAGCTGTCAAAGCACCTCACTTCACAATTGCTTAGTAAATGTCCACAGGGCAGGAAGAGACTTCTCCCATTGTATTTGGTAACAGCTGTTGGGTTTGGGGAATTGGCAGCTGCCCTTTAGCTTCTTACGTGATGTGACTTCAAATAAATGCTAAGACTTTTCTGGGGTTTATTTACTGCCTGTCTGTGTTTGCCAAAAGATGGTGATTAGAACTGGTAGAACTGTCTTGCAGTGAAATATCTGCATTGCATAGTTGCAAATTTAACATGTGCCTGGAAAAGCCAAAATTAAGGGCAAGAGGATTTTGGGGACTGCTGAGGTGCTTTCTTGGTAAGTCCTCAAGAAGTGATCTGTGGTACAGGGTAGTGTTAATGTTTCCATTCCAAGTTCTCCAGAGCACAGCAGAATTGAAGAGATTGTAAATAATTTGTTAATGCTGGTGCTTTGTTGGGCTTACCTCAACACGTTGTGCAACTACTTAATCTTTTAGTTCTTTTTTCTCCCCCCTTTTTCATGCTGTGCATGTCGTCAGATATTGAAACCTAACAGGCAAATGGTAAGAGTTTAGAAGAGGAGGAGATACAAAATGTTGTATCTGTTACTTCATAGGTTTAAAGGATGCAGCATCCGCAGTGTAAATGTGTTCAAAAATAAAATGGTGGCAAGAACCTGTTGGTGTTTTACATTCTAACTCTGTGACCATTGAGAGCAGTGTTAGCAAAGACACTTTCTTTCACAGGTCACTCAGGAGAAGTTTAATTTTTACTTTTAAGAGCAATATTGCAGCAGTTAACAACAGGCACGTTACTTGTTACCCTGACTCTTGGTAGGACAAGTTAATCCAAGGCTTCAAGAAGGCATATTATCACAAAGATCTTTAAAATTATCAGTAAATCCAGACTCATGGCTGCCTCGGTTTTGTACCTTGTGTATAGATGAGAGAAGCAGTTGTGAGATCTGTCCTCAGGCTGTTGGGATGTTTTTGTCAGAGCTCTGCAACAAGAACTACAACTGTGTGAATCCCAGTTCCGTGTCCCTGTGGTGTCCTGACACATCAGCTCTAGGATGCCCCTGGTTGCCTGTCTGCATGTGGTACCTTCCTCCTTGCTTGCTTAGTCTGCTACCAGTAAACACAGAGTTGAGGATTTGGTCATTGTTCAGTTTGTCAGTGGCAAAAGTGGCTGCAAAACAGCAACACCTTCCCTGTGATCCCCCAGCCAGTTCCAGGCTGGGCCTGGTGTAGAGTGGCAGCCCTGAGTAGCATGTGTGTAGATAGATACAACCTCAGCATCCCTGCTTGGTTGTCAGAGCTGAGATTTTATTGTTGTAGACCTTGTTCAGAGTTTTGATAGTTTAATTTATGTGCACAAGAGAATATGAAAGTGACAGATTTCAGTGTTTCAGAATTAGAGCTTAATTTTGTATGTAATAGCCTTGAAACAAAGTGTCTTTTCCTTAGAATTTTCTTTGTAAAATACAATGGCACCATTATTTTTGACTTGTAGAATTGTGCTTGGGGTTAAAAGTGAGCCTTCATTTGATGCTGCATGTTTAAAATTATCTGGAAGTGTTTAAACTCAAAAGTGTTCTGTTCTTAAAGTGAATATCTTCCAACCAATATTTCCTTTCTATTGGACACTTATAATTAATTGATCAAATTGGTGTCTTCATTTTCCCATCATTTCATATTACTGTTTTGGGCTTTTTTTTGTTTGTTTGTTTCATATTTCATGTAGCCTTTGTGGTGATTTGTTTTGAACCAGGAAGAAAGATGACTTGTGGATTGTTAATTTTGCTCTTACCACAACCTGTATTTTTTTCTAGTAATTTATGTTGTCTCTTTCTTGCTTTCTTCATTATAATTACTTGTCACAAGCTTATGTCTTCTTTAGTGTTGCTGACTTGAGAAGAATTTAACTTACTGTGAATGCTCTTAACTGATGTTTTTTTCTTCCATGATTTTTGCCTTGCCATTTTCTTAGATGTTTGGGAACTGGACATTTGGTACTTTGGTCTTCACCGTTATGGTTATAACTGTTACGATGAAGGTATGATATCCCACTGACTGCTCTCTGGCTTTGGATGTATAGGCAAATATGTAATAAAGCAGTAATTTAAAATTAATTCCAAAGTTACTGATTCTTGAGGGTTCCAGATAAGTGACTTTTATGTTTAGTTTCAACACTGGTTGAAATTTTTCTTTAGTTTTTGTGTGTTACAGCAATATTTAGTGTTTGGGCTGGAAGTTAATAAATGTATTCTGAATGGTACTTATCATTTTATGTGAACTGGGTGGAAAACAGAAGCTCACTGAAGTTATCTCTGTTTTAGATGGCACTAGAAACTCACTTCTGGACATGGATAAACCATTTTGTTACTTGGGGATCCATTGTATTTTATTTCATATTCTCCTTGTTTTATGGGGGAATTATCTGGTAAGTGATTTCCCCTCCCCCCCTTTTTAATCACATGCAATATCAATGGAACTAAAAAAAACTTGAAATATTATGTTCTACCATCTTGCTCTGAATTTTGTAACAAGATTTTGGAAAAAAAAATTTTAAATCTTGACTGGCCACTTGCTTTTGGTGATTCTTTGAAACATTTAAGAAGTGCTGCTGTGCAGTCCTGTGCCCAAGGACACACAGTACCTGTCTCTGACAGCCTGTAACTATAAAGGCATTTTTAAGAAGTAAATAGGTTCCCAGAGGTGCTATGTAATAGGTAAATAATTGCAACAGAAATGAAGATGGGGTTTGAATCAGTGAAGTATTTTTGCTTGTAGTTTGGAGTCTGGAGAGATAAGGTGGTGATTGATTCTCTGCAACATAATTTAAATCAGAATCTTTCCCTCCAAAGTTCAGTACCCTCTTTCCCTGGAGCTCCTTTGCAGGTCAGGTCCAACAGGTTGCTGGACTTCACATGGACATGGGGCAGTTGTGACTCTGCATCCTGAGTCCCTCTGCTTGATGTAAAATAAGGTACACTTGAGACAGCCTGTGCTGTACTTTTGTTCCTAGAAATTCTTTTTAGTAATTGCCACTTCTTTTAACTTTTCAGGCCATTTTTACATACCCAGGACATGTACTTTGTATTTGTTCAACTGTTGTCAAGTGGTTCTGCTTGGTTTGCCATAATCCTCATAGTAGTTGCTTGTTTGTTTATTGATGTTGTGAAGAAAGTGCTGTACAGACATCTGCAACCAACAAGTACTGAAAAAGCTCAGGTAACGTTATGCTTTTGTATCCGACTTGACCAATAGTTACCCTCTTACATTGCTGTCATGTTTAATGCAGAGAAGTGTTCTCATTTTGAAATACACTTGTTAATTTAAAATTATGAAAGTGAGAACACCATTTTACAAGGCAGTAATGTTTATGTTTAGTAATTGGTAATAAAAAATAGAATTATTTATGAAGGGGTCACTCAGTCTTTTGCATCTCAGCTTGTAGCTGTATGAAAGGATCATACTGTGCATTTTTATACTGCTTTATAGATGGAAACTTACTTTTTGTCTAGGTGTTAGAAGTATTAGAAGCTACTGCTCTAATTGGCACTGAATAGTTCTTAAAATCTGATGGAAATAATTTTTAAAATGACTTCAGTAAAACTTGTTTTAATTAGTATTTCTTAAGTCTCAGTCATTTCATATGTTATGCATTTGATTGTTGATTCTGTAATTAAAGGTAATTACCCATGTGGCAGTTTCACAGATTCATAGACAAGGTCTAAAGTTACGCTGTGGTAATGAAATCTCCCTTCTGCCTGATACAGGCTACCAAAAAATCCTGTCAATCATTCTGGTGAGATTAGACTGTCTTTTAGGTAAATATCTCATCTCTGAGTGTTTTCTTCCTTTTAGAGACAGTTGTGGAGAAGTCATCCAGACCTATTGTTCTAATAGTGACTGTCTCTCTGCAGGTTTCTATTACAGTTTTTGTTTTATTCACAGTTAGCTTTGTGATCAAGTTAATTTTAGCACTCATAGGCAAATTGGACTTGCATCTTCAATCAAAAAGTTTGTTCTAGGTTCTTCTCATCGTTCTTGTGTTTCACCTGTAATTTTCACTCTTCAACCTCATCTTGAATTTTGGATTTCAACAGGGAGCACCACATTCCAGCACAGCAGATAACAGTGGCAAGTATGGAAATAATAAGTCCCCAGCTACATTCAGATTACAGAAAAACATACATCAATAACCTGTTGTCTTCTGCAACTTCTACACTTGTGCAGGTGGTGAAGTTGGTTTCTTTCAGGTCATTGATGAGAGGTCAATTAGCATAGGGCCAAAAATAGTGAAGTGAATGAAGAACCCAGCTGACAGAGATACCCCGTGCACAGTTCTGGTCTGAAACCTCTTAGCAGCTTTCTGTCCACCTGTATGCCAGGTTGATTGTGGTGTCCTAATTGTTTAATGCAAGTGGCACTGAGCTCTGTGCCATGCAGAACTGACTGCACTGCATCAGTGCTGGTATCTTTAGCATCTAACCTTGGAATTACTTTGATGTAAGTACATGTTGATTTACTTGAATTATATTACCCTCCTAATTAATGTGTTTAAAAAAAAAAAAATGTGAGAGGTTCTTTTAATTTGCCTAGGATCAACATCATGCTGACAAGCCTACTGCTAGCCAAAATATCCCATTAGTCCCTTTCCAAAACTGGAATATTGGCTGCTTTTTCCTGTCTTGGAATGGAGTAGCTAAAAACCAAGGTAAATAACCTCTGGCTTTCATAAGACTGTTCAGCTAGACCTGGTAAGACTCTGGGTTGCACATTACTGCACTTTCTTGGATTGAGTGTCTGTAGGTAATGATACTTATCCATCTTCTTTTCTCCCTTCAAACACTAGTGGCAATATTTATCAAAGAGTCTCCCTCTTTCTTTTCTGTACATCACCTCTTCCTGCCTGGCACAATATTTGCGTGGTTCTTGAGGTTTCTCATGTTCTTGAAGTGCTTGAATTAAAACACAAAAAGCCACATGGATTTTCCTGCCTTTATCCATATACTTCCTGCTGCATTCTCTTGCTTTAGGAGTCCTTTCTAAAGAATTTTTGGGTTCAGTTTAATGCCATTACAGCTGTGCAGTCAAGGATACAATAAGATTTTCTATTTTTAAGAAGGAATCTTGATGAATATCTAATGCCTTTCCTGTGGCTATAGCTTGATTCCTCGCCATGGGGATTTTCTTTGTGCCTCTTTATTAGTTATTTTTTCTTCTTTTTCCTTATTTGCTTTCTACTTTGCATTTGACAGAGTCGGCACTGGGGTCTCTATTTACCAAAATACTGTCATTTCTCTGAAAATTCTTCTTTCCTGATGCTGCAAAGTCAAGGTATCTGAAATGGGATTTGACCAGAAATTCTTCGGCAGCCATCCAGTGGTTTCTCTTTGTGTGTCTGATAGTGAAATTATAGCTACAAATGTACTTGCAAAAAGAAGGCACCTCTTTTTTTCTTTCTTGAGGTTTAATCTGTTGAGATTTTCCTACTCTTCCTTTAATGGGACAGTCAGCTCCCCTGGATTCCACTCACTGTTCTTGCAATGAGGAACCTGGCTATAACTGAAAGGGAGCAGATTATCAGCTTAGCACATTTGTTGTCAAGAAATGACAAAATGCTTCTTTTATGATCATACCTCATAATTTATGTTTAAAATTCCTAGTAAATATTTTTCTTCCCGTTTCCAAGCAGAGGAAGAGACCAACTTTCAGATAGAAGGTGTTTAGAGAATATCTTTGTCCTAAATGCTAAGGGTGATGACTGATGCTAATGAATTCTGTGTAAGTCAGTGAAGGACTAAATATGGAACTTTGTATATTTGTCCTTTTAAATTATTTTTCATAGTGTAGGTGCACGCTCTGTATAACTGAATGTGTTTAAGTATTCATTTTTAATTGTAGGACTACATTGGTATATTTTCATATTGGGGAAAAGAAAAAGCTTGGTTTATAGTTACAGTGTTTTTATCACAGCAAGATAAATTGTTACATGATCTAGCTCCTTGTTTTTAAATTGCAGCTGTTTAGGTTATTTGATTCTGTCTGCCATCACTTAAATTCTAAACTAATCCCAGGAGCAGTGAGCAAAACACACATTTCTCAGCTGAAAATTCTTGCCCCTATTGTTTTAATTTTTCAGAATTTTTTTGTGTGTGACTTACATTGAATTCAGAGCATTGTCAGGTATCTGTAGGAATCTGCCTTACCTTGATTTTATATCTTTTTGCTAGTATAAGGTGATAGCATCAAGTGTGAGTTTGCCTCTGATCTGTTAGAAGTTATTCATAAGAGAGCAGAGAAATTTAACTGATATAAGAGAGAAATTTTAATAGGCTTTTAAATCTAAATACTGTTCTGTCACAGCAACTTAAATCTCAGTCCTTCATTTTGGGAAACTAAAAATTAAACATTTGACAGCCAAGCATGAGTTGACTTTTATAGAGGATGAGCTTGGTTAACTTCATCTTTCTTAATGCACTTAAGGTGAATATGTTACTGTACTTTATTTTAGTTTTGCTGTGTTTCAAGGGTTTTTTGCTGGCCTAAAGAAAAGCCATTTTATGTTTCACTGAGGTCAGTTGCCTTGAAGTAGCTTGTGGACAATTTCTCAATATAGGTCTCTTACAGAATCATACAGGAGGAATTGGACAGTAAGGTAAATGTGAATCAAAATACAAATCTTTGGGTAAAGATAAATCACAGCACTATTGAAGGGAGAAAACAGTACAGAATAAAGGTGTCTGGTAAAGCACAGATGTAAAAGTGTGTGGGCCTTTTCTCTCAGCTTGAAAGCAAAGGTACTTTAAGAATGGTCCTGCCAAACTGACTGGCTGTGATGGTCCCAGGAGCTGTCTTGAAGGTACCAGGCTTGTGTTCTGTATATGATGTGTATTCCACTTAAATAACAATGTGTTGTCCTGTGTCTTTCTCTTAGAAAATTACTACTGCTACTTACTGACATGTATGTTCCATCCCTTCTCTGTCCAATTGTAGATGTACTCCAACAGAGTTGCTTTAAGTGACGAGTTCATCGCACTGCAGCCATTGTCCAGGGCAAGGAATCAGCTGAGCAAAATTAGGTAGAGTAGGAGGGACAGTTCCTCATCAACTCTTATGCATGCTCAAGGTGAACTAACCAGTGTTGAGAGAGATGGGAAGAGGCATGAATATATATTAGTGGGGTTGAGAGGGCAATATCCTTAGTGCAGAAACATTCAGTTTGGTGATTTCTAAGCTTCGCTCTGTGTTTCTGAGCCAAATGCTTCTCCNTTTTTTTTTTTTTTTGGAAAAAACATCCCTAGCATGATGCTCAACTTTCAGAATAAAGATCAGCTGTTCTTGCATCCATTTTTAAATAATCGTAGTTTCTAGCATGGTTATAATGCTTTTAGTTTCTTAGTGATAAAAGTTAAGTGCATTTTGCATGCTGGATAATTTCAGCTTTATAAGGCTGTGATAGGAAGATCCATGTACTTCAGGCAGCAATTTCTTGTGAGTTATTTGCCCATTTTAATTTGCTTTCAATTGTGTCAGAAGAGCAGAAAATGTTTGAAGCTTGGGTGCGTCCATACCCTTGTGCAGCTGAGGCTTTTTGTGTCTGTTTTGTGCAGCTATAAAGTGAGTGTTGTTTGTTTTCAATGTGTATGGATACATATTCCTAAAGGCATTTGGCTACAAAGTCCCAGAAAATTATTCAAAACAAGATCAAAGCATACATGTGTCTGTTTATGCAAAACATGATTCTGGAACTCTTCAAATGCACTGAGTTCACCACGTGAAATGATGTCAAATGCTGATTTTCTTTTGTAAGACTTAAGCATTCATATGCATCAGCAATGTCTCAATCTGTTCAATTCCACCAATATCTATTTCTACATCCTATAGCAAGAATTAATGCAGAGATCTGATTACTTTTAAATATTTTTCAAGGTGACTTTGTTGTTAAAAATGTGCAAATAAGTGCCTAGGTGAACCAACTAACCTAGATTTTAGGGACTTACTTGCCATTTGTTTAACCAAAAGAGAAAAGTTTTGTATTTCCTCTGAGAGTGCACTACAACTTTACGAGGCAAAATTTGGAATGGCCATTGTGTTGTGCTGTTAGTGACCCCAGTGTGAAACACAACACCTTGGATTTCCAAACACCCAGGGGGGTAGTGGTGGGATGGTTTTATTTTGTTTAGAATTCAGCACTTGATAGCTTTAAAACAGGCAAAGTACAGTATAGCTTTTGAAAGCTGTTAAACTTAGCAACATATTGGGGAGGTTTCTCTGCAAAAGCCTTTACAAGTTAGCTTTTCAAATTCTTAGTTTATCAGGTATTTTTGGTTTATCAAATTACTTTTAAGAACTTTGGATAAGTGTATATAAGTTTCTGTTTTCTCTGTGAATTATTTAAGTGAATTACATCACACATCATATTTACATCAGAGGTTTTAGAAGAGAAGATTCTGTTTAAATTTGAAAAACTAAACATGTCCTAATGGTTATACAGCTGGATAGTCAAAGGAAAATAAAGCTATCTAGGAATGCAGCACTGTAGCCATTAAAATGCTAAAACCAGGAGAATCCTTGCTAATGTGAGGCAATTTTCTTTTTATTAAACTTAAGGAAGAGTTGAAAAAAAGGGGAAATCTGTTTTGTCTATGAGTAACAAATGATGATGCAAATCCAGTTCTCTTGTAAGTCAGGATTTTCGCACTTGAGTATCTGATAGTACCTGAAGTACAAGCACTGGCTGCTTTCTAGCATGCAGTTGAGTAAAGTGCAACAAGAAGCAAACCAGGATTTAGGTTTCTCTAGTTCTTTATTCTGTCTTTGGACAAAGTTCAGAAGTTGTGCTGTGGGTCCTTGCCTAAACCAGTAAAAAGGAAAATCAATTGATAAACAGAAACTACTCACTCCACTATACTAAATAAACTCTAATGTGGAGTGAAGAGCATGAGTTGGTTTCTGTGGTTTTCCCAAAGCAATAGGGTAAAGAAGGCAAGGAAAACTGTAGGAGCATGGTGAATATGTAGCTGTAAAGCAGCTAATCTGTCACACCTCATTTGTACGTGCCCACCCAGGGATTGCATCCTTTGTGACTGCAGAATGCATGGAGGTTGATGAACAGACCTTGGCAGGATTTTGGTGTTTGTAAATATGTATTAAAAGTCTCAAAAGGAGCATAACTCCAGGTTAAACTGAGTTATGCCTTGTTCTGCCAAAATGCCTACTCTTCTCTTGAGATCAGAAGAAGACCTTCTATGATTGCAAATTAAAGAATTATGATGTTACAATTATTTGTTTATTTCTGTAGTTTTCACAGTGTGCAAAAAATGTTCAAATTTATATTGAGTACCTTGGTGATGTACAGTTAAGATCTTTGAGGGGATCTTCTAAGTGTCCAGGTGATTCCTGTAAGTCAGAATTGCAGTCTTGTGTGTGCCTGTTAGTCCTACCTGTGAACTTTTCTTTCCCTTTTGGAATGTGGGATGAAGAGGAGATGAGGCAGCACAGGCAGGTGCAGGTGTTGTGCTTAGCTGGAGTCTGGCTGAGCACTGCTTTCCTCCACAGCTGCCTCTCCTGTTCTTGGAATGTGTGAAATATGTATCTTAGGGTATTAACTGGGTCCCACTGTATCTCATTCCATGTTTTTATCTGTAAAGAAAGTGTTCTGTGTGCACGTATGTCTACATGTCCTGTGCTTTGTAAGAACTCAGAAATCTGAAGCCACATTTGAGAAGTGTTGCTTGGACAGATGTTTCAGTTCTACTTACTGATGGGATTAACTATGTTTACAGAGCTTTTACCTTTGGACAGTGTGTTATGAACTGTACCCAGGACAGGGGAAATGTAAGACACCAGCAGGGGTTTTATTTACAGAGAAGGCTGTCAGTGCACAGTGTTATGTCCGGGGCTCTGGAGCATTTACCTTGTCACAGCCAAACCCTGTTCTT
This sequence comes from Aegithalos caudatus, assembly GCA_013389925.1. Taxonomy (NCBI): domain Eukaryota; kingdom Metazoa; phylum Chordata; class Aves; order Passeriformes; family Aegithalidae; genus Aegithalos; species Aegithalos caudatus. Next base: position 581,780 of record WEIU01023077.1, on the reverse strand, counting down.
TCCCTATCTCCAGCCCCCTGAGTCTGTTGTTGCCTGGTTTTCACTTCACTTCAGTCCAGATCTGCTCCTTAGCTGCCTCCAGAACTCCAGGTTCCAGGCCCTGGCTTTGTGGCCTTTATTCCTTGTCTGTATTTTTAGCTCCTGTTCCATAGGATTCCCCCTTACAGCTTTCAGGTCTGACCCAGCCCAGCTGTGTCGAGTCGAGAGCAGAGAGGTCTCTGTTCCTTTTACAGCCTATTCCCTACAGTTTTCTGTAAGGAATGTGTAATTTCTGAGAAAAATGTCCAAGTGGAAGCATGAATTCCCACTAGTGAGGTGTGCTAGAACACCCTGATTTGCTGCACTTTAATCAAGGGTAATCTCTTCCTTTACTGACCTGTTCATTGTGTTAGCCTAGCTTTGTGTTGATCTGTCACAGGAAGATGAGGAAATGAGGGAAGAATGCACCATTTTGGATTTGACTTCAGTCACAAAAGTGCACATAGTATTTACCTGAAGAAACTTTTGTCTAATGACATAGAAATAATGAAATAATTTGGCACTTAGAGGTTCATTTGAAACAAAGAGTAGAAAAAGAAGTGATGAAAACATCACGGCAGTGAAGTTGTGAGATGTCAACATTCCCATATATTTTCTTTAAAAATTTTAAAGCTAATTGGGATTTTGGTATACAGTATACTAAGGGTTAGAGATAGTGAAATTTACAGTAGGCAGCAAGTTTTAACTTAATTGTGGAATACTAATAACCATCTCATACCAATTTTTTAAAACATCCGTGTGGCATCAGAATGTTGGCAGCTGGGACCTGGACTCATGAAAATACTCTGCAGTGCTCTTAACTTGGTGTACAGGATTAAACATGTTCCTCAAAGTCCCAGCTTCTCAGTGTGATTAAATCTTGGGTTGAAATGTCTGTGTTGTGGCATATGGAATAACCTGCAATAAGGCAAACAAACTGAAATGTTCTTTTCTGTTGGGAAAACAAAACTGCAAAACCTAAAAATTTTAGATTGATTCCAAGTTTGTTGTAGTCTGTAGAACACAAAAAGACCAAACACTTTTAACATTTGGGTGCTGAGAAACCGCATTTGATCCACCAAAAACAAAAATTGCCTCTTGACCTTGTAAATACGCGTTGTTCTCTCAAGACCAGACCTGTGAAAGTTCTTGTAACAATGGTAACTGTTTTACAGCAATGCAAGCATGGTGCTTTATAAGATCTGTTGCTTTTCTGTCCTTCCAGATGGAAGAAGATCAGGGTTCAGTCAGCTCAGCATGTGACTTTGCTGAAAGCAGGCACAGAGGGGAGGACAATAGGCAGCTGCTAGACCCATCTTGCCTGCCCGACAGTTCTTACCTCCACTAGGTAGTACTCCCACTGTACCCTAATGTGTGTGTATTTATTTACATAGATCATACAGAGACAGTCATTGAACCAGCTCCAAATTAGACATATTTTTGGTATCTACAAGAAAAATTGCATCATAGAATGTTGATTTTTTTTTTCTTTATGAAGCTGAATCATTCTTTAATTCTGCACCTCAGTTGCTTTTTGATTTATTACATCCAATGGGCCATTCTCATATGAAGTATTATGTTTCTTGAGATTCCAGATCTTACCTTATGAACATACTTTATTTGCCACCCAAATATTAATATCTGATATTTCTCTATACTCATTATTTTTTAAAGCATTGTCTCTCCTGCCCTGTGTTTCCTGAGGGTTTGTTCCAGGTCTCCAGGGAACATTATGCCTTACTATCTTGCCATGCCATACCAGATTTTACTTTGGTATAAAACTATGACCATAATTGTCCTCCACAGAGAGAAAGTGAGAAAAGGGACTGTGTAGCATATCTCTAGCATATCTATCTTCCTTCCAGGCAGCGGATGTAAATATAAAAATTCATGTTCAGCAGGCAATGATGAACAATTTATTTACATATAAAATTTAATTGGGTTTTTTTGTCCTTAATGTTCTCACAATATTTCTTTACACTTAACTGTGAGTTTGACAGAACAAAATTGTTGTTTTCAGGCTTATGTAAGGTCTCATTTGCCATTTTTTAAAAAAGTGATATTAAGTTTTCCATAAGTTGTGGTTCAAGCATGATCCTAGCTTTCTGTATCTTAACTTGTGAAAAATAAAGGAGATTCTCCAGAAAGAGAGACATCAGACCTCCAAAATCCAGAGCTGAGGGTTTGCTTCTTGGAAGATCATTTGGGTTACTCTTGGTTCCTCTTTCTGACAGTCTTTGGAAAATATTCAGGACTGCTGGCTCTCAGGGTAACAGATTCTAAGGAAAAAATGCTCTGGTTCATCTGATCCAGCATACAGCCACTGTAATGCGACTTTCTGCAGGAACTTTAAAGGTCTGCTTGAGAATAATGGATGAACTAAATACTTGTTTGAAATCCTTCAGTGTAGGAAGGTTACAGTTTTGTATTGCTGTGACAACAGCTGTGAAGGTCACTCCATCAGCAGCAGGGGGTTTGCCTGCTCAGCTCCAAATGGGAATTCCTTCAGCTCTGTATAATCTCTTGTGTCACAACTCTGGGAGCACCATCTGAGGTGGCTCTGAAGGTCGTATTTGCTGGTACTGCAGTGCTGCAAAGTGTGCATTCCTGATTCTGGTGTCTTCTCTGGCACTGCAGTTGGGACCAGTCATGGTGGTCATCACATGAGGGTGTTCAGGGACTCAGACTCTGTTGAGGTGTGTTTTGTTTTGTTTGTCTTTTAACCAGAACCCCTTTCAGACCTGTCACTTGCAAATCTTCTGCTCCTGCCTCTCAGGTGCCGAAGTTAATTGTCACAGTAAATGTTCCTTTTGTGTCCCAAAGACCCCCCCTAGATAAGTGTGAGTTAAAGCATGTTCTGCCTGTACTCAGCCACAGCCTGTGAGGTGCAGCATCCACAGGGTCAGGGGGCCCAGTTTGTAGAGAATCCTGTACATTCCAACAGCTGCTGAGTGACAGTCCTGTGAACATCACAATGAGTGGTGTGAGGGAAGGTCTGAAGGGGCTGAGGGGAATGTGGCACAGGGCTGAGGAAGGGTCAGGCACAGGACAATGTGCATGGAGACAAACATCAGTTCTGTATGTGTTCCTCTTGTCCTAGTTGAGATTTTTCTCTTGTATTTCCAAAAGCCTCTTGTTTCTGTTAGCTGCCTCTTCTTTGTTGTGTAGGCTGTTCTTCTGTTGTGAAGCTGTAAATGTGTCCAGCTGCCTGTTTGGGGGAATTAGCAAAGAGAGCCTGTCCACACATAGTAAACCATTCCCATAGGGGGCTCTTAGGGTTCTTTGCTTGCCTTGCAGTGTTTGGGTCGTGTGGAAGAAATTTGGGTTCAAAACCAGAATCTTCAGACAACAGTGACTTTTGGTGTCACAGTGAAAAGTTGTGGGAAGGTCTTAAGTGAGAGTGTCCTGTCATGGACTAAGTACTCCTCTCTGAATTCTTCTTTCACTGATGGGAGGAGAGGGTAGTGGGTGCCTAAGTTCAGCCTCTGTGATCAGGATTTGTTTGACAGGATGCTCTCATGGAGAGTTTAAAATTAAATTAAAAAGCATCTCCACATTTCACATTCTTTATTTCTCTTTGGAATGGTTACTGAAGTCAGTTTAGGATATTCTCTCTGCAGAAATAGGAGATTCCAGGTATGCTGCAGTTGGTGCAGCAGTGCTGTAAAGGAGCACAGTGGTAGGTGGCACTTACACCCATACATCTGTAACTGCTTTCTTTTCATTTCATTTCTTTTATTCCTTTTTTTTCTCACCTACAAAACTTGAGCTGTTTAAAGAGTTTATTATGCTAATGTTGAATTATTCTTCATGCTGCCATGAACATGACTAAACCTTTCTGACATCAGCCTTGTTTGCTTTTGGATAAACCATGTTCACACAATCAGGAATGTGCTTTTGTTCTGTATCAAGCCAAGGGTATCTATGATAATGATATAATGTCAGTTATTCTAGGAGTTGTGCACGTGAGGAAGAATTACTTGGGATTGGGTTGCTGTGTTGTATTCTGCAGCCTGAAACTTTGTGTTGATAAATTTCCCTTAAAATAAGGCTGAGCTGGTATAACTTCTTGTAGGGCTGCAGAAGTGAATCAAGGCATCCCAGCTGGAAGTGCATGTGCTCTGCTGTGGGGTTTGTTGGAGGGAATTCCTGACCAGTTCATTTGCAGTGTTGGTCAGATGCGGTGCCAGGCCATTTCCATGTGCTCAACAAGGCTGCACTCAAACCTTGGGAAGAGCAAATTTTAGTGTATGTAGACCTTAGGAAGTGGTAATATTATTATTGTAGTTCTGCTATAAAATTAAAAAATATTCAACACTCTAGCTTTAAGAAAACCTGCTTTTCCTAAGTGTTTTTTGCTAACATCTTCATTGCTAGAATATGTGAGTACTGATTTTTCTTTTTTTTTTTTTTTTTTTTTTTTTTTTTTTTTTTTTTTTTTTTAATTTTTTCTTTCCAGCTTGCTGAGGCAGGTTCAGGTATCAACTGCTTGGACTCCATGTGCTGCTTCTCAGATGGGGAAACAGCATGCACATCTGTTAGAAGAATGCTGGAACGACTGATGGGAAGGTGTAGCCCAGCCCGGGTCAACAGGTGTGGCATTTCTCTCAATAGCCTTTGCTGCAGACGATTCTCCTATAAACTGGAACCCGATGAGCCTGCAGCAATAGATGTCTAGAAACCAGCTGCAGGTTTTGCTTTTCTAAGTAGAAAATGCAACTCTTTATTGTACTTTTTTCATCCTGAAAGATTAGCTTCTTGTTTCTTTTTTGAGTGGTTCCTTTTGGGATGGGGAGGGGAAAAAACGGTTTTCGAAAGATTTCTGTTAAAGTGTTTAGTTTGGCTTTACAAGCTCTTGTGTTGTATCTATCGTAATTTCTCTTGATTTGTACATCCTTCTCTTTAGAAAATCAAGCCTTGCTGCTGTTTTTGTTCTCCTTTTTATGATTACTTTTTTGCCTTTACGAATCAGGAGTTCTTTGTAAAGTCGAAAGACTTTTCCCTTTGGTTCTTGATGTACAACCTCCAAATATTTACCTTGGAGCTTGAATTACTCCTGAAGGTATACAAAAGGCTCACATTCCCCCCCTTAAATCTAACTTCATTGTTAGGAGGAGAGCCTTTAAATCTTTCAGCCATTGATTGATATGAAGATGAAATATTTTTGTAGTGTAACTTTTATAATCTATTTCTAAAATCAGAGTGAATGACAGAACAGAGTCTTCAGGTTCTAAGAATTTTCAATGTTTTTTGGGTTCCAGAAGGTATATTGTCAAAATCATGTGTGCCATTCCAAAGTATGTGCTAAATAAATCTTTCCTTCACGAACCACGTGTGAAACAAACGTCAGTGGCGTAAAACCACGTTGAGTAATTGAATATGTCTTAACCCATGGCAAGCAGCAACACTGCTCTTGCAGTCAGCCCAGCTGGGAGAGGAGCTCTCACTGAATCCTCCCATGTGCCATCTCCCCATTTCCAAACAAAGAGGGATAGCAAACAAATACGGAAATATTTGGGGGTAGAAATAAAAATAGTCTTTTGTACATCGTAATCTCTGTCCCTGAATGATATCATGGTCCTTCATTGGTCAAAAGGCAAACCTGAAAACACTGAACTTCACACATTTTCAAGGAAACTCATTTTGTATTTGAAGAACTTTGTCTCTTTCAGTTAAAGGTTGTGATATCATTCATTGGGTATCAAATCTCGTGTGGGTAATTTTCCCTGACAGCTTTGTCAGCTCTGATTCTGCCTTTAGGAATTGCCTGGTCTGTAGCTCATCTCTGTTGGAACTCTTGTGTTGAACACGGTGTCTGTGCTTTCAGTCAGTCTCTCTCTTCTGGCTTGCTTATGAAATTTATTCAATGTTTCTACAAATCTAGGGTATGAATATGCAAGAAGTTTCATTCCATATGAAAAATGAACTGTTACAATTAAATACATTTTTAATTCAAACTTGCTGTGTAGAAAGCGGGCATGATGTGTAAAATAAACAGTTTAATAGAATTTTTAATCTACAAGGTGAGCATTTAATTGGTCTAAAAATTAACATTTGGTAGCAGTTGCTCTAACTTTCCTGGGGTTTTTTTCACTTCTCTGTAAAACTGTGCTTTCCAAATGAGGAATTTCTTATGATACTTCTTTTCACTTTTAGTTATCTAATTAGGGCAGATTGTTAGTTAACAATCCTTAGTAACCTGTAGTCTTATAAGGTAGGTATTCTGTGTTTTGTTTCTTCAATTTGCAGTTTTAAAATTTTCTTTGTTCTACTCAGATTTTCTTTCCTTAAGAACTTAAAAATACTTATTGAAGCTAACTCATATTTGACAGAATATTAAACACTTTTTTCAAGACTGCTTGTTCTCAGGTTTCTTTTCTGCTTACCTCATGTAGTTTTTAGATGAAGTTCCATCTAGCCAAATAATTTTAGAGTTCTGAGAACAGAGACATTAGGATTAAGTTCAATGAATATGCAAAACTATCTTGGTGCTACACTAAGGGCTGTGGGTTTTGCTTCTGCCTCTGGTTGAAATTGCTCTGAACAATCTTCTAGTTTTGCTTAAATGTATATACAGTACAAATAGAAAAGGGATGATTTTTTTAAGTCAGTCATATTTATTTTATCCAATGATTTTGGCTCCTTCCACTCAGTACTGATGCTTAAAACCTGGTCTAAAAGTCAAGGGACCATTTTCCCCCTTATACTTTTTTTGCTAATATGAGAAAGTCTTTGTTCATTTTTTAAATTACTAATTGCTTAAATCACATGAAACAGTTACAAGTTGTGAAATGCTGAAGGTACAATTAAGAAATCTATTGGATGATTTTAAAATTGTTTAGGCTTTGTTAAGGAGCTTGAGCTGCTTTGTTTTTTATCCAAATCTCCAGAAGATTGTGCAGTCCCCAACAGGATGGTCTTTTGAATACTTGTACTCTGTAAAACAGCTAAGTATTCAACCAGGAGGTAGCTGCAAACTATTTTTTTGATTGAAGTGATGCTGATGAATATGTTGCTTGTGCAAGTGCTATAGAATGAAGAGCACTATTTTAAATAATGTTGCTGTAGCCAGCTTGTGTTCTATTCTCTGCTCCTGATATTCTGTCAAATATGATAATCTGTCAGATATGATAACATGAAATCAAACATTGTATCAAATTTTGATAAAAACTTTGATGAATCAAAGTCGTACAAATGCTTGGAGTAGTGGGCCACAGGAATATAGTCTCTTGTGCTTAATTTACTGCTTGTAAAATGTATTTGAGAAGTATTTTATATAACTTCATTCACCAGTTAGAATATAAAATGTGTGGTGTGGTATGTTAAAATGCATTTTTGTCTGTCTGTTCCATTAAATTGTCTGTCAACTTGTCAGTCGCTAGAATATTAAGAATGCTGGATCACATACATTACTTGTACAGTGGAAATCATTGTTGAATTGTTGGGTCTGCCATTAGTGGTTCTTGTGTCAAGGCACTGCATGGAACAGTTCTAAAGAAACAGCAGATTTCTGACAGAGCCTAATTTGGAGGATAAGCTCTTTGTGTTTTGATTTCCTGCCTTATAGACTTCTTCAGCTTTTCCCATAGTCCTGTAATGCTGTCCAGCCAAGAACAGTATTTCTTCCCAAGCAGTAATCTGTCCTCAAGTGAAAGACATTGTGAGACCCCTCTGAGTCAGCAGCTGTGGCCTCTGGAGTGGTTCCCTCGTGCTTTGAAGTGTAACAGAAGGGATGAAACTAGTTCCTGGCTGGAGATAGTTTTGCCTTCCCCAAGTTTTCCTGCTGGGACACGGCTGTGCCGGGTTTGCAGGGTTGGCTGTGCTCCACAGGGCTCTGCTGGAATGGCCTCAGGTGCCTCAGCATTCACAGCCTCCCGAGCCACAGCACTAAAACTTCAGCTGCAAAATAGCCATAGAAACCTCTGCTTAATTTTAGTGCTGGAAATAGCTGTGTGCTAATTACACAGCAGGCGTGAATTGGCCTGTTTCCAAAGGTCTGAATGAACTGCAGGTACCTACATGAAATTAGCAGATTAGTCCTTTAAAGAGGTTCATTTGCCTACTCTGGTAACACTTTTACCTTTTGCTCTCATAGACTTTCTCCTCACCTCTAGAGTACAAGTTCCCAGTCAGCCAAACTTTTCTTTTATTGTTACTTTAGATCATGGAGTTCATCGGATCCCTTCTATGCCAACGACAGGAGCATCCTGACTCTCTCCACAATGGACTCCACTTGCTGACAGGGACATTTTTGATGCCTTGGATGTCTGTGCTGCTCACACACCTGTAGCAGGTGCTGAGGCCAGCTCCGTGTCCGGCGCTGCCCTAGGAAAGCCCAGAGGACTCCTGAGTCCAGGCAGGGCTTGTCTGGCCTGGCATAATCTGCACAGCAGTTACTTCCAGGATTTTTTAAATTATATCTACAAATTGCTAAATAAGTTGGGTTTTTTTTTAAGGAATGCTTTTACTTCTGACCATTTTATCCTTTTTGTTGCTATATGAGCAGATTGGAATCCTACATTTAATACTTGAGACGTCCCTGTAGGGCAATGACAGAAATCTTTTTCCTCCCAAATTTGAGTGATTCAGTTTGAATCAATTTGAATCTCCACAATGAAACTTAAAAGTTGTCTTTTTCTTGATGAAACTTCCCTTTAAAAACACATTCATTTTGAGCTGTCTTGCAGATGCTGTCTTAGCAGTTTGCAAATCAGTTTTGTTACTTCTGTGGACAGTTACTGTATTCTATAAGCAATCAGTTCAGTAATTTTTGAGAGTTTAATGCAATTCAAATATTTATGCTGGTGTATGAGTGGCAATATATTGGCCATTGCTTTGAAAAACCCTAGACTGTGACAAATCAGTAATTTGGAATAATAAGGGATATAACAGTTCACTGTTGTCCTAAAGTACAACTCAGAAACCAGTCATCTTTTATTACGCCCTGTGTGTTTTGTTAACAGTTCTGGATCCTGATATGGAAAAACTCATTAAGAATTGGTGGATTGAGAAGAAGTCTCACTAGCATAAATTTTTTGAATTACTAAACGTTTTAAAGTTGGGGAAATTTTGCATGTTTTGTTCTTTTTGATGTATTTATATTAGGTCATGTTGTACTTTGAAGATATAATTAATGCTTAATTACCTTCGTCTATTGGAAGGATCCAAGACCTTGATGGCAATGTTTTGATACCTGAGAATGCCAATAAAAACCAGTTGCACAGTTGGAGCTCCGGGTGGTGCATCCTGCAGGTGCCTCCCTGCCCCAGCACAGACGTGTCTGCACGCTGGGGGCTGGGGAGCAGCACCCCCTCACTGTTCCCTCAGCCAGGGTGGCTGAACCCACTGCTTGTCCTGGGATGTGGGAGATGCAGGTGCTGCAGGGGTGCCTTAGAACAGAGCTGTTCATGGCTGGGACTGGGAAAAGTGCTGCTGCTCCGGGACACCCCCTTTTGTCACCTCTGACAGTGACATCCCATCAATAACTGCAATACTTGTCCTGTCAGACAGAAGTGTAAAGATCCATCTTTAAGTTAACTCTGGGTAAAAAAAACTGTAAATCTGGGCTGCTGCAAACCTGGCTGACTGTAACTGGGCTGCTGCCAGGGGAGTGTAACCCTCTTGACATCCCAAATTTTCCCAAGTTCAATGAGCAAGGAACAGGTCCCACTTCCTGGGATCAGATCCTTCAGATGTTCCGTACCTATCAACAGCTCTGCTGTTCATTTTCCTGCCCATGGCTTTAACTGGGATTATTTCAGCTCTCCTCTTGGAGCTTTGTTTTTCCATTAGTGCCTGGCAGCTTCACTCAGGGCTGAAGGCTGCAGGTACTGTGTTTTCAAGATCTCAGTGCTCAAGGTAACACCCGCGTAGGAAAGAAGTTGTAATTGCCACTTCGTTGTTAAATTTGTAGTGCAGCGCACAAGAGATTTTTCCCACTGTTTTAGGTGAAGAGCAGAAATTAAGAAGCCTCTAAAATAAATTATGAGACAAGAAGAAACAAAATACAGCAAACTTTCCTTTGAAAGAAGTGTTTAACTCAGCGCTCATAGTGCATTTCTGTATCGTGTCATCAGATGCCCGAGTGCAGCGAAGCTTGAGGTTGAAAATGTCAGTTTGCTCTAAATTCCCCCCCAGTGAGTGCCCAGGGGATGAAGAAACACTAAAATTGAGCCTTGTCTCCTCATGCAGCAGGTATGAACATGTGATCAATCCCACTGCAAAGGGCTGAAAACCTGGATCCAGCTGGGGAGTCGATAACCTGATCATCATCCATCCAGATCCCTCCATAGCAGCAAAATACACTTGGAACTCCTCTAACCTCCTTTGTATTTCATATCTATTAAACCTGGGTTTAAAATAGTAATTTTCTTCCTAGTAGTTTCTCCTCCTAGGAGTCTTCATGCTGCCATGGATACCTAGGAAACACAGAATTATTTTACTACTCTAATCAGATATCTGCTGTTTAGCTGTATTTTACACCTCAACCACAGCGTTTGACTTTTCAGCAGTGCTTGTTTCCGTGTCAGGCCCAGCATTGTCCTGTCAGTGTGTGTGTGACCGTGTCCCTCATCCATCCGTGTGGTTCGTGTGTCCTGCCCTGCCCCAGACGGGTTCACTGTGCCAGGGGAAGCAGAGGCTTGGCCAGAAGCCCCACTCCAAGCATTTCCACTGGCCCAGCTCTGTGGGTGATGTATTTTGGCTTTTGCCACACCAGTGTGTTGAGTAGATTTGCACAAGAGCAGCACGGTCGTGTATTTGAAGAATAATTTGCACTCATTATGTGTTTCTTTAAAACCTTCCATCTCCTCTCCTCCCTTTCCCCCTGCTTCCCCTTTTCCCAGTGTTTGTAAGGTTACCGAAGAAACTTGCATTTAAACAATTCAGGAAGGACTTAAGAATCCATCCCTCGGCCAAGGTATATTTTTCTATTTGCAGTAAATCTAAGTCAGTAATGTCTCGTTGAGTAAGAGCATAGATGTGGTTTGCTTAAGGGCAGGGGTTTTGGTGTGACAAATACTTTGTGTAGAAGTCACTGGGGTTTTGTCTTGGTGTCACCAAACTTTAAAAAATGCTGTGTTGATGTCACCAGTCTTTTAAAAATGCTCCTGTTCAAGGAAGTCTTTGTGTATTTCTTTGATAGATGAAGTGTAGGAGCCAGTTCACTGTGCCCTGGGCGCAGAGCAGAGTCCTTCATGAGGGAAACTGAAATATCCAGCTAATTCAGTGTAATGCTGGCATTCACCTCCCAGTGTGATGGTGAATGGGTGGGGGAGGCTTTGCCATGGGGAGGAAATGTTCTATTATTCACCTTTTAGCCTTGAAATCCATAAAAGCCCATAGTAGATGCTTTTAGTTCAAAGCAAGAGTGGTGTACACTCACTTTACTATGCAGTGTCCTTGAGGAAGCACCTCCACAGCCACTCCCAAATGGGATCCTGTTCTCTGCAGGTCAGTTCTGCCTCTGGGAAAAACAGGGTTTGGTTTTGTTACTTAGGAAAAAAAATTTAGTTGCCAAATGCATGCTTTAAAGAGAATGCAGTGAAAAAAAAACCTGAGATGTTCTGAATTGTTTCATAAACTGAAATGAAAATATTCCACTTAAAAATACTCTGTATTTTTTTAAGATTACAGAAGGGAAGGGGGAACAGAAGCTTCATAGGAAGGAATGCTGAAAACTTTTCATTTTCAGAATGACTGGAGAGATGCTTATGCAACTTAGAATACATATTAAGCACCTATAATTTCTTATTGAAAATATTTGGTAATACTTTCAAACATTTTTTTATGATAGTGTAACTCCTGTATTGGAATAAAATTCCATTTTCTAATGTTAGAAGTCTCAAAGCTGCAGCCTAAATTATTTTTCATAGTTCTATCTGCTATTGCTGTACTTCTAAATATTTGTGATTTTGGTGAAATTCAGTGTTCCAAAGTGCTCAAGCAAAATGTGCTTTTGAACCACTTAATTCGAGGCTCTCTTTGTTTTGTGTAGAATCCCTAATACCTCACCATTGTCACTGCCCTCGCCACTGCCTTTTTACACTGATGGTGACACAGATGTCACTGCTTAAAGGAGCCGTTCCTAGAGCTGGGCAAACCTTTCACCAGGGACTCATTTTAGCCTTTATCCTGTTCCTAAATTATTTCCCAGCCAGTCTCTCTCCTTTGCAGCTCTTTTTCTGCAAACTGTTTGTATTGTTGTTTGTTCCGCACGTTCGCTGCTTCTGTTGTCTCCAGTGGCACGGTTTGGTTTCCGCTCTGGGAATGCCTCGGTTTGCAGGAGCAGGGCGCTGGGGATGCTCGTGGCTCTGGCCGCTCTTTGCAGCGGCGTTTGTCAGATGTGCCAGGCTTCTGCTTTCTATGGATTTCTCTCTCCCTTCAGCTCAGTGCTGCTCCAAAGGCGTCGGGACTCGCTCGGAGCCGTGTGTGCCGCCCCGTTGGGGACGTGGTTGTCACCGGCCCAGCCCCCTGCGGTGTCCCGGGGGGTGAAGAGCTCTGCGGGACACGCGGGGACAGGAACGCGCCGCTCCTGGGGAGGCACCGAGCGAGCCTTGGCTGAGAGAGACCGGGCGGGCACCTCCGTGGCCTGCGGTTCGTTCATCTCTGCGCAGTTTTCAAGGAAATTGCTCCAAACAGCAGCAGGTTCTCACCCTTTTTATTTTTTGACAACAGGATAACAGATCATCTGTGGAGCATGCAGTTGAAAATGAGGCGCACCTTGCTGAAGGAGGATCTTATTTGTATCTCAAAGAATATATTTTTACAATTCCTAGTTGCAGTCCCCGTGACAGATTTCACGTTTTGTGCATACAAAAATAACAAATCATCATCCAGACTCGTTTTTTTCACTGAAGTGGGATTGAGCTTGCTTCTGTGAAGAAAAAAACTGGAATGGTCTCATCTCTGCAAGAAGTACCTTTTAAAAGATGTTAATCATTAATTTTAGGCAGATTAGGGGCGTTGCCCACTGGAAATGAGCAATAATACAAAGAATTTTGGACCTCTGACACTGTGGCTGCCTCATGTTATTTTTGCTCCTCTGACAGCAAGGCCATGTGCTTGCTCCTTGTACAGCTTGGTCAGTAGTTGTTTTGAAAATGGTTTATGAAAATTATATTTATTAAATAAAACTTTCACTTCTAGCCGAGTCGTTGTTTTAATTATGCAAGTGGTAGATGAAAAGATGGCAGGGCAAGGACAGGCTTGCTGCACCCTGGCCCAGGGACAGTCAGGAGCAGGGCTGGAGAGGAGGCAGCAGCAAAGAAAAACCTGGGCCACTCCCCACACCATCTTTACAGCCCCCTCATCTCTCAGCCTCACAGGTTCCTTGCCCGAATTTGATTTATCCCTCAGACTCCTGCCAGTTGTCCTTTGAACACTGAAAAAGGCTTGAGATGTTGTATTCCAAAAACGCAGAATTGACTTTTGAAAAGAAACAGCTGCAGTTTCATGCAAAACATTTAAACTGCATTTAGGGAGCTTTTGCTGAGAATTTCCAGAAGCTGAGTGTTGTTTTCTGCAGGTTTAAATGGTCAGACTTGGGCCTGAGGTACAGGTGCCTATTAAGGAGCAAAACTCTTGGTGTTTATTTCTGCAGATACTTCTACATGTTGGTACTAAACCAGCTCCATATTTACCAAGCTAAGGCCTATTTTTGATAGATGAAATTATAATTACACCAAGTATTTAATGGTGTGGTCAACTGCTGGAGAATTCAGAGGCCTGAAGGGCATCACTGGTTTTTGTTTAAAAGCCAACCCAGTCAATTTGCCATCCTCAAATAAAATTTACAGACACTTCTGGCAACATTATTTAAATAAAAGTGTGAATGACAAAAGTTTATTAAATGCATTCTTTAAAAAATCAAATCTTTCTTAAATAAGGACGTCTCAGTACGGATTTCATTGTTAAACAGTTCTGAGGCAAGTCATAAGTTACTTATTAACAGGTTGATCAATAAGAAGTGGCTTTACTGCTGTACTTGAGGCGTATCTGAACCAGAGCAGGGTGTGGTGTCTTCCTTCACGTGCTGGGGCTGGGAGAATCAGCTCCAGGTGGGACTTGGAAACATTGGGAACAACCAACACGCAAGGTGGAGGAGTTTTTAGATTTTTTTTCCCCCCAAAAGAAAGACTTGCCCTGAACTGTATTTTATGCAGAACACAGGAATTCCATGCTTCTTTTTCCCCCCCGCTGCCTAAAAGCACATTCCAGAAACAAGTTTTACAAATAATACACTGAAACAATGCAGTACAAACCTCAGTCATGGCAATTTCACTGGAGCTTTATTGCCTCTGTTGGTAATGAGAGGGATTGTAAGAAGTTACATTTTGAACTTACAGAGATATGTAAATGATGGGATTTTACTAAATATAATCTCAAGAGTAAGTGTTTTATATCAGGGCACTTCTAATTTTGTACATATTTTAATGTATAAAAACAGTTTACAAACTTGATGTTTGCCTTCATTTTTTTTCTTGACATTTGGCAAAATTAAATTGATCCATTTGCAGGGAGATCATCAAATTGAAGACATAAGCACTTACGAATTAAAGCAATCCAAGTAAGCAACTGGCTGCATTCTTAAAAAAAAATAAAAACAAAACAAAAAACCCCACACATATATATGAAGGAAAAAAACCACATGGCCACATCTGAGCACATTTCATACAAAATATTCCCTGTAACCAGGTATTTTGTCCTTAAAACAACACCCTGTTGATAAATCAGTGTTTCAACTTCAGTCATTTTGAGATGCCATGATAGCACAAATAACCCTTTTCTGCAACATAATGAGTCCAAGTTTTTATGTATTTCTTTATAATTACACAGTAATTATAAGCATGTAGTACCAAACTGATGACAACACTATTTTGTTGGAAAGATCTTGCATTCAAAAGGAAGAGTCTTTAAAACACCACGGCATTTTGCCACTGCCCAATCCCAGACTTTTTTGAGGGACGAGTCTGCATTGGGATGAAAAGCAAGTCAGTTCTCCTCTCCAGACACAGCATTACTTGAACTATTCGATCTGAAACAGTACCAAAACCCTCAAGACAGAAAACAGCACGCAGAGATTTACCTTGTCAAGCTTTTTTTTTCCACCCCACCCACCCCCTCATAATTTTAATTCCCCATTTTTATTTACACAAAACTGAGAAAGGAAATACTGAAAGCAGCAAAACACACAGTTTTTGGCATAGCCAATTCCAGTAGCTGGAGGAAGTCTGCACTGTTTTTGAGGAACTGTATTTTTGGAAAAAATTCATAACTGGATTTGCCAAAGGGGCATTGCTGTAAGGGGAGCCGGCCTTAAGGTCAACTGCACAGAGTACAAATAAAAATTTTAACAGTTTAATAGTCGATTTTTCCTAAAATACTTTTAGCATCTGCATAAAATCGTGCTGCAAGTCTAGTGCAAGTACCAATGACTCATCTCAAAAATAATTCTGGCCTTATCAGGGCACTATTTAGAGCGTGGACTTAAACCCCCTCTTCTCACCTGTCAGTATGGTCTGTCTCCTCTCCTGGAGCTTGTTCTTTCCAGCATGTTTTTCAGAGCAGGATTTATCAAATAATACCTTCACAAGTAACTCAGTGAGAAGTAAAAGACCATAAAAGCAGCTAAAGAGCTCTTGTATTAATAAAGAACTGCATCTGATAAAACCTGCTTTGATCCAAATGAAGCGATTTAGTCAAATGCAGCAAGACAAAAGTAGTGATGATCCACAAAATAATTTAAACAACCCAAGCCAGTGTAGTAGTTTCTACCTGATCTGTGCTTGTTTGGGAAAGCTTTACTCTTAATTTCTGTATTTGGTAACCACAGTGATATGTCAATTTAAGGAAAACTCAGCAAAATAATTTAAAAAAGGGTGTCATCCATAATGACAGTACCTCTATGTTATGAAGATTTAACTTACCATGATTATGGTTTCAAAACCCAGATTCACATCAACCTCACCAGCTTCTTGTACAACAGGGCCATTTGCTTCATCACACCTCAGCCATAAAAGTCACATATCTTAATTTAAAATACTGTATTGTGTAGCAAACAGTTAAGACACAAATTCAGTATATTCAAGTGTTTGATTTCCACAGAAATGAAAAACCTTTCTTTGACAGACAGATAAGCATTTCCAAACTGTAATGAAATCTGATTTCTCAGAGAGTAACCTAGAGGACGCTGGGCTCTGTGAGGACACGCTCAGCCCACTGCGGGCTCTGCCCACGCCCACGGGGTGGAAGTGCTCGGGTTGTGTCGTCCCCCAGCTGTCCCCAGAGCAGCTGAGCCACCAGCAAACCTCAGCCAGGCACCAGAGAGCCCCAAGCAACACCCCTGGGGTTCCTTGGCCATTCCTGTCACTGCCGTGACCAGGGACTCGGACGACACCTGCACTTTTCCAGAAAAGAAAAAACTCGGACCCAGTACACTTAAATATATCACTCTTGCAGGAAGTGCTATCAGTACAGTCTTTGCATCTAGCCCCAAGTGTATATTTAAGGATTCTTTTAAAAATCGTTTTGATGTTGATCTGTATAATTCAGATGCCATACAACAGTTGTCTGATGATGACCAGCGTTGTGCTTTATGTGAAATCAGAAACCTCAAAATAATTATAAAGCTTCTAGGACTTATGGGAGATGAAACTAGGGTGATCCACCAACAAAAAATAAATCCATGATGAAATCCACAGTGTTGGAATTTTAACGGGCAAGAGTGGTCCAGACTAGAAGAAAAGCCCAAACCACCAGAAGAATGAAATATGATATGGTCCAAGATGTATCCTTAAAGGTTTGTCTCAACCCTCAGCCATATTGTGAGGATTGATCTTCAGTTCAGTCCAGCCAGCAGAAATTGACTGTGCAATTTTCCATTTCAGGTATTTGTACAGACTATGTACATTCTAGAAGGGTCCTTTAATGCTACACTGTCGTACTTTTTGTCCCAGCAATTTGAGGGCGTGCAAATTCCACAAAGTCATCAATAAGAACTGGCCATGCCCCTAAAAGAAGAAAACATCAGAATGTTAGAACGTGGTTCAACAAGGCATTCTTTCACAAGTGTCATATCCAGACAAGGTATTTGCTTTCCAGTATTAAACTAGGCAGAGTTTGAAGCAAAAACAAAAAGTAATTTTATTTTCCTGCTTGAAATTTAAGAGCCGATTAAAGATTTCTGCTTCCTTTAAAGCCAGTTAATACACATGACTTTCAAGGGTCATCTTCCAGACAAAACCAAAAAACTGACCAAAATCCTAACTCAGAACTGACAAGGGAATGAGGGCAGTCCATAATTACTAAATAAAGCTGGAGAAGTTTGCTGCCCTCTGCTCCAGAGGTATCCCAAGTTTAGTTTCCCCCCTGACTGAACTGATGTGCTGCCAAGGGCTGAGGGTAATCAGCTGTTCTTGGCTGCACATGGACTGGAAGAGGAAAGATCCATACAAAAGTTTTCAAGAAACACATTTGGTAGGAAGTGAGTTCTGTTCAGCTTTGTGTGCTGCCAGCTTCACTTCTATGTCAAAACATGTCCAAGGCTCACATAAACTGAAGCAACCAGAAAAACATTCTCAGCTACGAAATGCAATAACCAGAGGACCCTACACAGAGCTGCACAAACCATGGATCAGTTACTTGGATGAAGATGCCAAGAACTGCACCAAAAGAGAATCTGTGGGTTTTAAATGGACATATAACAGGGTTTGTCTCAATAAGAAAGAATTTGGGGTTGTCTCAGTAAGAAAGAATTTGTGTCTAAGCTTAGACAGAACAAAAAAAGAAAATGGATTCCATGAAAGCTTCAGCATTTCTTTTTTTTAAACATCAGATGATGTTTACAGAGATGATTACAACATGCATTAAAGCAGCTCTAACTGGACTTCAGATCACCAGTAATACTCTAATGGAGCTGTTTTTGAGATTGTGCCAAAGCAGATACACAGTAATAAATGTAATAAAAAACACAGTTAGAAGTTAATGAGAGAAAATGGCAACGTTTACCTTCCTCATCATAGTTAGACATATCATCTGCTATCATTGTACTAAAGTCTAGAAGAAGGTTCCAGGTATCCTTAGGAATTGATCTTTTATGATGTTCCTGTTTGGAGAGGTGGAAAATTTTTATGTTAAAAAAAAAAAATCAAAACCCTATTATACATTCATTTTTACTGTATCAGACACATCAATATCCCCAACATGTATTTCTCTTGTACACACTATGAGTATCTGGGATTTAGGTCAAGACAGTATATTTCATCTACTCAATAACTTATACATGTTTATCTTCCAAGTTCTGAAAATACTGCAGTCCAGTTTATGTAAAGGTTTAAACTTACCAACAAAAATTTGTTCCACAAGTCTAGAAATTTAAATCTTCCATTAAGTACTAAATTCCAGTAGGCAATGGCCATTTCTAAATCTGTAATATTAAAATATATTACTTTTAGAGATATACATATCAAATATATAATCTCCACAAGTATCCAACACCAGGATGAACCATGTATCCATAAATGTAAAAAGATTAATGCAAATATACTCAGGATCCTTTACAAAAAGGCAACCATAAATAAGGTGTTACACATATATTTTGTATGTTACAGAACTGAAAATATTAATATCTGACATATCCAAAACCCCCCAGAACATTTCGTATGCCTTTTGCTGTCTAACAATACTTTAGTTAAAAGTCAGCAAAACATTTTCAGTTAAAGATGCTATTGGCTTGAAAAGAAAATTTGTAGTATTTTGTACTGAGACTTTCTTTTTTTTAATGTATACAATTTAGATAAAACCAACTTTTAATTATTTCATTTTTAGGGCAACCTTATTACAGGTGCTGCCTTTGTAACGAGCCTTTTGTCAAGTGCTCATTTTTGCAGTCAAGATTTCCTTTTGAAAAAAACCCTTCAGTTATTGTCTTTAAGCAGACAGGAGATAGTTGGTTTATTTGTTGGTGGTGTTATTTTGGTTGGGTTGAGTTTTTGCTTTTGTTTGGGTTTTGTTGGTGATTGTTTTTCGACCTTTTTGTTTGGGATTTTTTCCTTCTGTTGGGTGTTTTTTGGGGTGGGTTGGCTTTTTTTTTTCCTTCTTCTTTCAAAGGCTCCTGTTAAATTCCTGCTTGTTTGGAATGAGTGATGTCTGACCTGACACATTTGAGTGCAGCAGCTCCCAAAAAACCCTGGCTGGTGTGGATGGAGGGAAGGACAGAGCCAGCTCCCCCTCCCTGAGGAGTGCCAAAGGCTGAACTGCCACAGGACAGGAACACAGGAGCTCTGAGCACACAGAAGACATTTGGAACCCACAGCTTTGCCCAGGAATTACCAGGGAATTGCTCAGGGCTGCAGCACCAACCACCACTCACTGTGAATTACACATTCAGTATCCTCAGCCACAGGATATCACTCAGTGTCCCAAAAAGCTGCCTAGGTAAGTGACCTCTTTTCAACAAAAGCTCTCATATTTGGCAGTCTAGCAAATTTCTTCTATAAACAACCCTTTTGTGGAAGTAGGGGGAGAAGGCACTTTTGTGGAAGCAGGATCAACTGCACACTTGAAAAAGGGAAAAGAGAAAAAACCCCACACAAATAACCCAAGAATTTCACTCCCTTCCTTCCCCCAGGATGCCCAAATATTTGAAGGAACTCAGGGAGGTAGATCTTGGAGGTGAAACCAACAGTAAACAAAATAAAGTATGAAATCTGCATTGCTGGAGGGAAAATAGAGGCTGATGGGGAGTTTCTGAATTGTTTAGCATCTGATACTAAAAGTTCTCCAACAGCTGAGTCACATTTTAATACCTCCTAATCAAAGTACAGGATAAAGGTTGTGAAGGATTTTCCAGCAGCTCAAAGAGGTTTGCTTTCAGACAAAAGTTTGAATCTCAGGAAGCAGAGTCAAATTAGACAGAAGTCACTACTCCTCAGTAAATAAAGCTGTACCTGAAAATGGCAACTCATTCAAGACTGTAGAGGCTCAAAATCTCTCTTTTAACAGGAGATTCAGGTACAAAAACATGCATTTTAGCTCTCAACTGAAACTTCTGCCTTTCTAAAAATTAATAGATACAAACTTCAGAGGAAGCTGGTCAGTTCCTCAAAGAAGCAGATTAAATTCTAAGTTTTATTTACTTGTGCTGCATTAATGGTGTGCATATAAAAAGGCAAGGTCATCAAATCACTGCATTTTACAGGGGTTTGTAAACAATCACTTTAAACAAACTGCATTCTGACATTTTTATACAATTTTGAGATAATTCTTGAGGGTAAGGAAAGGTTGTTAAAAGCTTAATCTCAGGATGCTGCAACCTCAAGCTCACTGTATGAGTCCAAACATGCAAAGCATGATGACATAATGCCTTGGGACAAACTGCCTTTTTTTTTTTTCTCCAATTATATGAAATAACAAAACTGGAAGGTAAAGACACAATTTTAGGTTTCTGTAAGTGTGAGAAATGCTCAGTGAACTCCTCCTGGATCAAATATAAGAATCTCAAAATACATCCTCCATTTTGAATGTGATCCAGACAGATGCAAGAGAAGCAAGCAGTGTTTGAGATGAACACCAGCTACAGGGTATTCTCCAATGAGATGCAAATATCACAAGAACTTCTCAGACACCCACAGTACTTACACAGTAGTAAGGAATTATGCAGGAGAAATGTTTTTCCAGAACTGTGCCTTAACTACTGCACAATGTTTGCAAGATTACAGGCCAATATACATTAAAATCAATTTGCAAGTTCCTACAAGCAGTTATTTAGACACACCAAAATTAATTGCCTAACTAGCAGCACTTACTTGGCAGCTCTGTACTTCTCCCAGTATTCTTTTGCTCCAGGGGTTCCAGAATTATTCTGCTCTGCTCTAAATTCATGCCTAGAACTGTGTATTTATGAGTACCAAAAGGGCTGGTAAGCATCCAGACTTTAAACTCAGTTTTACATCACTTCCAGACCCAGACTTAAAAACAAAAACAATTTAAAAACCTATCTTACACTGTATATGGATCTCAGAAAACTCTACTTGTCTGCCACTGCTAGAGTTTAACCTGCATGAAGAAGCTTTATGATGAATGAGAAATAAAGCAAGTGAATCAGTTTTCATGGGAAATTAATCCCACAATTCAGTTGCTGTCCACATTTTCCTTGTTGTAGCAGCCTTAAAAAATTATTATGACTTTCTACAAGAATTACAAACCAGCCTATTCATTTCTTTGCATGATTCAGGAATGACTACAAGCATTCACAAATATTTTCAGATGCTTTAGCAGCACTTTTAGCTCCTTTGGATACAATGAAATTCACAGTCCATTGAAAACAACAAACAAGATACAGCAAAATGTCAAAGAAGGACATAGAGCTTTTGCTTATTTACTTATTTTTTAACACTCACTTTAAGCCAAAACTTGGTCTGTACATAAAAGCCAATAAAACTAAAGCAGAAAGCTCATCTTGACACAGCCTGGGAATGCAAAGCTGTCCAGTGGCAGCCAGTTCAAAGCGTTTTCATTACTGAGAAAAACAAATGAACAAGCTGCCAAGGAAGAACCTATCAGCCTTTCTGTATTTTATTATTTCTCAAAACCAGAACAATTAGCTTAAGAAGTTACAGGACCACAAAATGCTATATATGGTTAATAGCCAAATCCCACTGTAGAGAAATGAATATACATTCTGGCTGATTAACATCACTGCTCGAAAGAGAATTTTATTTCCTCATTTTTGTTGTTTTGAATAGACAGAGCTACAGTTGGTTCCTTTACTTCCAAACTGTGGTGTTCTGAAATTATTTTTAGTAAGTTATTCTTCCACTCCACCTGTTACACCAACCAAAGCCACACTCAGTGTGTGAACTCAGAAATAATGACAAAAAAACACCTCCTGTGAGGTAAGGGGGGAAAAAGCTCTGCAGGTAGGCACCAGCAGGCATCAGGCCCAGAACACAGGATTCCAGTTCTGTCCTGCTAAACACTTGCAAGCATTTTAGTGTTACAAGGGACTGTACATATGTGCTTACACAGAAAATGGGTTTACAGCTTCAATTTATCCTAAAAAGTAAAAATTCAATTAATCTGTTCAGTGCTGCAAAATTTAAGTGATGTAATTATGTCTTTAATGTAAGACCATAATCCACTGTGCTTACTGAGAACTGCACTCACTCTTGAGTGAAAGACTAAACCCTCTCTCATAAAATTCTGTAGCCTTTATTAATAATCAATTTGAATACATTAAATTGACATCTATCTTTCAAAACACAGAGATGTATTTTATCTCCCAAGGGTGATTACCTTTCAGATTCGTTGGATCACAATAATACATTCATCTACTGCTTTAATTAGTAATTTCCAATATTTATGAACAAGTGCTTATGAATCAGATTACATACCTAAACCTTTCTGTCCCGGGTTCTTTGCAAAGTTGAAAGTAAATTGATAAAAATCCTTAAATCTTCCTGGCTCTTTTAATTCTTGTTCCATTTTAGGAATCTGGGCCTTCAGTTTTTCTATGCTGTCACATCTGCATTTTAAAAAGCATGTTTGTTTATTTATTTATTATTCATTTTGCCATTAAAACATGCATTAAACAAAAATCTGTAAACTGTCGAATACAAAATGAACAGAATTCAGGAAGCTTTTAATGAGTCTGCACCTCTACAAGAATTTCATTTGTTATTTTTTTCACATTCCATTTGCACATATACCTGATATATCAGGTTCTACAATCCACAAAAAATTTCGGAAAATGAGATAAAAAGCTCCTGCACTCTCACAAGGCAGAGAAACTCCAGGTGTGCCCAGCATCCCTGCTCTACCTGCCAGAGCAGCTCTGTACCAACCACCACACAACGCTCACACAACCAAGGCAGGGCTGCGTTTTCCCAGAGGCAGACGAACGATGCTGGGCTCTGAAACGTCTCAGAAAGGACACCAAGACTGAGAATTCCCCAAAACAGGACACTGGATCACACTGTCACCATCTAACACTCAGTGAGCACTCACCCCAGCTCAGTCATTCCATCCATGAATTCCAGCTTTGAAAATTCACACTGTGTTGCAGCCCGGAATTTCCATGCGATGATGAGGACGGTGATGCTGGCTGGGTCAAGAGCTAGGTCATCACAGAACTGCTGTATTCCATCTATACCAATCTTATTTTCATCTTGAGGATCTTTGGGACATAAAAGTAAGTATCAAGAAAAACAGATATTTGGAAAAGCTAATTTGTTCAACAAGTCTATTTAAGACAAAGAAACATTTTCAAGAAGGCATTTTTGGGATCAGCCCTTATAAGAGAGTATTTTTAAAACAAAATTAAATGAGTGTTCCCAAGGGTTAATCTTTAACAACTGAGGCAGTTACTGCAATAAAACCTCTCATACAATGAAGCTCATGTTATTTCATTGAGAGACAAAAGCACCACAAACATTTGTTTTCTGCCTAATAATATGCAGGATCTTCTGACTCATTCCCTGCAGAGCACAGTGGTTCTCTCCCCCCAGCACACTCAATTATTGCCTCCTTGGTCAGACTGATGAGCTCTGTTCCATTAGAAGCCATTCTGCAGTGTCCATTTCCAAGCTGTACCAACACCCAAACCTGCCTACCACCCACAGCTGCCCCAAGAGCAGATTCAGGCATTTCCTGGCACACAGGAGGTTTCCAGCAGGCAGGAGCTTGGACACAGTAACCTCCAGGGGGAAGTTACACTGCCCCATTAGCCATTCCAAGTCAGCCTGGCCCACCCCTCTTTCCACAAAGGAATCAACATCTGCTCTGGAAGTGAGATGCTCACATTTGAACTGTGATAACAAAGATCTACTAATGCAAGCCAGCACAGACTTCACAAAAATGGTATTTGGATTATACATATAAAACATAGGAAAACTGAGACAAAACAGAGCACTCATTTTTGCATTAAGTGCTAAAACACAGGATTTGTTCTGCTCTACTGAGTCCACTTTATGTGGTAGGATATCAGTTGAACACTGGCTATATAACAGATACAGAGACTTTGTTTTCTTTTACACTCTGTTTTAACTACCTGATAATAAGAACAAACTGAATAAAAACAAAGGTAGAACCCATCCCTAGTATGGAACCTTTTCCTTGTCAGGACCAAGTCCTGTGTGATATGCTTTCCCCAGGAGACTCACCTAAAATCCTCATTAACCATTACAATTACTCACTCTACACACAGTTCCAGCTCAGACCCTAATGTCCTATAAATGTAGATACATTCAGAGCACATAAAGTAGCTGCATGTAATCTCCATGAAGCAGAAACCTATCTATATTTCCCTTCTAATTTGTATTATTAGTGTAGAAAAACAAAGCTGAAAGAGGCAGTTAAGATTTCCCAGCACAAGAGCACAGCATCACCAATACATTATAAATAAGAATTATACAAGTAGGAAATTGTAAAATTCAGGGTACTCACCTTTGTATCTGTTATATAGTTGTTCTAACTTCTTTCTGTCCAGTGATCCTTTAACACTCTCTCGTATATAAAGTTCAGGATTTTGGAAAAAGTTGTCTGTTGCAACATCTAACTTCCAGTCATTTTGAGACAGACAACTCACTGCTGTCTTTTCACTAGATTGTGTGAAGACCATAAACTGACGCACTTTATCCTTCTGTGATGATTTCAACTTGTTCTAGTGAAAACAGACAATACTGTAACTGGAAACGTCTACTGGACAAAAAAAAACCACAAGTAAATAAAAACCAGTCTCTTACTGTTTTTTCTATCAGTATCTTTATCATTTTCCCAAGCAATCAGGATACCAAAATGTCTGATCCCATTCCTCCAGAGGTGGGGCAGAGCAGGCCACTGACAGCTGAGCACACTGAGCAGCAGGCTGGTGTCCTTTGG
The DNA here is from genome assembly GCA_013389925.1 of Aegithalos caudatus. Lineage (NCBI taxonomy): Eukaryota > Metazoa > Chordata > Aves > Passeriformes > Aegithalidae > Aegithalos > Aegithalos caudatus. The sequence goes on along the minus strand of WEIU01023077.1, from coordinate 556,886 downwards.
GTCCCAGCTGCTGCAGGACCAGGGCCACACCTGGAACGGGATCTCCTGAGGTGCCTCTTGATGGCAGCAAGGGACTAGGCCGGGTCATCCATTTCAGGGAGCTACACACTGAAATACCTTAAAGACTTCTTTAAAGAGATTTTTCACTTTGAAGGTTCTCAGCTCCACCTACATAATTTGCAAAACACTCCTGCGAGGAGGCATTGTCTCCATTTCACAGGTGCAGCAACCAAAGCTAAGGGAAAAAAAAGGTAATTGTGCCTGAGGCAGGCGGGGGAGTGAGTGAGCAGCCAAGGTGAGAGCTCTGGAATTCCAGGCCTCCTGCCCAGACCCAGCCATCCCGCCCTGCTCTAGCCCAGAACTGAACACAAACTTGCTGCTTATCAGCAGCCAGGGATTCCCAAGGATATTTCTGATGAGAAGCACACTCGGGATTTCAAGGGTATGAGTTGCACAAAACTAACTGCTCATCAGGAGAAAGCAATCACAGCTCCTGCACTGCTCCCAAATTCAGTTCTGCAGTTCACTCAGTACAGTCAAAGCAGATTCCCAACGTTACAACTTGGTAAATTAAAGTTCTGACAAAATTTTAAGTCAGGATTAGATTTCTTACATTACACAAATTTTTTACGTGGCAAAAATATTTCGTTTTTTACTTTGTATTCTAACCAAAGCTTGTATATTCTGTTCATTATTGTAACTGTAATTTCAACAGCTCCTTCTCAGGGAATATGGAGAAAGGGGCAAAAAAAAATCCCAAGACATGATAAAATTCAGTCAAAGAATGAGTGATTTAGGAGCAGTATCTGCTCAAGCTCTTAATTCCGAAGTATAATTAGTGTTCAATCACATTCTCACTAGAAAAAAAGAACTAATGCTTTAGAACACAAATTCATCTGTCCTAAAAATCAGGATCAGTTTTCTGTGGTTTGATGACAAGTATGAACATGTTTATTTGTAAGAAGTTAGCAGTTTCAGACTTACACCATTGAAAAAAATACAAGAGCATCACATTTGGTTTAGACTGATACCCACATAATATACTAAACAGAACAATAGCCTTAGCTTAAGTGTCCTTTTATAAAAATAATCCCCCCCCAAACCAAAACCACCCTGTACCTACAACACTTAACTGAAGACAAACTTTTAGCTCAGACTGCACACTTCAAACACAGTGGTATTAGTTAGGCTACACCACTCTTAAAGCTATTATGTGTTGCTGCTCTATTTCAGTCTCTTGACCACGTGTGTCACACTGGATCTCTGGCTACAAAAACATTTCTGAAACCAAGATTTTCACACAAGGTTCCAGGTAAAGGCCAAGCCACAAGAGCAGCTCCTGTGCACCCCACACATGCCTGGCTCCACAGCAGACATGCAGCACCTTGCACTACTGACACACTCCCACAAAAATCACCTACACTGACAAAGCCATGTGGAACAACTTCCAGAAATGACTAATGGATTTTTAGTTACAGCTTGTTAAAATGTATTGTAAACTCAGATATATGAAAACAAACTGATGAATGAAATCCCAGATGAAGATGAAACAGTCCCAAATTTAATTTTCTCTATCAATTGCTAGCTTCCTCTAATCAGTTCCACACAGCCAGACTGCTGCATCACCACAGACTCAGCTGCACTACAGGCAACCATACCTAATTACCTTTTCTTTTCTTTTTTTTTTTTTTTCCTTTACAAAGCTGGTGCCTTTAATCTTTAGTATTTTGATTTTTTTAAAAAACATGTACACATAAGTATGCATTTAATAGTGAGTTCTCTGTAAAACATCAGAAGGCTTCATTGTGCCCTGCTCCTGTGAGGATGAACTCCAAAAGCAGTGCCACCCCACAAAAGTCAAGGAATAGGTTTAAATAGGCTTTACCATGGCTGCCCAGGACCACAGAATGTGCATCTTGTCACATAAGAAAAGAGTGCAATTTGTTAGACCAAAACTTGGAGCTTAAATGCCTTCTATGATAAAAATTTAAATTCTACATATGTACATGAGATTTTCTCATGCTTGGGGCTCCCTAAGTGATAACAACAACATAAAACCTTTTTAAAAGCAGATCAAAACTGCAAAGAATCAAGCAGCTAATTACACTAATCAGTACAACCTTCAGTAAGGTATAAGATGCAATAAATCACATTGTTCAGCCATAATCTTTTTCTTGAATAATCATATTTTTCCTGGTCAAACACTAGTTTATTTTTAGTGAAGAAGTGCCAAAGCCCTTTCTTTATGTTTGATGAATGCTCCTGCAGAACTTTGCCCATGTGGACAAAGACACTCCACATCCTAAGTGACTGGACCCTCTTTCCAAGCCTACCACAGGACAGCAAGAGATGGAATTACTGCTGAGTTTTTACTATCCTATTATAGCTCTTCTTCCAGCACATTAAAAACCCACACTTCTGGCAGGAACAGGTTCCAAACCTTCTGCACTTTTAAGGGCTATTTCTAGACATTGAGCACTAATATTCTATTATTTAATCCTACATCAGGCAGCAAATACCTGACACTGAAATTGTGCTCACTGAAATGCAACAGAATCCACGTAAAACATCTCAACTTTAACACAGACTAAAAAGGAAGAGAATTTTATTTAACAGATACATGTCTTGCCTATATATACAAATGAAAACCAACGGAAAGCAAATGAAACAAATTTGTACCCTTATTTCTTGGGTTAAGAGGAAAAGGAAAAACTCAGTTCTGCAAGCTTTTGATCAAGTTTGTGTGGTATCCAAGCTAACTTTCATAATAAGAAGACAGATAACCTTACTTTTAAAACACAGAACAACTTCTCCAAATGAAAAGCTACATGGTGTAGATTCATAAATCTACACTCATTCTAATTAACATCTGGTTCTATGACTGATTTTAAAATGAAGATTTGCCTCTTACCATGAAGCACCAAATTTGAATATTCTAATTCAATATCCTTTCTTTGATCAGATACTTTAGTGAAAAACTACAAATAAAAAATAAAACACTTGGTCTTTTATTTCCCTAATAATTTTTTTCTCCTGGTCTTGGGAACAAAAAATGCTAGAACTTCTCTACCAGCTCTGACCAGAGCACTGCTTTTCCTTATCTTCTGCACTGTTTTTAGTCAGCCCAGACTTCAAGATATGTTCTGCACACTGGTCATCAACAATTTGTGGACAGCTAACAGCCAAATGAGGGCTCCACTCTGCTGGACAATGTTGATGGGAAACAGCACCAACCTTTGTCCCACTCTGCCTGGACTGGAGAGCTGAGGATCCCTGCTGGAGCCCTGCTCTTGGACTTGGCCCAAAGGTCCCATGTGGCCACCAGCCAGACGAGCAGGGCACTGTGAGTTTTGCTGCCCAAACTTCCCCGTGGCCCCCAAGGAAGGCTCACCCAGTCACTCCTCAGTGAGAGACTGCTTTGCACCTCTCCCTTCCCAGCCACTCACACAGATGATCCAATTCCTGCCAGTTTCACTGCTAAGTAAAGGAATTTGAACCATGTGGCATCTGTGCTTTTGTTTCAGGCAGGACTCAAAGCCTGTTAAGTTCCCGTGCATGTGACAGGTAAAAGCCTTTTCTAAAATAGTATCAACCTCCACAAAGTCTAGGCCTTTCCACTGACTGCATTCAGACTCCAGCAAGAGCTGGGGCTGTGGGAAGCATCCCTGCTCTTCCAAGGACCCCAGTGAGCTCAGCTCAATCCCAGAGCTGGGGTGTGCAGCCCCCTCACCGAGTGCCACTTCTGTCCCTGGATGTGGCACCAATGGCCAGAGGAGTTCTGCTCATGAAAGGAACCACAAGACACCTAAAAATGTCTGCTTTCTGCTTTACTGCTTGTATTCAAACACATGGCTAAAGCTTAAAAGGCAAAACCATCAGTATTTTTGTTTGGTAAGAAAAATGTTAATGACAACAAAAATCTACAAATACACAGAACTGCATCTTAATGCACAAGCAGTGATGGCACACAGGTATGCTACCAAAAAAAACCTAAGGTAAAGACAAAAATAATGAAAGTAAACAGCCACAGTTTCTGCATAATGTAAACAAACAAATCATTCAACTACATTCTACTTTCCTAGGAGAGGGCACACAAAGGAAGAAAGTCAGAACATTTGTAAGTTTCTGGTTGAAACTACTATGAAATCCATTTGGCTGCAGTGGAACAGAACAAAAACACATACCAAGTCTGTTGAGACATAAAATCCAAGGGAAAAATCCTAACATAAAATTAAAGTTGCTTTCCACCCTCTACACTGTTCTTTTAGTGAATTTCAGTATTTGCATGCAGGCATAAGATCTACCTTCTAGATCTTCTATCTACCCAGAAGACTGCTGTAAATATAGTGGTAATTCACACTAACCTGAGAGGTGAAGGAAACACAAAAAATCAGAGCTGTTTCAAATAAAAAGGACAACATAAAGCAGCCAGTTGTTTAGAATTCTTACCTCTGGTCTGGGCCGGGAGCTCTATTCATACTGTATATTTGCATTGGCACCATAAAACATGAGTAAAATATCAAGAGCTACATAATAAATGTCACACCTTGTTCTCAGAGTAGTTCATATTCTTGAATATTTTTTTCGTGGCTCTAGTTAAAAGTGATTTAAAGTATTAGTTCAAAGGGATCTCTGGTAAACTAGGAGAGAAAACAAAATCATGCAGCATCTTGTCTAGCACTCTGACTATTCCCTCCAAAGCGTAATGCCAAGAATCTAAAGTTTTACTATGGGACAACCAAACCTCAAATATTTAATACCAACAAACTGCAACAGACATGCACATGCACCACAGATTACACATATAAACAGCTGGCCTTGCAGAATAGCTTGTTGAGTTAAACACCACATAACAATGTCATGAACTACACTGGCATTACAGGAGGCAGCGTCAGACATGAAATTCTTGTAATATTAAATTTTACAACTTCCTGTCAGCTGAGGTTTGCAGTAAGAAATTACGTATTTATCAGCACAGAAATATTTTTCAGAGAACACAAACTGGACAATATAATAGATAATGTAAATAGAGACAAGGCTAGCACTTGGCTTTGGATAAAGATGTAGATAATCACACACTTGCCTTGATTACCACACACAGTTCTGAATTCATTAAATCATTCAGAATGGTACAGGCAGTGAGGATGGCTCAGAGTTAAATGGACCAGCTCACTCTGTGCCTTGATTCATGAGCACACCATTGTCCTCAGGATGAGATGAAGCAGTAACCCTCTAACAGGGAAGGTGAAGGGCAGCACTTTTACAGGTGCTGCTCAGCCAGCTCAAATGAGGAGTGGGTAAGAGAGGCTGGGCGCTCTCAGCAGTCCAAGGAACACTGGCAGGCTGCTGTCCCTCCCAGATCTGGGACAAAGGTGATCCAGTTGCAGTAAAGCTCTGTCCTGAAGGCACAAGGCCATATGGACACTGGTGAGATGAGGGCAGAGCCAGCAGTGAGTGCTCTGTGTGGCAGTGCTGCATGCACAGCAAGCAGCCAGGCCCAGCTGCAGGAACCTGTGCCATGGCAGCTGCTGTGCTGCACAAACTACCTGGCCACAGCACTGGGAGGGCAGCCAGAGCAGCTGTGTACAGGGGCAGAAAAAATGGGACATGGAATCTCATGTTTCTGGATGAGCATCTTCACATCTCTGTGAAGTCTCCCTACCTTCCCCTTAACCAAACAGAGGATTCTGACATACCACAAGTACAGGTAGAAAATCCTACACCCAGGCACTGGAAGCCATCCATACCTGTATGTACTACCTCTGTAAGCCACAGCCTCTCATTTGGCCCCACTTCAGTGTCCATGTCATCCTTTCACCTGGATGCTGGAGCCAACAAGCACAGCCTGAACGCAGCTGTTTGACAGGGCCTAACAGCTCTGCTGGGGGCCGTGACTGGAGTGTTCAGAGTCCCTCCAATCTGACAAACACCAACCCAGCAGAACAGAATTCCTACACAGAATATGCCTGCTTGTTCTTCAGTTAAGTGTTTCAAAGAAGACCAAGCAGACAGGACTCTGCTGTTCCTCAGAAAAACTTATTGTCCGAATTACGGCCCTCATTACTTCTGTCATAATGCCACTTTCTACAGTATTGTTCAATTTAAATTTCTAATCTCATAGCCAGCCAATAATATATGTACATGCAAGACATCAACTGTCTATTTCACCAACTGTGTATTTATTTTGCCTACCCTATATTTGGATATACTGTGAAACAGCTCTAGGTGATTTTTATGGAAAAAAGTCTTCATAAAATGTTGTGTAACATTACTGTGTAAGCACTATTTGAGACAGTCCCAGACCTGCAGAATTACAATAAGACACCTTTACAGTCTGAACTTTACTCAGAATTCAGTCTTAAGCTCTCATAAAAAACACAAACGAAGATCTACATCAAACTATTCAATTAAAAATTATACTAGTTACGCAGTGACAAGTTTATTAGAAGTCTGCACACCACTAATTTAAATGCTGGCTAACCAAATATTTATGCCAACGTAACTCCATCAATTAAAGGTGATGTTGTAATTTTTTTAATATGTTTCTAACACTGCTTGTCAGAATAGTATTAACAGTAAGTATAAAATATCTTTATACCAATAAGCATACACCAGTAGATCTTAAGACTCCCTCCCACACCCTTCCTAAGACTGTATCACTGCTACAGAAAAGTACTGCTTTAAATTGTACAGGTGTAGTAGCTAAAGCTGTTACAACATTTGAATACGGAGAAAGCCTGGAAGTACTACTATAAACTGTTCCCTCTGGTGCAAAATACACTGTGCAAGAAACCAATGAGGGCCCCCTTAATCACACTGAAGGAATATATTTTTCTTTTGTTTAGGCAAACAAGACCAGCAAATGTTGTTCTAAACACTGCAGATTCCCCCTACAAGAAGCAAGGGAGAAAGTCAGTCGATTTGGGAGTCCACAGCAAGTCCTCAGCTATAGGAACAGTATTACAGAGAAAATGCAAGATAAACCTTTACAAGACCTTTACTAGGAGGACCTCTTCAAGGCCCTCCCTTCCAACACTTTTATGAATAGAACCAACCAAGACCCTAGAACAATTATCCAGAAATTCTCCAACATAATCCCAGCTCAAGACGCATCAACACCCCCAAGTTTCCCTGTGAACTGACAGCACTTAATGGGTCCTCAGATACCTGAAATCCTGAGGAAAAACTCCGAGCAGCCCCTGGTTCCTGGCAGCCCCTCGCTCTCCCTCTCAGCGCTGCCGCAGGCACGGGGCAGGCGCCGGGCACAGAGCGCCCGGAGCTGCCCCCAAGCCCGCCGCTGTCTCGCA
>WEIU01023077.1:521577-549249 GCA_013389925.1 Aegithalos caudatus | reverse complement strand
GGGAGCGGCGGCAGCGAGCGGCCCTCGCTCCGTGCCGGGGTCGCGGCGAGCACCGGGGGCGGGGGGGAGCTCGGCCCGAGCAGGGAAGGGAAGGGAAGAGAAAAGGAGAGAAGAGAAGGGAGGGGAAAGTCCCCCCAAGGCGCCTGGAGGCTGTTACGGGGTGGGCTCGGAGGGGATGTGGTGGTGCGGGGTCCCAGCGGCGCCTCACCCCGAGACCCGCTGTTCAATCGGAAAAACTCCCTGTGTGTTCCTGTTTCGTCAGTATTGAAAGGGCAAACACTTTTCGAGCGCCCGTGTGAGTGTCCCGGTCGTGTGGCCGCCGTTCCCGGGGCCCTGAACGTGGAAGGGCGAGATGGGAAAATACCCCGAGTTTTCCAGGATGGATTCGCAGAAGAGCCAAAATCGTTTGCTCAGCAGCCACGGAGACCTGGGGAAGGTGAAGTCTCGGGGAAGGAGCTTTACAGAGGAGCACCTCCACACCTGTAAGATTTCCCTGATCTCCCTGCTCCAGGCTGTCTTCCTCTCTGCCCCTCCGGGAAGCTGTGGACTGATGTAGCTCTTCCTGCTGTAGCATACCTGTACTAGCAAAAAAGGCTGCAATGGTTAAATCACGGTTTGCACCACTGTCCCAGACAGTTGTTTTTTCCCAGGAAAGCTTACTCTACCTACTGCAGGCTTTTGGCAGCCGAGGGAGTTTGGGGAAGCAGAGTATTTGCTGATAAAACTCACAGTGGTGGCAAACTGCTGTTGTGAAGGAAGGACAAGGGTTTGAGATCTGATCTTGTTCTCTCATCTCCTGCTGAGCTTGGAGCTATTAAAGTAAGCTTCTGTATTTATGTTATATAACTGGTATGATTACACACACCACAGAGAAATTAAGACTTTAAAAAGCCATTCCTCATCATGGATGACCACAGTTTATGTATGTGTTTTTATAGAAAGGGGTCTGAATTGTTTCTTGCTTACTTTGCTGAAAATCAGAGCAAAGCTTAGAAGGGAGTGTGAGGAGTTCAGTTGTATTTGGTGAGGAAAATCAGGCCTGTCCTGCGAAGTGTCCAATTTTGCCAGTGTATGAAGCAGTAAGATTAAGAACTTGATATCAAGTACATGGGAATATAGCTGAATTCAGCTATCTTTGGAGACAGTAGTTGCCTGGATACCTCGAGTCCTACCAAAAAGTATAATTTTGAAATAGGGGATGGATGCGAATTTGCCAGTGAACAGCCATGAACAGTGCACACCAGCCCAGGGGAGGCAAAGGACCTGGAAATCTCTTTGATTGAGTTGCTAATTGCCATCACTGTAACGTGCTGTGACAGCCCTCCTGCCAGCCGAAGACACAGTTTAGACCTGGAGAATTATTGCGACATGTAACAATAATCTGAGAGATGAGCTGTGCAGGCATGAGATTCCTCAGGAGAGAAAGAAGATCTTTTAAGTGGCTTGTTTTCCTCCAATACGTGCAGATCTTGCAGATTTCTTGTAATGCAGGGTCTCTTAGTGGGTTTTTTGAGTGTATGGGGGCACGCTGTATTTGTGTTTAGTTTTTTGACTGGCTTGTAATTTGATCTCCCTAACTTACTAATTTGCTCTACATTATGAATTCTTGTTGTATAAGGTATGGAAAATCATACTTAACTGCTTCTGAGCAGGGCAAATAACAAGGTAATCCAGAGATATGATAATGAAATAGATTAAAAATATGAAATGCATATTGCTGCTATTCACAGCACGCATGCTACTTTTTGGGGTTTTTTTCCAATTCGAGATCACTCCTAAGAAGGTGAAAGTGTACCTGAGAAAAGGAGTGGCTTCTTGCTGCCAAGTTGTAAATCTAGTGTTACTGATCTGAGTGGGAGCTGCAGTGTTCTGTATTGGTTTCCAGAGTGCTTCCATGGGCATATGGCTGAATTTCTGAACCTGAGGTTACCTTACCCAGAGCTCTTGGCCACCACAGTCTGACTAGACTGAGTTACTTCTCCAAACACAGCTCGCTGCAGTAGGCAGGCACACAGCTCAGGACACAGCCAGATTGCCCCAGTTCCACCCACATCCACATGCTTGAGCCTGCCTACAGATGGAGATGGGCACTTGCAAGATGTGTGCGCTGTCTGAATCTCACCCTTGCCATTTCTGAGCAAAACCAGATGCTTTATAAAACAAGAGGCAGCACGAGGCCGTCAAAAAGTGTAAGTTACCTGAATTGGCCTTGTTACATGTTGCCTTTTGTACCTCTCCCTGCAGGATGGAGCCCTGGGTCAGAGCAGGGATACCCAGCTGTGCTGCTGGTGAAGGTGACAACGTGCACTCAGCCACACCAACGAGAAGGGAATTTCATTGTGCAATGTGCACGCAGCATAATCGCCGTGACCAGGGTAACAGGATGACTTGTTTCATTTATTTTAAGGCTGACACACTTGCCTTGTTTTGTTGTGCGAGCCAATGATGATTTACCTTCTCATGTGAACCCCAGGAAAATAAGGCAGTGATTTTCTTTTTTTAAAACCAACTGTGTCAAGTGCATAACTGAATATAACACTGAGCTGGTTTACACTGACCTGAGCTCTCTTCTTGAGCACACAAATAAGTCTCATGTTCGGTCAAAGCAGAATCCATTTAGCGTAATCCCCTGGCTGAGAACTTCCACTTAGAGCACTTTCTGAGGAACAGGCCCAAAGCTTTATGAAGGATAACAATAACCTGGGGCAGCTTGGTCTTGTCTTTCTAAACACATCTTTTTGGCAGCTACTTTGTACTCTAGAAAATGAAACAACCAAATCTTCATATACTGATGGAACAGCCATAGGCTGATTACAGCTATGGCCCTTTGCCTGCAAACTGACCCCATGGTTAAGAGAGAACAAAGTCCCATGAACTGTCTTGTTCAACAAAGAGATTTAATGCCACTCTGTAGGCATCCAGAGGTGCAAACCCAAGGGTCTGCTCCTGTTGTGCTGTTCAGCTGATGCAGTTGGAATGTCTCTGTAAGCCCATTATGGTTTTTTTTTGCACTGAAAGCACAGAGGAAGTAAACAGTGCGAGTCCTGGAGGTGTCTGGGCAATTTAACCTGCAGTGACACAGCACCAGTATCAGGAGATTGTTGTTGATAGGTTGCAGGGAAGGGTGTTCACCTTCTATTAAATTTTTTCATCCTTCCTGCATTACACAAGAGGTTAACAAAGTTACTACACCCAGTCCAAGGCACTGTTAGGAGCAGTTTTCCATGTGACAGCATCTCTGGGAGGGAGCAGGACAGCTCTATGTGACGAAGCAAAATCAGGTCAGAGAGCCTAAGAAAATCTGAAAATTTCTCATGTACTCCACCTTACCCTGACAGAACTGAATAAACTGAGACTTTCCAGGACACCTAAAAGGCAACAGACTGCTAGGCTTCTGTACTTTTTTTTTTTTTTTTTTTTTTTTTAATCTAGTAAGTACTGAGATACATATACTGAAAGCAAGGCATATTAAGCAATATGAGTTAGCAAATGGGAAGGCAATTAGAATTGACATAGCTAATTAATTTTTATATGGACATTTTTAGATCAGAACTTCTGTAATACAAGGCACAATGTTTCTAACCAGACTTATTTGAAACTTCCCCAAGCTGTAATCCACACAGTGCCATCACAGCTTCATGATTAAAACCTACACCTTTGAAATGTAAGCATTTTTCCATTCTCACAACAAAGAATTACAGGCGATTTCAAGAATCTAGATGACTTAGACACAATTATTTCCCTATCCCAATGATTTTCTGTATGTGCCATCTGTAATTGTTCAACATAAAAATCAGCCATCCCAATCCAAAGCACATATTTTGGTATTAGAATACAAAACAGTAAGTTACTTATACTGGAGGTAGAGCCTTTTGCCTTGAAGGTAGGCACACTGGCAGCTGTACAAAGCAAGAGCAGTAAGATGGTTCTTGCCTCCTGTCACATGTTACACACATTCAGCCTTTTCCACTCCTCCTTGTAACAGCAAACTGATTCTTGGGCTCATGTCTAAAGCACCTGGCCAGTATTGTCCTGATTGTAACCTCCCTGCACGTGACTGGCTACCTGCATCAATACAGGGGGGCAGGCCTCAAGGAAAACATGCATTAACCACAGCTGTATGGAACAGTGCTGGGTTTAAATGGGTTTATTCTCGTATTTTACCTCATTTTGTAACTCTGTAGAGTAGCAGCTGTGTCTGATGTTTCTGGGATGCTTAGCAGGACACTGAACAGGTGTGGGGTCTTTGGTTGTGGATCCCAGCCAGTACTGGTCACTGAGTGTTCCTGTGTGAGCAGAATGGGACAGCCCAGGAGGAGGTGTCACCTTCCTTTCCAGAGAGGCCAAGGAGGGATGCAGCTCTCAGCAGCAGCCTTTATCCACCACTCTGGAGCTTTGCTGTGGCACCAGAACTGTTTAAAGGAAAAAAGCCTGTCATGGTTTAACCCCAGCTGGCAGCTAAGTACCACACAGCTGCTCACATCCAGTGGGATGGGGAACAAAGGACAATGGGGTCTGCCCCTTTATAGCCTGATGGCATTAAGATGCACTGTGCACAGGTATCTGCTAGAGCCTTACACTGCTGTGGGGCTGCTGTGCCAGGCCATCTGATCCACACAGTCCCACAAATCTGACTGTTCCTCTCCTCCACCTAGCTGCAGGCAGGGCCCCTCTAGTACTGGTCTTAGAATTCTCTGCTTCTTATAAAAACAGATTCCAGTTTTTTCCATAGGATAAGGAGTTGGATTAGCTCTTCCTCTGTGTGGAGAACTGCCCACTGGAGACTGGAGCATCAGTTTTCCTGGAAGAACCCCCATTTGTGATTGTTTTTTCTTTGTTTCACAACCAGCAATTCTGTTATATAAGCCAGTATAATAAAGTAGAACAGAACCAAGCTTAGCCCAGCCCCAAGAGGTGATAAACAGCACAAAGGCAACTTGGACACCAAGGAGGTCATCACGTGGCAAAAACCTGAGAACAAGCACAGCAACTCCGAGAACAAACAACACTGTGACCACTGATTATTAAATTAATATAATGAATGCTTGTAACAGATCTGTTTTACACACTCTGGTCAGATCTGTTGTTATCTCCACCCTTTGTGCCCCGCACTGGGTACCAAAATGGTCTGTCACAGTTTAACTCATCCAGCAATTAGGTCCCATGCAACTGCTCATTCACCACCCTCACTTCCTGCTGGGATGGGGAGGAGGATGGGGAAAAAAAGGGGAAAACCCACGGGTTGAAGTAAGAACAATTTAGGGTAAGAACAATTTAACAATTGAAATAAAATACAATAATACTACATCTGTAATGAAAGGATGACAAAGGGAGTGAGAAATAAAACCCAGCAGAGACAGGTGATGCACACTACAGCTGCTCAGCACACCCTGCCTGATGCCCAGAAGGTCCCCAAGCAGCCATCTGTGGCTCCTGGCCAGTTGCCCCAGGTCTGTGCCTGGCAGTGTTCTGGGGTATGGAATGTCCCTTGGGCCACTTTGGGGCAGCTGTCCCAGCCCTGCTCCCTCCCTGCTCCTTGTACACCTGCCTGCTGGCAGAGCATGGGAAACTGGAAAACCCTTAACCGAGAGCAAGCAGCACTCAGCAATAACTAAAGCATCACTTAACAACTTTATTCTCTCACTGACTCCAAAACACAGCCCTGGAACAGCTACTAGGAAGAAAGCTAACGCCCAGCTGAAACCAGGACACAGATTAAAGTCAAAATCCAGCAGCCATTATGATTTTAAAACCCAGCAGGACTCCAGATGTGTTTTATTAATTACTGCTATAATAAAAAAGATGGTGTATTCAACCAGAAAATCCGTGGTTTTTTAAATGAATTCATTGCATTCACGTTTTAAACTAACATCAAATGTCTCAAAATTGCTTTTAGAATCCAGGCTCTTTTCCAAGAAATTCAGTCAGATCACATAAAAATAAATACCAAGGTTTCAATTATCAATTTCTGCAATATTGATTTTTTAACACTGCATTCAGTAGTGTATATTATTTTCCAAAGGGAATTCTTATGCAGAATGATATGCCCCAGTATTATAGAGGTACTAAGTGATACTTATCTGCAAGGCACTTGTGTGTAAAAATCTATTTGGAACATAACTCCACAAGAAGTTGAAGTATCTGCTCACAATATACTTTGTGTAAAAGGAGGTAGTTCAGAACTTAATTGCCACTGATTGTTCAGTAAACACATTCTACTCAGCACAGCTGAGCTTTTTACAAACAGAACACAGACAATTCTTGAACTGCTTGAAAAGGATTATCCACAGCAGTGAACATACCTGTGATAGTGCACTGGTCCCTATTTCAAGGGACATATCAACAAGTTACTTTAACAAAAGAGTTGTGTGACCAGATGAACTTTTTTTCCCCTCACCATTGACTAAATTTTAAAGGTCTTGCCAAAACCCACTTGGGTATTCAGTTTTTAATCAAGGTAAGACTTGAAGCTGTTGTTTCCTGGTAACTAGCTGGTACAATCATTACAATAAAGGATACAATACACACTGGAAATGTTGTAAATCTATGGTATTGACATTTGATGTATAAAAGGTTAAAAAGAAACCCTTAGAAGTAATTAATTACATCTGAAATTACAACTTGCCCAGCAAGCAGAGAAAATGATTTATAAATCAGTGTGTCCACAAATTTTTCAGTGTTTTGATTGTCATAAACCTCATTAGAGGAAACAGACAAATCAGTGGCTGAACTAAGAACAGTCCTGCTCTCCTGCTTCCCCTCCCTTTGTCCCATTCCCCAGTCCAGCATGGATTGAGGCTCCACACCACAGAGCTTCCCTGGGTATAAGCCAGGCATTGGCAGCAGCTGGAGAGTGCAGGGAAGATGGGATCCCCACAGCTTTACACAGGGCTCTCACTGTCTGGCACCATTCACAGTGCTGGGCAGGATGATCCATCCCTGATCCAAGCTGGTCACTCCCTGACCCTGTCTCAGAGAAGCCCAAGTCTGCAACACCAACACCTTTCCTGCAGACCATCATCTATGGCTGAATTAAATATCCCATGACACAGCCTCCTCTGACAGTAAGAGAAAATCATTACAAAATAATCAGTTCAGATTCACTGTTCCTGTAACATCTGTTACTGTTGTTTCAGAACTACAGCACTATCTGAAAATAGTATCAATACATTGATAATAAATTAGTAGCAGAGATTATCCCTTTAGCCCAAAGGCTAAAATACTGCATTTTTATAAATTAAAATTTTTTTCTTAGTCTGCCATTAAGTGTTTTAGAGACAACAGTAACAGCTATGTTACTATGCTACGGCTCTTACCAATTTAAATTCATAACACAAAAATTTATTTGTAATAAACTGAAGAGTCATGAATATTTTGTTAACTGACATACTGGTATAGGATCAACCTACCTTTGGTAATTGTTTGAGCACCTCCAAGTTCAATTAAATCACACTGCAGTAAAACATTTCAAATATGCAAACTATGACAGGGACTTCTGCAAGAGATTTTTCTTAAATATACAAAACCATCACTGTCTGAAAAAAATCTATCTCAGTAGAAACCTAGAGAGAGAAAAACCTAACAGCTAATTTTTGAGAAGTGAGGGAAAATGAACACTGGTGAGATGATTTGTCTCCCCTGGCTCCTAAGGGAGGACATTTTGTCAGCTCCCAGGGAATGTTTTGCTGCACTGGCTGTGTGCAGCCAAGCTGTGCAGACTGAGCAGGCACAGAACCTCCTGCTGGGGGTTTTAATGTTTTGGTACAGATTCAGTGCAGCAAAGTCGGTCTAGAAACAGCCATGTCACAGAGAGAGAGAAAAAAATAAATGCCAAGCTGGTGAGACTCTTCAGGGCTGAGCTCATGTTTCTATATGGAGATTCAATTCTGGATAAAACGAGTGCCTACCCTTACCTGCAGTGTCACGAGTGTCTGGATTACTGCCTCCTAAATGTGATCTGCAGAGTGTGCTCATCATCATCAGATGATACAGAAACAGCTGCTTAAACCCTCTAATCCAATGCATGAACAGAAGCAACCAAGGAGAGAACAAAATGGAGAAAAAGCAAACCTTCAAAGTTACGTTTAATTTTTATTTGGCAGTAAATAAAAATCACTGTGGCAATATTCTACAAGATGATGACTGGAGTTTAATTATTTGCTAGGTGACCATAGGATTGGAAGGAAAATTGAAAAGCATTAAAATATGTTTTTAAAACACAGATCATCCAGAGCCATTGCTTTTTTACCACTTTTTTTCTGCATTGCAGACAAGGCTGCACAATTATAAAAGCAGATCAGAGAATTCCCCAAGACACTGTATATTGATTCAGAAATGAGATTTCAGGTAAGGGTCCATTTGCACAGATTTAACTACAGGTTTGGGATCAACTGCAGTATCTCATTGTTCCTTTCTGCAGTATCAAACAGATTATTGAATTAAATTAGCATATCAAAACTTCACATGATAACAGAATGTCACATTAACTGAAAGATGAAAAGACTTTCAAAGTTTGCAAAAATTAAAACATTTTTTTCTTTCCCTGGTTTCTCTAAGGTGCAGGTTAAATATGTTAAAATAAAATTATGGCAAATAATCAGTGTGCTTAGTCTGAGAATTCTTTTTCTTTGCATATCCAAAAACCTAACAATTTTCCCTCTGAAACCCTGCAGATACAAAAAAAATCTATTATTCTTAGTAACATTTCATGTTGTTATAGATTGTGGTGTACTTCATTCCAGCCAATAAGAAATACACTAGAACATGAACAATATGGTAACAGTAATGAAGATTTTGAAGTGATTACTGTATTTTGGCACACTAAGTATTAAATAAGCTTATCTTTCTATGTTACTACTTCATGTTTAAAGTTCAAATGGTATTTTTGGAAAGCAGTTACATTTTAACTTTGATTAGTGTAGCAAATGTATTTGAAAAATGCTTTGTATCAGATATTTTGAGGTATATTAAAATAATTTTTGAAATGCAAATTTTCACGAGGTAAACAGGAAAAAGAGATGCACCAGAAATGATTGAGAGGGATTCTGGGCTAAGGAACAATCCTAAATTCCCTATTAAGGCAAAAACATAAGCCACAAACAGGAATTTTGCCAGAAAACAGAACAACTGTCTTTTAGATTTCCGTCAAACCAATCCTCTCATATTTAAGGGAAAAAAAGGCAGCTGTGAATAAGTAGGCAGAAGAGCCCAACCTGTCTGTAGCTTATAGTCCTTATTAACCTCTCTGATCCTTTCAGTTTCACATCTTCTTCCCATCTAATGCCTTTCCACAGGCAAACAACCACTGGACAACAATCACATAGGTCCACAAGTTATAAATACAATTACAGTATAGTGATACCCACATTTCAGTGAAGTCAGCATAATTTACAGTCAAACTATGCAGGAAGTGCAGAGGAAACCAATCCCCCATTCATACCAGTTTGCTGAAAATATGAAGAAATCTTCTTCCAGGAGAAAGTCAGCAAAGTAGAAAAAATAAAATGCACCTTCCTTGAGTTTTATTTGGACTCTGCCTCTTCATCCACGAATTCAACGAGTGGAGCATGTCTGTTGGCCTGGGCACCTTCTTGGAAATGGACCTTTTTAATCACTCCTGCCTTGGGAGCCCTTATGGTGTGCTGCACACAAACACAGCAGAGTGAGCAGCACTCAACTCAGGGGTCCCTCCCCTCTCCTGCAAGTGCCAGTATTACTCCTTGGTCCAGTTAGAACTAACACACTTAATGCCTTCCTCTGACATGTTTTATTTTAAACCTTCTTGTAAACATTATCCTAGTCCATTTTCAAGTTCTATTTTCTCATGGATATTTGGTAAGTATACTGGGGAGAAATATGCCATATAATGCATTTATATGAATTATCAATATCATATGAATTATCATCAGTATGAATAGATAACTCTTATTTTACCTAATACTTTCTGCTGTTGTAATAAACACCAAACAGAAATAATACAGTTTTAATCCAAAATGTTCATCAGAGAGCAGACTTGTTCCCTGAAGAGAAATTTGCAGATTTACTAAAGATATTTCTGTTTTCTGGCCAGGAGGGGTCTTTAATGGGCAGATACTTGGCAAAATGCAATGAAACAAATATAGCTACTAATGGCAGTAAAGGAACAGCATGCTTACACACCAACTGGTCTGCTTCTCATTGTTCCAGGTTAGTTTGATATTATAGCTTTGTTTCTTGGTAGTTTTCTACCTAGGGTTAGTATAGCATCAAAACATTTAAGATCAGATATTAAATCCTCACATCTAAGGACTCTTTAAATAATTTGCCTTTTAAATTTTACATTTTATATTTCAATAGAACTTAAAAAATAACTCAGGTCACATCAGTTTGGTATCAGCTGTAAGGACAGAAACACATTTAGCATCCAACTGCAAAGAATTCTGTGTGTAGGTTTCTTTTAGTGCAGTTTTATTTAATAGAATTTGAGTGTAATTAGAACACAATAAGAGAAAGGCAGATTTTCTCAGCAGCTGTTAGTTCTGCTGTCACCAACTGAGATTTATTTTAAATAATAGTCAAGCCAAACCATTTCAAGCTACAGAAACTGTAATTCAAACAATCTGAGCCACAGTCAAGCACTATGGCAAGGTAAAATGGCCAAAATGCCACTCCTCTGAATGCTGTGTGGATAATTACACAGAATCTTTAGTGTGCTCCTCATAAAACTTAATAATACTAGGATTATACACAAGAAGAATCTTGTGCATATTTACAAAGTCCCCATTAGCTAAATCTCTGCATGAAGTAACTGCAGACATCCATGTGCTTGGATCACAACCAGGGAGCAAGGGACACACCAAGACAGTTTTGTGCTGGAAAATTCAAAGGAGAGGACGGGACAGAAGGCCTGACAGCACCACCCAAATGCATGTTAGAACAGCTGCAGAATACCATGGATTACATAATCATCATTTGTTAGTAAAGTAACAGCAAATATAATCCTCTGAAATCTAGTCAGACACAACACTGGTGTTACAGCAGATGAAGTGATACTGACATCTGCAAGCTGCACTCGACACTGAACTTCAGTAATGCAACCAAAAATTATTAAATTTTGAGCCAATCTTTATTTTCTCAGTAATTAAAACCTTTATATGTCACTTACCTCCATTTTCATAGCTATCATAACCATTAGAGGGTCTCCAATCTGAACCTTATCCCCTGCCTTCACAAACACCTGCAATTCAGGAAAAAAATGGGGGAAAGTCGTTTCTGTCTGTACCATTCAAAATCAGATGGATCTTGACCAACACAATGCACAGAGGGAGTGAGGTTTTGCAGAACAGCCTCGTATTAATCTTTATTTTTGTTGGTGTGGGTATCTGAGTTCTCTAGATAGGCAATAGTTCTAGATAGATGTCTTCAAGGGAAGGCAGAGCCTACAGAAAGAGGGTCAGTACCAGAAGACAGGATGACCAGGACACCATTTACCTATCAAAAAAGAAACACTAGAAGAGATGATGGTGTTCTACCCTTTCTGGGCTTCAGGAATTTTATTTTGACAATAGTGCAGAACCTCTTCCTGGAGCCAATCCTTAAAGTTTTTAAAACAATATTCAGAAAGAAGATGGCAGGAGCCACCTCGTTTTTCAACAATTACTTTGATTTGGAGTGCTCATTCAGGATGTCAGAGATCCACATTCCAGCCCTCATGCCTTTTTATTAGTAGTTGAATCCTTCAACCACTAAACTCTCCAGAAAGTCTTTCTGTGGAAACTCTGTCACTGTACAGAGAATGCATAAGACTTGCTGAGCTAAAGAAATGAATTCACAGCTTAACAAAAGAGGCATTTCTGAGTAATTTTTTTTATTCTTTTTTTTTGGAAGTGCATCTTACTCTTTTGTTAGGTGAAATTAATCAAATGGCCCATAACACTTCAGGGAGCTTTGACTTGGGAAGTAAGTAACATGAAGAAAAAATTAGTTAAGCAGTAGCATGAGTTCAGATCTTTCAGAGCTCTAGAGAAAGAATGGAAGCCTTAAAAAGCCCTGGGTGGCTGCTGAAAACTCAGTCGACAAAGCTTTTTCCAGTCAGAAGTCACACAGCACTGGCATTTCTGGCCCCAGGTCTTTCCTGGCAGTACAGAAGCACTACTTCTGGCACAGTAAATCTGAATATATTAGAGAATTCAGGTCCCACCCATGCTGGTATAATTACCTTTTCTACTGTGCCTGTCATGGGTGCCACAGCTCCACTTTGCTCTGCCCCTGAACTCACTGCAGACAAGTACTTGGGTACAGGGAGGCCAATCTGAGCCCTGCCTTCCTGCAGAAAGACAATCCAGGACAGGTGAGTTAACAACATGGAATAACAGCACCAGCAGATGGGCTGACAGAGGGGAAAAACAGATCCAGCCTTAGGCAAAGCAGTCAGCCCTGAGGGTGGCAGACCCTGGGGGCAGGGCTGCACTAGGACTGTCATGGGCACTGCTTTGGCAGAGTCTGAGGCATACAAAGTCACACTTGCTGCTGAAGGACCAGCAAGGAAGGAACAACCCCTGTGACAAAGCAGCTCCACGTGGATCTTTGTACAAACCCTGCATGAACCAGCAGTGCAGAAGGTTTTGCTGTTGGCACAGGGGGCAGGCAGGCTGCTGCAACAAGAAGGAGACACATTGGCACTGCCAGCCACTGCCAATGAGTGCTTCACCATTTACAATAAAATTAATCCAGTACCAAATTTAGTAAAAAATGCTCACTGTTATTCAAAACCCCTTAAGTCCTCTCAGAGTTCCCTCCCAGAGTCTCTCATTGTCCCCTACATCCTTCCCATGCCCTAAAGTCCTGTGATTTCTTCTCCATCACTCACCCCAAACTCCACTCTGATACCACAGGACAACTGAGCTTTGCCATTCCAGCATGGGTTATTTTGTCCTCACCACTGGAGCAACAAAGTTTTTGCTGAATTCTGCTTAAGACTTTAATGTGGGGCTCAGAGCTAGAGATTAATTACTGAAACGAGTTAATAATTATTTATTTATTTAAATTACATTATTATTGAGTCACTTTGAGGCCTTGCAATGTTTTAACTGTAAATAAAAGATTACCAACCTAATAATGCAAGTTAGAGTACCTCTTCTTTCAATGTCATTTGCATATAAGCAATGCTTATAATGCCATGGTAACTCATAATTCCATATTTTAATATTTGCTGAAGTTATCCTTCCTCAGACCAGTATTGATTTATTTTTTGTCATATAATTTAAAAATTGTAACTGAAATTAAAACACCTGTTACAATACCTTTCCAACATTTGTCAGTTTGAAGTACTTGCTACTGTTCTGTGACAAACTTAAACACCTGACAAATTTAGTATTTTGTGTTCCCCCACCCTAAATCATCACTTCCAAACCTGACTTACCAATTGTATTTTAACTTTCTAAAAGTAATTCATTCTCTCACTCACCATAAGCAATCAATTTCTAATTAGAACAATAATCCAACAAGTATCAAACTTGATATGTCAAAGTAAGAAACTGAAATTGTTGTTCCCTTTCACATTCTATTGCAAATTATATTAATTTACACGAATAAAACTCCAAAATTTTAAATTTGTGATAATAAGGAAAGGAATTTTACCGAGAAGAACAGATAAATGGTGTTGTCCAAAATCACCAACTTGGACTTAGACACTGTTCCATTTACTGAAGACCTCAAGTAAAATGAATCACCTTCTTTCAAGATCTCTCCAGAAACCAGGAACATGTTATCTTGAATCTGAAAGTTAAATGCTTTTATAAGGATAAAGGTTAACCCTTCACAAGCAATAAATCAAAAGATTGTATTTGTACCCCCACAACCTGTGATTCTGCACGGACAACTCTGGAATTTAAAAAAATACATTTTTAAACCTTATGTATCCTTTATTTTTCACTTAAGAGACTGTTCTGTATCCAATACAAACAACTCAGCAAATTATCTAATATATTCACTCAGGATAATTTTTATCTTAAACAAAGACTATTTCTGAAGAAAAACAAACAAACAAAAAAAACCACCCAGAATATTCAGTTTAGTGATGCTATTAAAATACAATATTTTAATTTGTCCTGACTTCCTTCAAACTGCAGAATCCATAGCATTCAGCTGACATATTCCACAATGTTTTCCAAAAGAGAGGTGACTTTCTCTGTCTTGGAAGCTTGCAGGACAAGAACTACAACATATTCAGTAAACCTACAAAGGAACAGATCCGTAATGGAAACAGTGCCAATGAGGCACCAAAACTGCAAAAGAAAAACCAAACAGAAAGGTCATTTATTTATGAGTACCCTTCATCCCTTCCACCCTTTCCTTCAGTGGAAGCTGCACCTGTACCACAACTGCAGCACACAGACTGTGAGAACACAAAGGTAAATACATTACATTTCACTCATAGTTTTACTTGCTAGTCTGACATCACTGAGTACAGAATCAGAGACTTGCTGATCTTTCAGGATGGTACAGGTAGAAATAAAACTCAAGTATTCGTTTACACAGCTGCAAATTATTCTTCCACTGAAAGGATCTTGTTGATCTGACACTGATCCCTGAGCAGAAAATGCTTTGCTTGAGCACTGAGTGCTGCCAGTTGCAGGCCCAGCCACCTGCTCTGGTTGATTTGCCTCAGGACAGGTTCTGTAACACTCCAGAGGTACTGTCCTCCTCAAAATTATCCCCCAGTTATGTCCTTACATCTCTTATCTCCAGCTGCTCTCCATTTCCATGTCAACCACCCATTCTTCCTTTTTCCCTAGGAATCTACAGTCTCACTCCACGAATGGTCCCTACATTCCTTCTAGACTCTTTTCATTGTTGCTGGTGTGACTGCTGAGATAAGGCTCAAGTGTAAAAGCTGTCAGGCATTACACAGATAATCAATACACTCAAAATAATGCAGGTATTACAGGAGGGATGTGGGTGATCCCAATCTTCATATCAGTAAAGGTTTGAGTTATCGTGATCTGGTTATACCCTTGAAAGCACATTTTATCCCTATCCTTCTAGGACACTGATCTCTATACAGTCTAAGCAGTTAATAAAATACTTATTCTCTTAATTCCCCTTTTCTGACTATTGAAACAAGAAGTAGAACTATAGAGACTGCATTCTTGAGTATGCATCCATTCTGGGTGCCAAATCTGAGAGAATAAGACATTCAACTACAGGGGATGCAAGAAGGATATTCAACACCCAGCCGAACACAACCCTCTGAAGCCACAGCTGGAGACTCTCACATGTGCACACAAAATTATCTACAAGTAAGGCATCTTGAGCTATTTACTATAGGAGCTCTATAGCATGGACAAAAAAAGCCAATTCTATGGGGTATCATTCAATTATCTAACCACAGGTTTCCTCAGCTCATTTGCTATTCACTCTCCAATTTCCATCTTCAGAATAAAACGTTATCTTGCAGATAATGCTCTAGAAAGCTTTTATTTATCCCACAGGAGATCCATTCTCATGCACAGAATAGAGCAGGAGTCCTGTGGAAAAAAAGTCTTTTAAAATGCAGACTTAAATCTAACTTCCTGTTTTAAACTGAAAAATTTAACAAGGGAAATAAATAATAAGACCTTTAAATACTGAAAACACAAATGCTTTTCTTAGCCTTGTCAGAAACATTTTAACAGCTTACATGCCAATCCAGCATCTAGCACAGATAATTTCAGGTCAAATGAACAGTATATAGCAATGGATACAAGCAAACTAAAAACAGAATCCTGCTTCTGTAATCACCAAGCAACTTTAGTAACAATACTAAGAGTAATCTACAAGAAATGGATTTTTTCATCTAATGAAGTACCTGAAAAAAAATTGTACTTGTACCTGCATTTTGTATGACCCATCTTGATTGTAACTTACAGCAACATCCACAGCTGTTCAATGAAACAAAATATGGAAGTGTGAGTATCTAGAGAATGATGACATATAAACAGTATCAAGGCTTTCTTGATAAAAATGAGGCCTGCCAACACTAAGATAAGAACAAGTATCTTCAGATTAGCTTACTACCTACTGCAGATTTCATACTGAATTCCAGACAATTTTTTCTTTCAAGGAAAAACACCTGAAATCATGCTCTGAGATCTGTATTATCTGGACAGAAAACAAGTTTGTGAGGGGGGAAAATACTGAGCTCACACCAAAATGAACTTCAAAGAAAGTAAATAGAACTCTGCTCTTTTTAAAATCTCAACCTCATTCATTTAAATGACAAACATTAATTAGCAGTCGTTTGAATTTGGTTTACATGTCCTCAGGATCTAACAGTGTGGATTAAACATGCAATTCTGTGAATTCCCAGCTTACACTGCATACAACTCATACTGCTTCTATGCTGTTTCTTAGCCTGAATTTTTAAGCATCAGTTAAAGTAACTTTATCCATCTAGTACCTCCCTTCCCTCCACACACTTTTTTATTAACTTACTGCTTTCCCCATCCAGCAGAGACAGTTTTCTAGTGTAACATATATTAATTCTTCTTCCAGTGCTGGATGCAAATGGTGAGAATTTATCTACAACACAAAATACACAGATATGTTATTTTCATTCTGCTTCGGCAAAACACAACACTCAGAACTTAGGCCTTAAAATCATTGTCCTACTGTTACTACTTCATATTTCTGTATTCATATTGCACAGAAAAGACTGGGGAGCTACTGTAGTCACAGAGAGTGACAATTCCCTGATCCCCAGCACTGAATAAACTGGTGCTGTGTGACCACAGAAAACATGACACTAAGAAGGGCACTGGCTGTTTTCCATGAACACATCCTTGAACAGGACCAGAGAATGGGAATTCAACTACACCACAGCAGGTCCTGGTTAACCTTTAGGTGAAGGTTCCATTAAACCCCATTGTCACTCCCATTCTGAGCAGAGTCAATTTTGTCTGGAGACCTTGGGCCAGCAGTAAGAATAACAGAGGCAGAAGGCCACTGCTTGTGCTTATCCAAAGCAAAGAGCTCACAGTGTCGCTGACCATGAATCCCAAGGTCTTTCAGATAGTGCCTGTCTGAAAGGCTTTGGGAAGTACTCTGGACATTACAGTGGTGACACATTCCAGATCTAATCCTTCAGAAAAGCTACAGCATGCTCTGTATGCAAATATCTGGGAGATGCCAGAATGCAGAACCCTGAGCAGGCACAAAGTAGGGCAAAGAAAGAACATCCAAATTAAATAACTGCACATGAACTCAAAAAATAAACAATACAAAACAATGATCCTTACCATCTGACTGGTCTCTAAAAGCATCTGTTAGCATCTTCTCTTTCAGTATGAGCCCTAGAGCTGCCTGACACATAACTTCATGTGGAGTTGCTTTTTTGGTTGGAAACAGTTCATCATGGTGTTGAGGAATGAAATTAGTGTGCACATTTCCAGCCTCAAACTGTGGGTGTCCTGACAGGCTCAGTAAGAAATCAATATTAGTGCTTAATCCTACAATCTGTAAGGAAACAGAAGCATATTGCCAAATTGAGTTATGAATACACAGCTTTCTGCTCACAAAGTTTATCAATAAAATGTAATTCATTCAACTGCTCTGTTTTATTACCAATTAAGCCACTGACTGTAAAAAGACAGAAAACCAAAACAAAACCAAAATACCCCAAAAGCTGCTTTCTCAAAAGCACTCTGTTTTCTAAATGCTGCCTTTGTTCCCTGTGAAGTTGAGCAAAGTTTCCCAGAAACATAACAGGAGGTAATTTCAGCAAAACCCTTACTTTTGGAAAATCGTGCTCTGAATATTTAAAAGAACATTCCTAACTTGACTAGTGCTTCTTATTAAAAATGAGTAACAATAAATTGCAGTATCCCATATTTGATCTTTTAATAGTAAAAAATAGGAATGGGGACTTGTGTAAGTTTACTAGATACTATACATTTCCCTTGCAGTAAATTTCATTTCAGCTAAAACAATAAGGGGCCCAACATTTTCACTACCTCAGTCATGTTCATGTTGTTGATTTAGAAGTGTAAATTAGTTCTGCACAAGTAATATTCAGCCTCACCTCAAGCCAAACCTTCTGAATTCCACTTTTGAAAACAGTTACAATACCTGCAGTTTTCATAGGGGAAAAATGGAACGTTTCTTAAAAAGAACTGACAGCATATTTCTTTACTACACCTACAGTCTAAAAACTTAGTTATTTTTATAGATTAAAAATTACAAGCAAACATTGTCTGACACAAATTCCACCTAAGAAACCATTTAAGTGTGAGAAAACTCACACGACAATTGAAAATATTGTTTAGCCTTACCCTTCTACAAAGTCCCAGGTGCATCTTCAAACTGAAGATACCACAAACTTAAAAATCCATCTGTAAAACTGAGCTTCACACTTATCTTTACTCACTCCACCAATGAAAACAGTTTGCAAATTAGGAAAAAAATACAACTTCTGCAAACAACTAATGAATTTGGAATGGCAGTAGCAATGCAGGCTCCCTTCTGGAAACCACTTGTGTTTTATGCAGTGTTTTCTGCTGGCTCAAACTGTGCTGTCACACTCACGTTGTACTGGTGCAAGCTGTAGCGCAGCTTCCTGAGAGCTGCCTGCCGGTCCTCAGCCCAAACCACCAGCTTTGCAATCATGGGGTCATAATGCACAGAAACCTCATCTCCTAAAATGTGGCAATAAAACAGAAATGCTGTAACATGCAAACAAGTATTTATGAAAGTTGGTAATGCAAAGCACTGGACACCTCATGGCAGCCAACTCGGGCACAACTCACGGCCACATTTCTCTCAAGATTAAAGTTCTTTAAGGACATGAGGATGTGACCTGGCATTTCAATTTCAAGGGCAACTTCAGCATAGACTTCTTATAAATTTTGGTAGAGGTAACATTACTCAAATTCAATTTTCTTTATTGCAATCAGAACACAGGATTGCTAAATAGTGAGGAGAATATCACCACCATGAGCCAGTGGACATTAATTTGGGTACAGATAAAGAAGAGCCAAATAAAATACTCAGTGATTGACCAAAAGTACATGGAAATTCATAAGGAAAAATAATTCTGTAGGGATTTGTCTTTATAACAACACTCTTTTAGACAAACTTATTTAGGCCAAAGAGGGAAATGCTTACAAAGAAAAGTTCTTGACGTTAATTATTTCTTCTTCCATCACTGCCTTCAGTTTTACCTTGCCTGACTCCGGTCTCTATCCTGGTGTAAGGATCTGCTGGGGGGGTGGATAAGTGCAACAGTGGCCCAGCTCCTGGCATAAAGTTATTATTAGGGTCTTCTGCATATATTCTAGCTTCAAATGCATGGCCCTGGAGCAGGATCTCTTCCTGCCTTAGAGGAATCTTCTCTCCTGCTGCAACCTGAAAACAATAGGTTCTCTCTTTAATGCAGGATCAATATTTTGGAATGCTGATATATGAAATATTAACTTTCTTCTAAACATGAACAACTAGGAAGCACATTTTGAAAAGCACAAGGAAAAATGCCAAGACCACTGAACCTGTCCACTTTCTCTCTCTCTTTCTTCCAGTGTTGTTTGATCCCTGTTCTAACTGAGGATTCAATTCTCAATTTCTATGCCCAGATAAGGAAGACAAACATTCCTTTTTTTCTTTTTGCATCAGCATTTTAATTTTCATTCTGATTACAGTAAACACTTCCCCACCGTTAATCTCACACTACTTAAGCTGCTACCCTCACTTTTGGATTTATCCAAACAGAATCGGGTTCTATTCCAAGTTCCCAAATCCCCAAAACTTCCTGTGATCATTTGAACGTGTGAATAATCTCTGCAAATTGGGTGTGTGAGGAAACCCCCTGGTCCAGTCCACCCCACTGTACATTTATTTCAGATGTGGCTATACTGGTATAATACCAGACAGGTTTTTGTGAGGATTTTTTCCTCCTACAGCCTGATGCAAGAATGATTTTTTGGGCCACAGATACATTTCAATTAAGAGTTTTAGAAACCTTTCAGCATAGCAAGAGGAAGATCAGGACCCTACTCTCTCCTACTTCCCACATTGTCTGTAATGTCTCTAAATACACTTAAAAATGTTTTCTCCCTGCACAGCTGGGAGAGGACTGGTTGAAATTCAGAGCACCTACACAATGCACTACACCCAGGACAGCAATGTGAGATGTTCCTGTGGAGCAAAGGAAACTTGACCCTGTCAGCTGAGCAGGAGATGAGGATATGGAAACCCTTCTGGCCTCTCACAGGAAGAACTCTGCATGTAAAATCAATTAGCACTCACCCTGAGCTGCCATTCCACCAAGTCTGTTCCAGTGATCATCTCTGTAACTGGGTGCTCCACTTGCAGCCTGGTGTTCATCTCCATGAAGTAAAAATTATGTTGGGAGTCCATAATAAATTCAACTGTTCCTGAAGTATTTAGCAAAAGGAAACTTCACCAATCTTAGGTGTCCATTTATGGAAAAGACACCCAAGACACTTAACTACACCAAGACTATTATCTCTAAATCTGACACACTGAATTTCATTAAATTCTATACAAATAATCTAAAAAGGTCACAAAATTGAGGTCTGAAAATGGAAGGCTTGTTTCCTTGTACATTAACACAACCTGTGCTGTTTAGTAGCCATTCTCTACAGTAAGGTGCATTTCATTAGCACTTTAAAATGTGCATCAAGACTGTTTGAAAGTATTCTGAATATTCATAGGGTATGTAATATTTTTAAAGAAATATCCAAAGAAAGCAGTGACAAAAAAAAGTTACAAAGAATTTTAGGAGGTTATTTTTCATCTGGGAAATGGTGTGGACTTTACAGTGAGTCATGTTTTTCCTTTAAAGACTTTACTGTTTGCATATAAAGTATTACCCTTTGTATGCTAAAAGAGAAATTGTTTCTCCCTTGCTCAGCTCCAGCTTGCTAATTGATACTGCTCACTTTCCAACAACAATTGAGTTGATCAAATTATCTGCTCTGAAATGTTTTCTTCCTATGCTTCAGCTGCTACTGGTCTTGAGCTCAGGTATGCTAATTTAAATCTGTAATTACATCAGAGTTAACTACATGATTACCTGCTTAAACCTCAAAAATTTGGGGGATGTGTGTCATACTCAAAAACAATCAGATGCCATTTGCTTGAGACTTAAAGTCATTAAGTTAAAAGCTGCACCTCCCCAGACTTACCTGCTCCCACATAATTCACTGCTTTAGCTGCTTTGACAGCAGCTTCTCCAAGTCTCCTACGAACCTCTGGACTAATTCCTGGCTGTAAATAATAATAATTAAAAAAAATATATTATAAACTATTGTTAAGTTTGGTGATAGTAAACCTGGAATACATGAATATTTAACAGTATTTAACAGTTGTAGTGAAAAGCTGATCTATGTTATACTTGAAATCTACATAATACTTCTTTGAGAAACATTTTCCTAAAGAATGTAATGGTTTTTTCCAATTAAAACGTCTTCGGCAGCAAAACTGAAACAGGTCTGAGAATTAAAAATAAATTATTACCCACTACATACATTCAGTGGGGAATAGCAATTACTATAAAAACATGTCAGTTCATAAAAAATATTAACCATTTTCTGCTCACCCCTGGTGCTTCTTCAATGATTTTCTGATGCCTCCTTTGCACACTGCAGTCTCTTTCAAACAAATACACTGCATTGCCATGCTGGTCACCAAATACCTGGACTTCAACATGCCTGTTCCATAAAAAGTGTTTTAATGTATTTTAATGCCCCAAACAGACTTCAAACTTGTATATTTCAGTAGGATTTCTTATAAGTTTAAGTGTCTGACATAACTAAATGCCAAAAATGTAAAAGTGAGGCTGCAATTATGCAGAATTTTAACTGTTTTAGACTTACTCAATCTTCTAAATGGAAGAGGATTCCTATTACCAACTACTGCAGTGAAATCTCATAGATTGTAGGATAAATAAGACATATCTGGAGGCTACTACCTCTTTCTTAATTATTATAATAAAAGTAAAGCCACTATTAATTTGATAATCGTTATTTCCCTCATAATTTACTATGCAACAATTCACAAGAGACAGCAGCAGCCCTGGCTCAGGAGTAACACTGTTCACTTCAAAACACCATTTCAAAGGACAGCTCTTAGGTGGCAGAAGTTTATTCTATGGATAAAACTAATAAAAATACATCACCATTCTGGCAATCCCCTGATCCTGGCAAAAGAAATTCCTCAGCAATGAGTTTTTGTTCATGCCCACCTGACAGCATAAGCAGACCCTCAATTTCTTTGGAATAAATGCTTTCCCTACAGTGATGCTTCAAGGAAAAAAAGATGTAAAGTACAAGAGTATCAAACAGTCTCTGTGAGATGTTCTTTATAAAAAATAAATTGGTTCAGTTTCACAGGCCAGGCATTAGCTAGACTCTCACTTGTATTTGAAATATCAAAATAGAGGAAGATTAAATAACTGCTTTAGGACACCTGAGGGCAGCAGAAACACCATCACAGGTTGACTAAGGTCTATAGTTTAAATATTAGAGTGACTTGTTTCCTAGATGTACATAAATTTTAGAAAGCTCGCTCACTGCCATTTCTCCCAAGCAGTTGCATTTTAATTCCTGTCATTCAAAACAAAGCCACTACAAGAAATTCAATAAGTTATAAACAAGTTTGATCAAACTAACAATTTTCACAGTGCAAATCAGACATGCAAAACTGATTTTAATCCTACAATTAAGCTGGTTATTTTTATTTAACAGTAGAATAGGCATTACAGTGATTATATTGAAGCATCTATTTCTTACCTTGGATTATCTACAAATTTCTCAATCAGCATTGCATCATCATTAAAAGACTTTTTTGCTTCTCTCCTTGCTGATTCTAGTTGATCCAGAAATTCCTTTTCGGAATGAGCAATCCTCATGCCCTAAAACACAGGGAAAAAGCTTATCTAAATGTCAACAAATACAGCACACAATGAAAAATCTTGTTGCACACACAGAGTGAGAAATGAGCTTAAAAATAACACTTTTTCATCTTTCATAAACATGAGCAGAATTGTGTATCAGTTTCCATTAAGATAACCCTAAGTCCCACTGACGGTGCCATAAGAATTATAAAAAAATAGATATCATTCCATTGATACAAGTGCACACAAAATTCAATTTTGTCCTTGAATATAATAGAAATTTTCCAAGGTTGGCAGAGAAGAACTTATTTTTTACAAAATAAATCTAGCTATTTTGGAAATATCTAAGATTTTCTAGATGCATTTTTCTAGACATTTATTCAGAGTAAAATCTGATTTAGACCACTCATTAAAAAGTATCTAGACACAAAATGGTATTGCTAATCATTTCTTATGCAACATTTAATCAGTTAGCAACAGAAGCTATTACAGAGTAGCAATTTAAAGTCAACTCATTTTGCATAAATTCACAGCACAACTTTGCTTATGTGAATTACTGGAGATCCACTGAAATAAACAAAACTCTTCCAGCTACTTATTTTCTGCATATCAAAGGGAAATGAGATTCCATAGTGCTAGACTGGGCATTAATAATAAATTTTAACAAAAAGAGCTTTTCCAGTTTTTGTTTCCTTTTAGAATGTTGAGTTACAGATCCTGAGAACATGGTAACTTTACAGCACATGATGAACAGCTGAGTTCCTTACCTTTCCTCCACCCCCACGGACAGCTTTGATCATGACTGGGTATCCAATTCTCCTGGCATGTTCCTTTAGACACGCATCAGACTGATCTTCCCCATGATAACCTTCAACAACAGGAACGCCAGCAGCAGACATTATAGCTTTGGAAGTGCTTTGACAGAACAGTTTTATATTTAGAATTATAATAGTATTTTTTTCTTACTTTAAGCTCCAACCTGTCTAATGTTCCCAAGGTTAATTCTCTCCATGAAAACAGTAGACCTCAACAGGACTGCTACTACTACACGGGATTGGACTGTAACTCAGTACATGCTTCAAACAAAGATTTTTGTTTCTCCTAGCAGGTTTACACTTTGGTTTGACTGTTTTTTCCACATTATAGATGCCAAAATCTAACATTTTCAAATTACAACACTGTATCCTACAATAGCTAGAGTTGTACAAAGGCAAAACTTTTCATTACACAGGCTACATTCACACCACACATAAAACACTCAAGCATAACAACTCTAATTTCCAAAATGCATGCAAAGCTTGTTAAATTACTGAGGCAATTTACTCCCCCCAATATGAGGTGATAAAAAAGTTAATTCTCTCTGACTAATATTATACAGTTCCCATGTCAGTAATAACTTCATTTCCATATTCTTGGTTTATACTTCATACCTTAAAAGTCTTACTTTGATCTAAGTAACTAAAAATAAGACCCTCTGTGATGAACTAAACTTATCATTTTACATGAGCCACAATAATCCTGATGATTTGGTGTTTCTTTTCCACTGCTCTTTTGACCCATCCAATCTGACTGCTGAACCTTTACCTATATTACACTGCAATGCTTCAGTTCTGGAAAAGTAGAATCATTGCTTATTTAATTACTGAAATCCCAATAACTGAACAATCTTGACCTTTTATATTTCTATACGAATCTCTAAACCTGGAGTTTATTCCTTTGAAGAAAAACATAAAAATACAATGTAAATTGACAGAATAAAACAATTACAGAGCAACTGATCATTTGTTAACAAAATCAGCTTTGCCAAGCTGTAAACTGCATAATCAAATAACAAATCAGAAATAGATACCTTTTAATGCCCATATCTCTGATAGCAGATGAAGGAGGACCTATGAAGATGATTCCCTGTTGCTTACACAGCTCTGCAAACTCTGTGTTTTCTGAGAGGAAGCCATAACCTGGATGAATAGCCTAAAACAGAATAATGTTACCAGACAATTTTTTGTATCAGTTTAGCTTAGAATACTCAGAAACTTCATAGATCATTAAGGAAGAGCAAGATGACAAAAATAAAGAACTAAAGACATGGAAGAAACAGAAAATGTAAGGAAGGCCCTGACCTCCTTACCTGTGCTGCTGAGACCTTGGCCACCTGCAGAATTTTCTCCATGGCCAAGTAACTCTGCTGTGAGGGTGGTGGACCAATGCAGTAGGCTTCATCTGCCTGTTTGACAAAAAACACACACAACAAAAGTCTGTTTACTAGCAAATTTAAATGAGTTTCTGAGCTAATTATATCACTTATTAGGCTGCAGTTTAAATCACTGCCTTTCCTCAAGGAGAGGCTCAACTGGGTGAAACAGATTCTGACTTTTTCCCCAAAATCACAGTCCATTCTCTAACCCCTGGCTGCCCAGAGTCAGAGAGTCAAACTGGAATGCACTTTCTGTAAAGCTGTCAGGTGTTGAGACAGAGACCAGGCAAACTTTCCGTCCATCCAAGGAAAACTCTGCAGTAGGTCTACAGAAGTGAAAGGCAACTTTGCATCAGCACCCAAATCTGATTCACACATGGATCTTATCAATAAAAAGTACAGTTCTGAATGAACATCAGCCACAAATTTAATGAATATACTTCACCATTGCTACATGCATGGAATTCCTGTCTGCTTCACTATAAACTGCCACGGACTTCACCCCCATTTTCTTGGCTGTTCTCATCACCCTGCAGGCGATTTCTCCTCGGTTTGCAATTAGGATCTTCCCTATGCTGTGACCTCCTGCTCGAAAGGATGAAGCACAGTAAGAAACCACAGAAACATTCCTGGAAACTAAGCAAGTTTAAAATTCTGGTTCCTTTTACATTATTTATAAAGTTTATGCATTTCTTCAATAATCAAAAAAGCATGCTTCACCCAAAAGCATTTCCAGGTGCTCTCCAAATTTTTAATTCAGAGTCCTTATGCAGAAGTATGCTAAAGCCTTTTTTTTTCCTTTTTAGAATTCAAGAAATATATTCTAGTCCTAAAAAAACTCACTTCTACATAACAGCTGATGCTTATAGTTGTGCTCTGCACCTTTTGGACTAACTAGGAAACAACCAAAGCTGTGTGTCCCTCACAACAGAAGTTATTTACATATGAGGAGCACTGTTCCCCCTTGATACACAGTGACAAAGAAATAACAAGGGATTAACTTTTTTGGTGTATGTTTTTTAAACCAAAACCAGCTTACAAAGTGACTTACAAACTTCTACAAACTATCATGACAGCAGCCACAACTTGACAGAAGTGTAAGGCCAGCACTGACAAACTTCTCAGTGAAAACTAAATAGCTTAAAACTAAACAATAAAATGAAAATAGATCTCTGAATTGTCAAACATAACTTTTCAGGTAATATAACGACAGAGTGAGTTAAAATCATCTTGCTAAAACCCTTTACTCTCCTTCATATATTGTATAAATACCATTATGCCTATAAAACAATTCTCACAGACTTTGCAACATTTCCGTCAGAAAGGACTCAGAGAAAAACATCACAAAAATAAACAGTTTTAATTAATTTCCATATACCTAAATATGATAGATAAAATTAAATAAAATTTTGTTTAAACATGAAAGATTTCTGTTAGGTTACCTACAGGTTTCTGTTTTCAAAAAACTGTAAAGATACTGAATATTTATTAAAAAAACCTGCAGTCTTTCAGCAACTAATACTCTAAAACCATCCACACTGCATAGCAATTTAAGATAGTAGCTACAGAAGTTATATTTCATACCTATCGTTGAGGCCCATTTCACAAATATTCGTACTTGGTTCCATTGCCTGTGCAATTATAAAGGGACAGAAATGTTGTAAGTGCATATGAAGAAGTGGCAACTGAGCTACTTTTATTTTAAGGTGAGAGATGGACAGCACTGAAACTTCTGATATATCTATTTACACAGAACATACTCAGGTATAACAAGGGAAGCTGCTCAAACTTCATCAGATCTCTCCCTAAGTACTTTCACTTGGACACAATAAAAATTATTCCCCTCCTTTTTTAGTAGCATTCAAGCAGAAATAATCAAGGTTTCTTAAAACAAACAAGCAAAAAAAATATTTCTGGTGGACAGAACAGCCAACAACACGTATTTGTTCATTACAGAGGCCAACTCAAAGGATTTGGGAAAGAAGAGACGTGAGCAACCATAAAATAAAAAAAGCTTAAAGGAAACAGGAGCTGCTTTTGTAGAGCAAAGGTGCAAGAGAAAAGAATGTGAAAGAGCAAGAGACAGCTATGGAGACTTTTAGAAAGGGAAAGTTAAACTTCAGATGATTAATGCTAACTAAATGAGATAAAGGCAGGGAAGTGACTGGATGAACTGTGAAAGTAAACTCCTGAACTGTTTTGATTAGCATGTAAAACAACATCGGAATTCTGGATCAAGTTCAGCATTCTTTAAGCGTTATCGGACAAAAAGACACGGGACGCCCTGGGCACCACACCAGCAGAGCTCGGTTCTAACAACGGGAGGAGGAATCGGTGCGTGTCCCGAACACTGAATACACAGCTGTCACTGCCACCGTCCCTGCTGCGGACAGACCCCGGGGCCGGGGCAGCTTCACGAGCCCCGCGGAGCTGCTACAACCATTCCCTAAAGCCCGGGAGGGTTGATTTGCTCTTCCTTCCCACAGAACAGCTCGGCCTTCCCGTGTGCCCCCTCACGCCCGCAGAGCCCCTTCCTTCCCCGCCTGCCCGGGCAGAGGGCTCGGCGCTCGCTGTGGGCAGCTCCCCGCGGCCCCTCAGGCCGCCCCCGGCC
>WEIU01023077.1:453411-521555 GCA_013389925.1 Aegithalos caudatus | reverse complement strand
CGCCAGCGCCATGTTGGGGAGCGCGGGCGGCAGCGGGGAAAGCCCTGAGGGGCAGGGAGCGGGCGGAGGGAGCGCGTCACGGGGAGGAGAGCCGGGCACGGCCGGGGCCCGCTCGGGGAGAGAGGGGAAATGGCTCTCGGGGGCGGGGCTGGGCGGCGCCGAGAAACGGCGCTGACAGGGCAGATCGGGTATATTTCATTGAAATGTGGAACGATGCGGGAAGGGTTCTCGGCCCTAGGGGTGCACGGACTCAGCTGAGCGTGCTCCTTCAGCAATGACATCTGGGGTTGTAATAGGACAGAGACACACAAACGTGAGAGTTGGGAAGGGCGTGGGCGTCCTCGGATAACGCAGCATCCCCGGATCCTGCATCAAAGCCGCCTCGTGAGGCGGAGGAGGTCGCAGATCAGAAAGCGGTCGGGATCCATTCCGCTCCCTGAGGCTTTGGAGCTTTGCAAGTCACAGAGCCACAGAAGATTTGGGTTGGAAGGGAGCTTAAAGCTCATCACGTTACATTATTCTCCCTTGAGCAGTAGCCCAGGTTGCTGCCGGCCCCATCCAACCTGGCCTTGGATATTTCAAGGGTTGGGGCATCCATAGCTGCTCTGGGCAGCCTGTGCCGGGGCCTCAGACCCCCTCACAGGGAAGAATTTCCTCACAATATCAGTTTAAGGCCCAGCCCACCCCAGTGCCCCTCACACCAGTGACTGCATGGTTCAAGTAGCTTAAACAGGGATCAGCTTGGGGAAATCGTCCCTTGGACCTGACTGCAAGAGGGATCAGCACTTGCTCTAAGGATGGGATTTTAAAAATTAAATTATTAAGTGAAGCTTCTGCTTTTCCATAATCCGTTCACTCCAATCTTCTTCAACGTAAGATGCTGACAGTGTAGATCCTACTTTTGCCTTTCGTAATCCAGATTTTTAAAATGTCATGGTTAATTTGTCTCTAAACACAAGATGGCAGCATTTTATGTAGTTTAACTGTTGGACATTGGGGAGAGCCAACAGATATTTTACAGTACATAAATCAGAGGTGGCAGAGGAGTTGATGCTTTTAGCAATAGAACTAATGGAAGTGGCAAACTCATTAATATTGCAAATCTGCTCTTGGTGGAGGCATCCTGCCAGCAGGGCTTTTAGGGCTTGCAAAGTCCTAGATCCAAAGCAGGATCACCAGACTGTACACACGGACGTTTTAAAGCGCCGAGTAATAAAGCTTCAATGTAGAAATAATAACTTCCTCAGTGACACCAGTAATATGTTTGATGTGCACATCCATAGTCAGAAGCACTCAGGTGAACCTACTGATGTAGTGGATAGGTTGGGTCAGCAACACTTTTTAAAAATTTTATTGTGGAAGCTAGGCATATTTTGAAAGCTGCTTTGATTAATAATTTGAGTAGTTTGCTCATAACAATTTTTTCCATAAGCACGTGAAAATTGTAATTTGAAATATGAATTAATTTCCTTGACCTAATGTCATGCCATGGTAAAATGAGGTTACACATTGGCTAGGCTCATTATTCATAGTCTTCAAACATTTTTCTGATAAAGGAAAGGCTCAGTAAAACTGAGGTTCAAAACCAAGATCTGTGTCTCTAATAAACACAGATACCCTTACTCAGATTAAATACCTTTCTTTTTCCAACAGCGATTAATTTTGTTCCTGCATGTTGGAAAATGTAATTTTCTATCTAGA
The DNA here is from genome assembly GCA_013389925.1 of Aegithalos caudatus. Lineage (NCBI taxonomy): Eukaryota > Metazoa > Chordata > Aves > Passeriformes > Aegithalidae > Aegithalos > Aegithalos caudatus. The sequence continues at coordinate 519,854 of WEIU01023077.1, read as the reverse complement.
ATTGTGAAGAAAGAGCTAAGAAACCGAGTCAGTTTAAATTTAATAAAGTACTTGGGATCTACCAATTCCATAGGCAGTAAGACTCAAAGAAAAACAGAAACATATATTTTGTGACATTTTGTGGCTAGCTGGGAAAGCCCAGATGCTGATGAAAGCCCAGCAGTGTTGCTGGGGCAGATAAACTTCAGACCCACATTCCCCTGTTGGTATGCAATGGTCACAGCCCTGGACGTGAGGAAAAATGTGTAGTGTCCAAGTGTTTTCACCTTAATGACAAAGGGTTAACTCCATAGAAATCTTTCTCTTCTCACACTTGTTATTTTGCTCAAATCAATGCTTAAAAAATACACCTCCTTTTATCTTCTAAATATTCTGATGCAAAGGTTTCTTCAATTAATTCCAAACCTTTGTGCCTCTGGGACAGTCCAGGGTGTGACTCATAGGTGGGGACTTTTTGCATTTAAGTAAAATAGTGGACTGTTCCTCCTTCTGGTATTAAAGCTTGTCAAGAAAGAGAATTTTGAAACACCAGCAGCCTTTGAGGGCCTACTTCACACATACAAGTATGTATTTACCAGCTTCTAAGACATGAACAAGTGAGGAACCTTGCCATCCATCATGTAGGGATGTACACAACACCAGAAATTAAATGAAGCATAATTTTGGTATTTTATCCCTGAAGGAAGTTACGGCCTCTCTGCTGCCCTCACTGGCACTTCTCCAACACCCAAGTTCCTCAATCAGCTGCTGGCAGCAGAGAGATTGTTGTGTTTTTTCCCCATTTTTACCACGTCTCCTGCTTTCCTGCAGTCCATCTAGCCTTTGCTTCATGAAGAGCACAACGTGTAAGACTCACTCCACCATTTCAGAGATAAAATCATTCACAGCAATGCACACTCTAATGATTAAATACAGCCTTTATTATGGAAACACCAATAATAGAAAAATAAAGAGCATATCTTACTTCTCAGGGCAAGTTATTTTTAGCAGCCATACATTATAGCAAGCTAGAAGTGATAAGCCAAGCCACGTTCAGATACTCGAGATGCCAATCTAATCTCCCTTCCTCCTTCAACTGAATTAGCAGCTGTTTCTTAATTTGCACTTGTCCATCAGAGAACAAAAAGGACTGAAAGAAATTAGACCTTGCTTTTTAAACTCCTCAGTGACTTGTCTAAGTGTGACATCACTGTGCTTCTGGGATGCCCTCATTCTATCTTGGATATGCTAGAGACGACAGGGGATGGGCATGGGAGCTGCAGCAGAGCCCCAGGGAGCACCAGGATTGTGGGGATGTAGGGATGTGCTGACCTCCTAGTCCCTGTGATGGCCCCATGGCCTCCTGAGCACAGAAGTTATGCTTTTCTTCCCTGGTGGAGCATCACATCACCAATGCACCCAATCATCAATGCATCACATCATCAGTGCATCACATCACCCTGATCAGCACCTTCTGCCTCAGGGCTGGGCTGGTCTGAGTCTGCAGCTGGGGGAAGAAGTGAGCTGGGGCTGCTCTGAGTCACTCAGGGACCCAGCTGCAGCCTTGTCTCCTCCCACAGCAGACAGAACTGCCCTCTTGCCCCATGTTATGGCCATTATGGCCCACCTAGTAAGCAAGCAGCTCACCAAATATCCTTCTTTTGTATGATGTTCTTTTAGGGACTTTTTGCTCAAGTTTTTTCCTCAGACGATGTTTAAAAGAGCAAGTCCGGCAACACCAAGACTGATTACCCCTACAGAGTCTTCCAGTGAGAGGGAGACCTCAAAGCCACTCTATTAGATAAAAAAGTACCAGCTGAATAGATTCCTAAATTCTGACAGAAAATAAACATGAGCATTCAGCTTTTAGAGCTGCACATGGCAGCTCAGGGAGCAGCTGGGCTGTCTGATTCTAATTCAGCATTAAATTTGGAGAGGCAACACCCCCTGCTATGCTGACACACATCCCTGCTGCAGACTGGTTCGGTTTTGGGATCAGGGATGGAGGTGATGGGATACAGGATGGGCCACAGCTGAGAGAAAAGTTGCACTTCAAGGCTGGGATCTCCTGGTGCAGTAAGGATTTCTCCAATGTGTACTCTACTGCAGTAAAGCACTAACTCCATTGGATTAATTTTGCTGCATGTTGGCAGCATTTCCTTGTTTCATTGGTTTGCACTTCACCTGTGCCAGTCAGAGCAAGCCCAGAGTATCATTCATGTACAAATGGTAGAATGCAGCTTCATAAAAATAGCAAACAAATAATAGCAAGAAAAAGCATAAGAACAAAGCAGGTAAATCTGAATACAAACATTGTTCAATACCAACAGGTTGATTCACTGTAGGAAAAACAAAAATAAACCTGTGGGGAAAAACATTATTCATGTATCAGTAGTAAAACTGCCAGGAGCCACAACATTAACCACAGAATTATCAGTCATTAGTAACTCTTTTCTGTCCCCATGCTGATATGAGACTTTTTAAAAAGACTGAATATTAACATAAAGCAATTTTTGAGAACAGAACAAGCAAATATTGTATACATGTCAGTAAAGTAACACAGATCACAGAATCCAACAATCCAAAGAACACGTGAAAAGGGACCCAGCTTTGACAAGGGAAAGATGTCTATTGATCCCTGAGCAGAACAGCTTAGGGCCAGACCATGTGCTGAGCTTCTTAGGCAGCTTTTGTTGTTAAATGTCCACATGTAACAGACTGGGACAGCAACATCCCTACTGCAGGCACAGGCTCATTTACAAATGGAAGCTCTTCATCCATTTACCTTTCCTCCCAGACATCTCATTAAAAAATAAAAAAGGTGAATGCTTTAACTGAGTATAAAAATCTGCTTTCTAAACAATAGATTCATAGTATTAAGTAACCCTGAGAATTAGAGGCCCAAGGTCTGAGTGCAGTGGCTGCTTGTCTGCTAAGAGGGGAGAGGAAGGGAAAATGAGCTCAATAAAGCTCACTAAGCATGATGAACAGTGCTGGAGCCCTTTGCAAAAGAATAATTGAGATACTTACATTTCAATCTGAGTATTCAGCTGAATACAGTCCAAATCACTGTGTCTGTATTCAAGGCTTGAAAGTTTGGTATCCTATTTCTTGTGCTGTTTTACCTTATAAATGTATTCAGCTGTTCCTGTGCTCACAGCTGGTTCTGATGTTTCTCCAAGTGTAAAAGTGCTTCAAAATTGTCTTTTTCTTATTTATTGGTTCATTCAGACTCAAAGGGAACATTTCTGGAGAATGTTAATTACTTCCACAGCTACATATTATACTGATTATAGAGCAGTATGGCCATGTTTCCTGCTTCACACAGACCAACATCTCTAATTAGTTCATAGAATGGAAGAATTTCTTTTCGTTCTTCATTTAAATAAGTAAACTTGCAATGGTGAAATACTAGTAAAATACCAAAACTATTTTTAAAATACTTAAGGGAATATCTGACAAGACATAACCATCAATTTTATCCAGTGAAAATCCAGTGAGGTTCCATTACCATTAATAACTGTGCAGAATTTGGGCCATTATTCATATAAATTAAATTGGCTCCCAGCATTTCCATTTTGTTTAGATACAGATTAAACTGTCAAGGCATTTTTTGCATATGACTTCAGTTTTTCTTTTGTTTAATGAGTGCCATTCCACAATCCTTTTCCAGGCCAAATTTTATTACTAAATTTTCAGCCATTATCCTAACTCCTTGGAGGAAGTGTGCTCTTAATCAGTATTATTTTCTCTTTCACAAATGTTTTTGTACATGATAATGTATCATCTTGATGTCATTTGCTTCAGAGAGCAGACTGTGTGGCATGTGCACATGTGTATGTGCACTTTTCTGCACATGTAAAACTTTTGTGACAAGGAGCTTTTCCTTGTTACAACAAAGAACACAAGCTGGACTTAAATCTCAAAAGCAATTACTATTCTCATGCCTTCATCATTGGTTTAGCAGGAAATAGACTACAGAGTGTATCAGTGTGCTTTAAAGCTCCAAATTATTTCCATATGAAAATCCAGCTGCTCAGCTGTGAGCACACTGGAGAACACTCACTTTTGGGCAGAGTTTGTCCAAAGCCTGTGCAAGCTTTATTTCTCACAGAAGCCTTGACCATACAGCATCAGTGGATTCCATTTCTCATGGGCCTCATGCAGGTGCCCCAGTGGTGGTCACTTAATCCCAGGCATTTCTGTGAGTGTGGCATCTTTCTGGATTAAGAGACCACTCTGTTGCCCCAGTAGAGGACATTTCCTGGGCTCAGTGTGGTTACTGTGACAGGTCCATGTCTGAACAGCACGTGGGGGATACCTGAGCTCTCACAAGACCAGGAACATATAAAGCTCCACAGTAAGAGCCACAATTACTACTGTGTCTTTGCAAAGGGCTTAGTGGGAGAACCCCAGGCACTTTGGAAGTGTAACTGTGTTGTAGGACTGGTGAGCACTTGCCTGTGAGTGGAGTCAAACTGGACACTTCCCCTGAGATTTTGGCACACACTGTTCTGAAAAATCTTTCAGTGAGCTCTCACTTAGCAGGGTTGTCTGTAGCTGTGGGCCTCTCATTTATTCACCTGAAGGTCAGACTTCTATCTTTTGGTAAGTCTAAACACCATCATTAACAAACCTGATGGATTTTCTGGGGGACAGAGATACTGCTTGCTTTAAGCTATTTTTAGGAATCTGGCTTAGGTGATCTGAATGACCTCCTTTGTTGATAACAGAGAGAATTTAAGCTCCTCATTTTGGACTGTATCTAAATTAGATGCTAAGAATAGCCTAAAGTAGAAGGTATGAGTGCTCTCCTCCCCACCTTAAAGAAACTCCTTCCAGAAACATTCATTAGCTGTAAATACATGGTGTCATTTCACTTAAAAATGTGGCTTCAGGACAGGGAGATTGCTGGGCAGAAGCAAAAACTCCTGTGACTTCTCTGCTTGCTGCACGCCTTTGGAAGCACAAGGACACCTCAGATGCGTTCGTATCCTCTGTGTGACTTCCTCCTGGAGATCAGGAAGGTGGCAAACACAATGACAAACAATCCCAGGATGCTCAGGCACACTGCAATGGGAGCTATTTTGCTGTTTCTATCAAGAAAACATTCTTCTTCTGAAAGGAAAAGAGATCAGAGAATGTTATAGCAGAACACCATACTCCTAAACTGTACATCTGTATTCCAGAAAAGTTGGCAAATACAAGTTCTCAAAACCTTGCTTTCTTTTGCTTTTTTTGCCTTTTTTTCCTGAGCTATACTTACTACACTTTCTATCTGTGGTGAGCCTTATTTCAAGAAAACCATCCTTGCCCCTTTTGCCCTCTCTGTGCTTCCCTAGAGAGAGGCTCTTCTCCCTCATACCTGCAAGAATTGTTTCACCACTCAGCACACACACAGCAGGAGCTTTCTTCCCAAAAGCAGATGGGGAGCATCACAATACAGAGTGCCAGTCTGAAAATAAAGAGCAGGACACATCCTGCATGGTCAAAAACTGCTCCTGTGTGACATCTGATTGCTTCTTCCCAGTAAGAGGATCAGGCCAGAGACAGAAGCCCATAGTCCAGCACATTACTAGTGCAGTAGGGATCCTTGTTAAATCAGTGTTTTCTAAGAAAAGTTAAATTCTAATTGTTCTCTCTGTTTAATTCAGAATATTTGTGGATAATGGTGTCTAACTCAGAACATTCAAGATTAGGAAGGCAGAAGCCTTGGATGTAGTCCAGGGAGTTGCTTTAGCAGTACCTTTGCAATTTTGTTGACCATGTGATCATATCAGACACAAATCATATCTTTGAAGGACCATGCAAAGATACCACTCCAAACATACCTCCTAGCTTCAGAAAGTGCAAATCCTGGCCTTCTCAGCCAGTTCCTACCCAAATGAATATTCAAATAATCCTCTGATTAAACAGAAACTTATTAAAGTGAACTTCTTCTAGAGTGAGGTAAATTGGTGGCTTTCCTATGAAGAGACTGCACCATGTGGGCCACTGACAGAAATGGAAAATTAACCCAGTAACAATGGCAGGATCAGCCTCAAATTCGAAGTACAAATGTAATCCTGGGAGTGAAGGCAACATCTGGGAATGACCACTAATATGTTACCCCAGAATTGGATCAGACCTACATCTTCCACCAGGAATGGTCCTTCCTCAGGCTCTGGGGAAAGGCAGAGCTCTGTGTGAGTGGCAGACTGAAGGGCAGACTCTGCTGTGAGTGGCACCTGCAGAGCAAACTGTTCTCTAAGCAAGACAGTGTGGTCAGTTAAACCCCACAGTACATCCCAGGCCAGCAGCAAATCCAGTTTATAGCCAGGACATGAGGGAGATCCGACACCCTGTGTCCCTCTCACTCCCTGGGGCTGTTCCAAGGCAGGTTTCAACAGCGCTCTGAGATAAAAACCTCGACTGTTATTCCCTAACTGTGCTGGCACAGGTTGTAGCTTGGCTTGGGCTTTTTCCCCATGGGAATTTTACACTGTCAGTGGGCAATGAGCCTAGGGAACATGTGGAGTCCATGACATCATGTCACAGCTCCAGAGCCACCACATGGCTCTTCCCAAAGTCTGGTCCTCTTCTGTTCTAATCCAGATGGTGATGCAATGCCACAAAGCCAAAGGCATGAGCATTCCATTAGAGGTTGCCTTTTAAAAGCTCTGTCTGGTTAATGTAACCTGCTGTTAAATGAGCTTAAAAGTATTTGCAGCTAAGTGTAGTAAAAGCCACAGATGTTTGAATTGGCCATTTTGCTTTGATGAAACATTGGGAATTAAGGAATCAACTCTATGAACTCTAGGAATTGTTTCTGATACACTGAAGTATAGAAGGCCCTGTTACAGATTTCCAGACTCAAACAGATCAAGCTATTGATGTAACATTGTAGTCTGTAGAAAATTGTAAGGAACTTGAAACCAGTGACCATTAATGTTTTCTTTTTCTTCCCCATTTAAAGATAAGCAAATGAAGGGCAACAGAAGTGAAACTATCAGTCTTGAGACACGCAAGGGGAGGAGGCTGGTGATGTGTTTAATCATTCCTTCACTGGGGATTTTCTCTTTCAGAATCTGCATATGCAGCCAATACACAACAGCTACATGACTGTTTTATAGCCACAGGGGAATTATTTTAGAGGTGGGAGCTGCTTTCTCAGCTCTCTGATTAAGAGCAAAACTAATTTAAATTTGTATATGGTACTGACTAGCAGAGATTAGTTTGACTTGGAAGGAGAGAAGAGGGAAAAACAGAGAGTATCTTCCTCAGCTGAGTCTCTCCTAGAGGTGAGGCCATACCTAATCCCATAATTAAGGTCATTCATTGTACACATCTGAATGGGAATGTGGGGACCAGATGGGATCCCATGAGTTCTTCCAGGTCAGTGTTATCCCATGAAAATACTTCATGAGAAGGAGAGCACAGATGGGATTCTCAGTGTGAAGAAGGACCATGTATTTAAAAAGCCCCAAATGTTTTTTCCCATGATATTCCTTTTAGAATGGAAAAGGTAACCAAAATGGTGAGCTAACAGAAGAAGAATTGGTCAAACAGAGCCAAACTGAGTCAAAAGACAGATCTTAAGTAAAAAGAGAAATACAGGGGCAATATTTTGTGTGCATGCAGAAAGACAAGTGGCAGAATAGAGAATGCTTTATTGCTGCATCTGAAAGGCTGGAGAGCTGGTCAGCACCTGAGTTCCTGTATGGAAATGCCCTGAGAGGAAGCCACAGAAATGAGAAGATGGACAACTTGAAAGAGACCACAAGGTCCCACTGAGTCCCCCCTCTAGTCTTTGCCTTTTACTGACATACTTATTGCCTCTTTGTGGCACTTCAAGAAAAGACAAACTGAAGAGATGGGCATCATGTTTAATTCTGAAGCTGGGAGTGGGCCAGTTGTGCTCCTCCTCAGGAGCAAATTTCATCATGTCTAGGCACCACTGCTTAGAAAATATCATCCTGCAGTCACAAGTATCCCTTATTAGCTGGCAGTTTTGCTGCTGCTGCCATGAGACAACATGAATATCAGGAGCCCTTAAAAATAGCTAAAATCTGGCTATATTGGGACAGTGACCTAGAAATGAACTTTGCATATTGGGGTTTGGGCAGTGCACTGGTGGTGAACACACCTCTGCTTGTTCCAGGAGAAAATGGATGAAGAAAAAAAATGTAGAGTTGATATTTTTAACGAGAAGGTGAAATAGAAGGTACTGAATGCAGGGGGAAAAGATATTTTTCCATCCTCCATATGTATTAGCACTGTGTTGGAAATGACTCAAGAAAGGCTGAGAAAACACCAGTGGGATGTGTATGGGTACAATTTAGCATATTACATTCATCAGGCCACCAGGGTGTTGACATGAAAATCTGGGAAGCATAGAAAAGTATCCTTCTACTTACCTTTTCCAAACTGGTTATCCACAATGTCAAACGCCTGCAGCTGCATATGAACAAAGAGGATCTGGAAGTTCCTCTCCAAGAGGAAGGTTTGCCTGCTGGCACACTTAAAGGAATTCCCCAGCTTTGTTGTGAACAGCTTCTCATTTAGAGCAGCATAGTAAAGCATACCTGGAGGCCAGAGAGAGATGAGAATCCACACTGACTCCACTGGAATCAACATCTTTCTGAGGTAAAATGGTCCCAGAAGTGACTAAAGCATGGACATTTTCTCCATTAACTATCACTTACTCTTCTTACCTGTTTAAATGAGTGCATTAACTATCAATGGGCAACTCAGCTGCACTTAGGTCTGAAAAAGGGGCCAAAACTTCAGATGCTTCTTCAAATCACATTTTAACAAATTGAGTCTGCAAGAGGAGGTTAGAATTCTCTCTAACAGAAGCAGGCAAAGTTTGAGGTAATCTCTATTCTGAAAGAGTGGGGCAGGGAAAGCTTTTGAGATTAAGAAGAAAATGTAATAAAAGTGACATAACTGCAGCCAGGTCCCCTCTCTTCCATTTTTATACCATAAGATTTAGGTGAATGATACATTGAAAGCTTGATAAAACACATATTTGCAAAATTCAGCATTTTAAAAATCTGAAAACTTATCCCACACCTAGAACAGTTTGATATGAAATTAAGACAGAGCAAAATCACTGACCTTCAGAAGATAATAGTATTCTGCTCTCAATTTTAGTGACAGAGTAACTTGGAGCTTGCTGCAAAAGAAGATGGATCTTTATTCATAATACATACTCATATTTGCAGGGGAAAGAAACACAGCTTACCTCAGCCAAATGGTCATAAAGAATTTCCCAAAGAAACATTTTGTAAAGCATCACCTTTGAGACCCAGATTCAACCCTCCTGGATGTATTTTTCTTTTCCAAATCTCAGCTGCATCACCAATTCTGCACAGTTCAGTGAAATGGGACCATGCAAGTGTCATTTTACACAAACTGCTCAAGCTGGGCACTCCTGAGATACTTGTGATAACCAAAAGTAGGAAGACTGCTGGCATGGAAAGCACCAGGTACAACAACACAGAACAAGATTTCCAGCCAGGTTGCATGTGCCCCAAAACTCTGGTGCAACCTGGACACTGCCCTTCCCTGGAGTGTCAAAGGTTGAGAGCCAGCCCTGGAGTGCAGCTGGTGGATAAATGGCAGTAGGCATGAATGTGTCCTGTGTTCCCAGTTAAAAACTAATAGGATGGAGAAGGAAAATTTAAGAAAGAAATACACCAGAGATGAGGTTCTCAGCATTATTCCAACTGAAAGACATAATTAGGTGAAAGATGACCGTTTTTGGGTGGCAGTGCTTTTTTCTGTTTGGCCACAGTTGAAAGTTTGCTTGGGGAAAACACCTGCTCCTACTTCACATCTTGTGGGTTGGTTACACAACTTCCTTTTGTCAAGCCCTTTGCAGAGGCTGCTGGAGTGGTGAGCACTAAACCAGCCCCTCTCCTCTGCCACCCCAGCCCTGGGGCAGGAGCCAGCTCCTCTCCCACCAGGGACAGCCACAAGTGCCACTGCAGGAGCACTCCTGCTTCAAAGCACTGAGAGAGCCTGTGGGGACCAAACACAAAAAGCCAGCAGCAAACTGTTTTCTTATTAACTTGAAGTTCAAAGCAGTCCAAGCTGAGCCCTGCTATGCTCTTGAGGCTTATCTTTAAGTGGAGGGTGCATTGTCTAATGCTGTGCCAAAAACCACCTTTTTCAGGACAAGACAGGTCAAGCACCTCCTAAAGGTTCACATCACTCTCCTTAGCATTCCTGCAACCTGGGACTTTCCTGAGTACTTGAATCCCCAGCCCTTTTCTAAGGATTCTTGAAACACCAAAAATGCTCCTCTTGTTGCAGGAAGCACACGTTTAAAGCAAACACTCTGAGTCTGAATTGATACTTTGTTTTGAAAGAGCTCCTTCATTTTTTACCTTACGAAATTTTCCTCTGTAGCTCTTAAAAAACTTTTTGCCATAAGCTAAAATAAAGATGACTACTAATCGAAATATTTTCTCTATTCAAGAATTAATTGTACATGTGGGGTATAATTTGCTGTTCCCTCTTGGACTTTCTGTGAAAATGACTGATTAACCATTTGTACTTTTCTTAATTGTCTCTAATTTGAGCTTGGAACCATGCTGCAAGACTGACACTTTAGATTGATTAATTGAAGGACACAGATCAGCAGTGATGGCCAGATGCAGCTCTCAGTTGCTGTGGGGCTCCAGGACATGGCCTTGATGTTCCTTAACACCTGCCAGAGTTAAATGGGATCCAACCTGTGCCGTGTTCTTGCCCATTCCTCCCTGCCCATTAATGACTTTATACACAGTGTTAATTCTGTTTTACTTCTGCTGGCATCATCATCCAGCCCTCACAGCTTTCAGGTAAACAGTGATGCCTCCCAAAATGTGCAAATGTCTGAGTTAGCAAGAGGACGACTGCACCCAGGGATTTTCTCCTGTGTTTATAAAAGCTGCAGCACTCTTGGAAAGCCACACCTACATGTGATTTGGCCCCAGGGGGAACATGGAATTAATAAATACAATGTCTAAAACAAAGCTCAGTTTCCCACTGTGTAAGCAAGAGCTCTCATCTTGCCCGACTTTCAGTGTGTGTTATAGGTCTCCCTGGTGTGGTGCATTTTAAAGCTACTTACCTGCAATTTTCAGTTCCCTTGTTTGGAATTTTCCACTCAGAAATTAGATTAAATTAGACATCCTCAGCTGTGGATGTGTCATGGCTCCTGGGCACTTAAAACTGCACAGGCTGTCCTTTGAATTTGACAACCCCAGCTGGCTTTTAGGGGAAGCAAATGGCTGAGAGCAACTTGAGAGTGTAAGTCAGAGCTCCCAGCACACCTTGTCCCTGCACAGGGACTCCAGCCCCAAACCCTTTCTCTCTGCACCAGTCCAATGCAAACAGCAGGCCTGACCCTCCCTCCATGAGACTTTTACCTTTGTAAAAAAGAAGCTCAGATTTTGCTTGGCTATTCCTGGACTTTGTGTTGCTTGATGGGCAGCTTTAGTTTTAACACTGCTCTCTGGCACTTTCTGTCAGAGGACGGCAGAGTTCTGTGCTTACCCTTCACTTTCAAACTGAAAGTTCAAACAGATTTAACACTACAGTTGTATTGTGAGCACCACCTTGCACCAGGCAGCCTCCAGAGGTTATTTTCCAACCTGAATTAATTAAACCATGGCTTATGGCTCTATCCCTTTGGGAAGAACAGGAGTAATCATGCAGTTACATACAGACAGAAAACAAGCACAGAGATAGATAAAATGCCTTTTCCCACAGCTCAAGCTGGATCAAAGGCAGCCTAAGTTCTTGCTTCCCAGTCCTAAACACTCCATCCCTCTAAATGCAACAATTACCTTTACAAAGGTGATGTTTACAAATCCTCCACTAAAAGTTAAGTTCAGCTCAGACTGCACCATCCCACAGCTCCCAGATATCTTTGTACCATTAGGGTTGACAGTCACATATTCCATTGGCTCCTGTAGAGAGAAGAGACATTGCAGGGTTGCTGATGGAGAGGGAGGAGGGAATTTAAAAGCAAACACACAGAGATTTAATAACTTTAAAACATGCAGAGATTTGCCCTTTTTTTTGCCCCCAGGCTGTGTGTGGCTGAATGAACCAGCCAGTGGTGGTGGCAGCTGAAGTGCTGCCTGTCAGGGTCGTTCCCCACTGGTAAACCAGCACTGGGGGTTGTCTGACACATCACTAAGCTGTTCCAGTGCATTGAGCCAGCAGAAAATATTTCTGTTCATTCAGTGAACTGATATGATTCAGGCAGGATCAGATGAGTAGGAGTAGTAATTCATAAAGAGGGAACACCTTTTGTTATTATGAATATCTCACTATGGTCTAGTGAGGGTGGGAATCCTGCTCCCTGACTGGCTTCTGCCAGGACAAGGGATGAAAATTCCCTTTACCAACATTAGACAGTCATCCAGTGTTGAAAATATTCAGACATCAAACAAAAATATTTGTATTTTTAACAGGGATGGCTCGAGCATAAGAACTCCAGAGCCTGAAGATGCAGCTCTATATTAACAATGGAGGCTACAAAATCTTAAGCCTGAGGGACACAATTGCCATTTCAGGTTGCATGACATCTTTGCTGAATCATTCTCAGTGGATCACTTCTAGGAGAGAGGACCAGCTCTTCTGTACCTGTCAGTTCCCGTGACCCTAAAATGTCCATACATCAGCATCAGGACAATCCACCACTAAATCCAAGTCTGTGAACTGGACTTTCTTCCTTTCATTGTCAACTCACAATGTCAAGCTCTTACCTGAGGTCAGTTCAGATTTTAACTAATCTCCCATTCTAGGAAGCACAAATAACCCTGCATCCTGCCCCAGCATTGCTCCCACAAAAATATCACTGAAATGAGGAAAGGCCTTCATGTCCCCTTGGCATCACCATCACGCAGGCCAAAGTACAGCAGCTGAGATGCTGTGGCACATGGGGGGCCTCAGACTGGCAGCAAACCATTTATTTTGATCATAGAAGCTAATTCTGAAAATGGCTTGAAAAGAGAAAGAATAAACTCCAGCTAATGAATAAATTCACTACAAAGCTCAGCTTCCACCTCACCTGTGGTGTATTTTGAGCCATCAGCTGCAGGCCCATGACGGCTTTGACGCAGGTGCCGTTCCCATCGGAAAGGGTGTATGTGCCTGTGGGGATGTCAGCGGGCCGGGGGGTGGGCCGGGGTCTCACAGTGCTGGCAGGGGACGTGGGGGCTGTTTGTGTCCCTGCATGGGTGCCTGTGCTGTTGCTCCCGGCCGTGGCTGTAGGAGTGCCCATGGCTGTTGTTTGTCTCCGTGACCGTGTGCTGGGCCCGGTGGCCGCGGAGGAGCTGGTGGCAGCTGTCCCCTGGGTGCTGGCTGTCCCCTGGGTGCTTGCTGTCTCCTGGGTACTTGCTGTCTCCTGCTTCAGGGAGGTGTTGGTGGCCGCTGCTGTAGCTCCTGTGGTCACATGTTGTCCCCTCCCACGCCTGGTGGAGGACACAGAGGGAGAGGTTGTGTTCTTCAGTGCAGCCGTGACCGAGGTCGTGTCCAGGCCGGCCGTGCCGGGGCTGTCTGTGGGTGCTGTGGGTATGGTGCCTGCTCCTGCCTGGGCTGCCCCGTGCTGGCCTGGAGCTGATGTGGCCTGGAGCTGCTCTGTGGTCTGCTCAGATGTTCTGTGGCTCACGGGTGTTGTTTGAAGAGGGCCTGTGCTGTTAAAATGAACCGTGGTGCTTTGATGGGGTGAAGAACGATAAAAGGAAAGTGGCTGGGCAGAAATAGCCACTTGGTGGAAGGATGTGGTTTCTGGAGATGGTTCGACCCCCGGGGCCACTTCAGCAAAGCAGGAAGAAAATGCTGCAAAGAAATTAAAGTCACTGGTCTAGAAACCTTTACATTTCACTTTTATGTTGATAACTGTAACATATTTGCACTGGTTTTGTTATCAAATGGGTAAGACTGATGCCTTAAGTTTCAGCTTTCATGTTTTCAGATTCTGTGCTGCCTAGGGGTGTAGTCCTGAGCCTCGTATTAAATTTTAGTAAGCTTTCTTCACAGAGTAGGTAGACAAAACAAATCCTTTCCTGTTGAGGACCAAGGACAATGAGTACAAGTTTCAGGCCCAAAAGCACAAACAATGGTGGACTGAAGAGAGAAAACAAGGATGGGACTTCATAATCTGAAGCTGTAATTGGAAAATTAAACCCCAAAATGCAAAAGAACCAAAACTTATAAAAGTGTAAGACCTCATGACCAGTTGTCCATTTTGTGACCATTTTAAGTCCACCTTGGCTGTAGCCCTGGCCAAGCTCTTGTACTGCCCAAGGTGTACCCTAAAGGCCTTTCAATAAATATCTACTTTATTCTCTAGCTCTGTCCAGTCTCTGTTCCAGGTCAGCCTTCCCAAGGCATCAATACAATTTCACTCTTCATTTGGGTCTAGTCATGACAGGAGAATGAAAGCAGACACCCTGTAGGACTATCCACAGCTAGGCACCACTACCCCGAGTTTCCCACCTCTGAGTATTCCCACTCCAGTGGAGCACACTGGCTCCCAGCTCTCCAGACACTGAGGAACAAGACCTTGCACAATCCCCAGGCAGCACAAGAATTCCCTGCAGGCAGCAGTTCAGTAGGATTGCTGGAAGCAAACTGTCGAGGTCTAAGGAAGATGAAGTGGGTGTAGCAGCCAAAGGGATTGTTGGTTTCTTACCAAGAAAGTGTAAGGGAAGGGGATGTGTCTGTGTGTGTGGAGGAAGTGAGGCAGTGCAGTGGTCTTACAGTGATTCACAACATTCTGGGAAACCAGTCTGAGAACAGGGAAATTCCGGGTGTTTATTTATCGTTTTGTTGTAGCCATGTCAGCTTGAACTCTGGAGTTTTTCCTCCTGAAAGAACCCAAAGAAAGACCATCCCTCTTAGTGATGGGCTTTCAAAAATGAGAAAAAAAATCAGGGTGCAGCATCCAGGAGCATTTTGGGCCACATGAGAAAATAGTTAGAGCACCAGAATTATGCTTCCACCTAATAACATTTACAGAAATGTGTCCCTTGCAGAAGTGGAAAAAAAAATTGCTCCTAAATGTAAATACAGAAGTGAACAAAAAGTGGGAAAGTACATTGTAGAATATTTGAATGTCAACTCTTTTTCTTGAGTCTTATTTATTGTCACTCATCATGAACAGAAATCTTCAATAATAGCTGAATTCATAAAATCTAACCATTTTTGAATACATATGAACTAAGTAAGAATAGTAAAACTTTCAACAATCAAATTCAACATAAAAATCAAAGAAACAAGAGAAGATGCACAGATCTTAATCCTTACCACAATTTTCAGTTAAAAATTACTATGCTGGAAAAGAGCAGAAATGTGGATGTAAATACTCCATACTCCTAAAATTGCTTGGGTTTCACTCTGAGCTGTACACAACACACCTGACTGCTACTTTGGGTGTTACCATCAAAGTGCAACTTGAGACAGCTGAAAAACCTCAAAAATACTGTGATTTTTCTCAAAATGAACCTTAAAATGCCTAATTCGTTTGCTATTTTAGTTCATTTTCTCTCTTTCCCCTATGCTTTACCACAGCTGGTGCAGAGCTGTTAATCTGATGACTGATCTCCTGTGGCCAGGGGAAAGCCAGAGCAGTTGCCTGCACCAGTTATGGGGAGCTGCATTCATGCATGGTAGAAACAAGAAAAAAGAAGTTGCAATTTTCACTCTTTCTTCCCCTCTAAGACTGTGAAATGACCCATATTTAAATTTACAGGAGTTATTTAAATTTACAGGAGTCCTAAATTGTCTGTGGGTCTTAGTTTTCAGTTCATAGATTGGTTTTGATTACTGATCAGGTAACACAGGTGTAGAAAGAAATATTATTGAAGTGACATTAGAATGCCACCCATAGCTTTTAAATAAAACTCCCCAAAAGGTCATTTCAACCCAATTTTTCATTATTCAGCCTGACAGAGTCACCTGAGGGGTAAAGCCAGAAATGTCTTTGGTCCATGACTCTTTCTCACTGGCTGACTACCAGACCTTTCCTCCAAGCATTTTGGGGCTTCTGCCAGTGCATGGCCACACTGTTAGATCCACTGGCTTGGACTGTCTTCCCAAAGGGCATTTGGCCACATCAGCTCCCAGGGATGGGCAGGGATCACTCTCCAGCTACAGCCATTGGCACTGACTGTGTTTGGGGGGCTGCTGGAGGTGGTTTGGTGGCTCTGCTGTGTGAAGAGGCAGATGGGCCCATGGGGTCCCTGACCTACCCTCCAGCTGAGGCTGGGAAGGATTCTGTGGCTCCATAGCATGGCCACATTCCTCTCTGGTTCTGCTCAGAAAGCAGCTGTGAGCACGACTCCCCCAGCACAGGCTTTTTGTGGCTCTGCCAGCAGAACAGGCCACAGAAACATGAGGAATGGCAGATCTGCACCCCCAGTAGTTTCCTTTTGTTTTCCTCCCATAAAGCCAACTCAGAATTTCACACAAAAGCAACATTTTGCTTGAGGGATGCAAGTGCCCTGGGGTGTATCATCCCAGAGCAAGCAGCTGCAGTCCCCTTGTTTCACTTGAGCACCAAAGTTGTGTGTTACAGATGCTGAGGGCTGTGTGAGAGCCCTGACAGCCTCCTTGCAATGCTCCAGAACAAAACTCTCAGAAATGGACCAACACAGTTCTCAGAAATTCACTGTTCCCAGTCGGGGCCTGGAGATCCCTATTTCATGCTTTGGTGACAAGTTTTGTCACAAGGAACCTCACTGCTCTGCTCCTGGCTGGGAGGCTGAGTGCTCAGTGCCATGGCCTGGCTGTGCCCATTTCTCAGCCTATCCTGGTGTGTGTGATAGAAACTCTTACTGAGGAGTTTTTTCCCCTTTTCATCTAACCACACTCATCTGTTCAGCTGCCCAGCAGCTTTGTTCTGCTTTCTGCTGCCAGGAGAAATGCTCCTGTTTACTTGACTGATTCTGAGTGGATGCAAAACCTGACCCAGCTCCTGTAATCAGTGAAAATGCTTTCAGCAGCCTTGGCCGCTTTGGTTTGCTGGAGGAATTGGAAAAGCACCAAGATTTTCTGAGAGGTTTCAGTTCTGTCATAGCTTCCCTCCAACCCATTTGACCTTTATCCTTTCAGCACTAATTATGTTTCATTCCCTGTCTGCATAGAAAGACTTGACTTTGTGACATTAATAAAACATCACAAATTATTAAAGGAAATATCAAAAACAGGTAAGGAATAGAGGAAACAAGTTCTTTCTGGTCAAAAGTAATTGCTGACCACTGAATTATTAGTGTTGCTTCTCAGTCTGATCTCGCTCTCCCTTTCATTTGTATGTCCTGGGTATACTTTAGCCAACTTTGGCTATGAAGCAGGCATGGGAAAGCAAAGAGATACAGCAGGAACAGCTCGTGGTTGAGTCCCTGGGCATTTTCCTTGCTCGTGGACTGGGAGGAGGATGGGGGTTGTTCCTTGTGTGATCCCCGTGTGCCAATGGCAGAACACACCCAACAGCAAGCTCAAACTCTTGGCCATTCCACAGATTAAATCACATTTTGTCCCTCTTCACCAGGAAAGTTTGGTGCTGCTGCAGGTGGCAGTGACTTAAAACACTGTGAGATTTCCTTCATGACTCCCCAGAGCTTCAAAGAGCATCATTAAGGATCAAAGGGTGACTCTGAGGGGCTTTGTCATTGAGGGAAGCCCCAGCCTGTCTTCTCCAAGCCCCTGCCTCACTCCTGCTTTCCTGATCCTCCTCTGCATCTTGCAGTGCGGATAAATTAATGACTTGAGCAACACAATTTTTTTTTTCTTTCCTGCTTGTCTCACTCAGGATTTTCAGTTAGTTCTGCAGGACTGCAAAATTATTTTTCATTAAGAAAAGCAAAGCCAGAAAACTTTGCTTCTAACATGGCTTTGAAGTGACTCCTTCACACAGAGTTTATGCCACCACAGAGCTCAAGGGAAAACAGAGAGCAAAACATCAAACTAAGTGTATACGAGCTGCAATTAACAGAAGTTATGGTTATTTCTTAGCAGTGGAAGTTTACTGAAAGCACCCTTAGTGTTAACAACAAAGCCGTTCAAAGTTTTGAGTCTGTTGGGTGCTGTCCTGACTGCAAGGAAACAAAACTGGCATAATGTCCCGTTTTGCAGGTAGAAATGATGCTGTGACTCACCAGAGGCGAGGGTCAGCGAGATGAGCAGCCGAGCACCGCTCCCCATGGCCAGCACGGCTGCGGGCGGGAGCTGCGGCTTCTCCCCGGGGAGCGGGAGCACCGGAGCCGAGCTTTCCTGCGGACTGAAAAGTCTCACTTGGGGCAGGGAGAGCTCAGTCACATGGCTGGGAAGGAGGTGGAGGGAGAGGGGGAGGCCGATGCCTCTCGTCTGTAAACTCACGCAGAAGGAAATAAATGATGGTTAGGAAAGAAAGTGAAAAGAGAAATGACTGCTAGGCTGTCGGGGACCTGGGACCTGGGGCTCTGCAAGGCCAGGGAAAGCTTCGTGCGTCTCCCTCCCTTTCTGAGAACCTGGTGCAAAGGGCCCTAGCAGAGGGTTACAGCCTGCAAATCAGTGCCTCCCCTGTGTTCTTTAGAAAATACTTTATTTAAGGCCAAACACCATCTTCTAATGTTAATGCACAGAAGGAGAGAGGTGTGACCATCTCCATAAAGCACCTGCCACAAGACATTTATCAGGGCATGCTTGGGAACAAAGCAACCCCCATGCTGGTACCTGGTGTGCTCCTAATTCTTTTCCTCGTACCAATACTCACTGCAGGAACATGGTGACACCAAGCACTTGGAAAGTCAGGTGAGGTGAAGTTTTCCCCCAGAAATCTGGATACTGCATTAAATCAGTTCCAGTTTATCTTGCTGGATTTGCACTGTGTTTCTGCATTCTCATTTTTATCTGCTTTCCTTTCTATGTGATCCACAGCTTGTATTTGGGTCAATTAGCACTCCCTAATGAACACTGGTAGCCAAGGGCATGCAGGTATCTCAGGAGTGATTACCATAAAGTCATCTACAACTTCCTCTGAGTTGTGTGAACCTTTTAATACCCCTAAAGTCCCAGAAATTCAGAACATGACTAAGGGAGATGGGTAAAGGAAAAAAAAAACCAAACCCTATTTTGCCTTTTGACATGTGTGGTGGACAAATTACACTTATATTGGACAAATGTGTGGATTTTTTCAGGTCTGGTAATGTGCCTTTACTGATAATTCATTTATTTCAAATAGAAAAAAAATTCTCATTTTACTTGTTGCTTCATATAGAGACATCAACCACAGGGTTTTTTACTAGTTATAATTTTTATAAATTTCAAACAAAGTGTGGTTCTACACAGGTCAGAATGGCCTAATTACAGGAAGTTCATTTGCACACTTTTTTTCTTGTAATAAATTCATACATTCTGTCTTGACTGGAAAAAAGGACAGGTAATTCTGTGCTTTTTCCCTGTCTGATTATCTCTCATCAGTCACAATATACAAATACATCATTATCAACACCATGGAAATCATGTAAGAAAAACAAACTGTACCAATTCTCAGCTGGGGAGAGGAAATCATAGCAGCTATTTCAGTCCAGCTGCAAGAAGAAATACACATTTTGCATCTTTTTTTTTTTCTTATTATTCTTATATATTTCTAATCATATATATATTTGAAGTCTTTGAGTATTTTTGGAAAGGAAATGGCCTTTCTCATACCCAATCCTGTTTGAAATATCAAGACTCTAAGAAAATCATAGATAATAAAATGGCTTCTCATCACACACATGACCAGAACATAAGACACACACAGAGCTTTGCTGTCACTGGCCAGAAAAGCCAGGGCTTAGATGTGGTTTGGCTGCAGCTGTTTGTGTTCAAGACAAGGACCACTGGTCTGGTTCTCCACTTGGGAGGGTTCCAGGTGAGAGGAGAGGATCAGGCCTGATTCTATTTTAGCCTGGTTTACTAAAAGCAAGACTTGTGTGTTGTGCAACGTCTCTGTGTGCCCCTGGTGCCAGTAAGGAAGGACTCTGCAGCCCACCCACACCTGAGTGAGCGGTTCTGAGGGCAGGTTTGAGGATGTGAAGTTTCTGAAGTTTTGCAGAAGAGCAGCAGAGCAGAGGGAGGAGAGCCCAGGCAAACCCTCAGCCTAGAGGGCAGGTGTGACCAGCCCAGGGATCACAGCCAGGCACGGGGCCAGCAGCAAGGGCTGCTGCAGCATGGATTTACCTGGGATCTGGTGTCTCCTACAGCCAAAACTTAGTCACAACCATTACTTTTAAATGACTTCTAAATGGTCACTATATCATCTCCAAACAACACTGAAATGAAATCCTTATTTGAAAACTGATTTTTAGGTCCATCTACCTGAAAAGGATGGTGTCAAAGACCTACAGACAGAATAAGCATACCCTAACACACACACTTAGTCTTGTTGGACTTTACCAAATCATCTTCTAGACTGTACATGGAGAGTAATTCCCTTAATTATCACCTTGCTTGACAGAAATACTCTAATTAAAAGACTATCCTGCATATTATTTTAAAAACTCAAAAAGTCATCAAACCCCATTTTGTCTCATCAGCAAAGCCAGAAGATTTTGGGGGATGCTCTGGGACTTGTCAGCAGCCTGGTGTGTCACTGAACTCATTCTTTGCCAAAGCCAGCCCTGCAGTGGCCCTGTCTCACTGACTCTTGATCCAAAGGAGACCCTGCCAGGGCTGTCCTGTGCCCTGGGGTGGGAATGTGGAGGCAGAAGCAGGCACCTGGCACTGCAGGAAGGTTAAAGACACAGTTAAAGGTTGTGAGCTCCCTGCTCAGGCTCAGTGTACCCGAGGAGCTGTGGCACAGTCAGCTCCCAAAGACCAGAGTGCTGTGCCACAGAGGGACCTGTCATCCCCAGGGCATCCATGGAGCAGGACACATTCAAACTTTGGTCTAGCAGGATAAAACACGAGATTTTGTGGGGGAAAAATAAAAAAGAAAAAGGTTTCAAAAGTGAAGTAGGGAGGAGAATGCAATAATCCAGCCCCTACCTTTGCAGTCGCCATGACAGATGGCCTGGAGATGGGAGAGGACCCTTTTCCTCAGAAACCCCATTCCCTGCTCCACAGGGTGCCACCAGTGGCACTCTTGGAGGACACATCAGGGCATATGGGATTGAATGCTTTGCTTTTTCCTGGAGGGTCCCTAATTTTTGTATAATTTAGCAATTAGAAATTCAATACCTCCCATTTTACAGGAAGGTTTTGGGGCACCAGGGGATGTAGGACCAGCACACTGTCATGCTGCTCATGCAGAGGTAGGAAATGGACTGACAGTACCTGACTTCTCATCTTCAGAGACTTCCCACTGCCATTTCACAATCAGAATGAGATTCCTCAAAAATAAAACTCTAAAGTGCAGGGTTTTGTCTTTTCATCCATCAGCAATGTCATAAATCTTCATTTTGGCAGTTTCATACACCCCACCTCTCTCTCCCACACACAAAAGCTTTACTCACTAATGTGCAATCAAAGCTCCCTAACCCTTCCCTCTCCTGTGCTTAGGGCAGGGGTAGACAGCAGAAAAATTACTGAAAGTAATAGAGAAACCAGAATTAACTCATTTTAGAGAGAGGATAAAGCAATTGCACTATAAGAAAATGTCACTGCATATTTCCTTAGGGGAACTGAAAGGAATCAATTCTTCCTGCAAGATGCTGATAACCACAGTAGACCAAGAGGATTCATGTTCCTGAGAGCCTACATGTCATTTTTGAGGTAAATGACCAACAAAAACAGGCAAGCTCCTACCTCTGTAGGACAGAAATAGCTTCCAGAAAGGTACAGAACTCTCAGGTCCTTTAGTCGTGAACAGAAAATGTGTCAAAAATCACAGAGTTTAGATATGGAGGGTTAGAAGAGCCATGGGAATCAGTCACCACAGTGCAACTTATAATCACACAGTAAGTCTTCACAGGCAAAAAAAAAATCTGGCTAAGCCTTTACCTGCTCCAAGGCTTTTTCTCAAACAGGACTATCTACCTGCTCCACAGCTACCCTGACTCACACACCAAGGTACTTGCAACACCAGCCTCCACTGAGACACAAAGGAAAACATTCGAGTCCCTGTGAAGGTGAGAGCAGAACTGATACACACACCTACTGCTTTGCTCAGAGGCTCAATTAGTAAAGAGTGGGTTTTGGTTTTGCTTCATCTCCATTTCTAGTGCTTTTAGTGCCCTTTGTTATTTACATAAAGCACCACTAGTCTGAGGGTTAAACAAAACATCCCTAAGAGTGAAAGCTACTCACTCACTCTTGACCTTCTTCTGGGCTCATTTTTACCAGCCTGATCTTTGCCTGTTTACAACCCTCAGTCAATATTTATCTTTACTAAAGTACTAGCAGCTTTTGTGGGACCTAAGACCCAATTACCATCAAAATGCCTTCATGCCTTAACAGCTGCTCTAAATGAGCTAATGGCTTGTGTAGAAATCATACCATCTCTAATCACTTTATATTATACATTACATCCTTATGTGGCAGAGATTTGGTACAGTCCTGTCATCAAACGTCCTGGAAAGAAGTATTTAACAACACTTTATCAACTCATTGGAGCATCTAATGCTCACTGCCTATTTGCAATGCTTAAGTATATTCCAAAGGGGGGGTGAAATGTATCTACTCATAGCCCAGCACACAAGGAAAGCATGCAGTCTGCTCAAACATGTGACAGTAAATGGCATTCAACTGAATGGCACCAAATGCAAAGGGTTGTGATCCAGCAACCAGAGACTGTGGAGGGGGCAGAGGAATGACTTGGACTGTAAAAAGAGTTCAAAGTGTTCTTTGTCACAGTAGCTGTCACACGCCTTTACTTCCCTGCTTAAGCCTGCACCTCCCAGCCAGGAGCTGCCAGGTGCCATTCCAGCTGTGGGATGCTGGGCCACCACACAGGAGTCACGTCACTGCTGCTCGAGCCTCCCCGATGCTCCCAGACACAAGTCTCCTTTCCACAGCCACCCTCATGTGGGGTTTTTGGTGTTGACTGACAGCAAAAAGGGCACATTTGTGATGATGTATCAGCTGGAATTAAGGAGGACAGGGAAGGCACAGCCAGAGGCAAGCAAATGGGAAAACCTCCAGGTGACCCCATGGTGGAGCAAGGACTCGTAACCATCATGTGCCCCTCTGCAGTGATGTGGTGCTCAAGCAAAGTTGCCAAAAGGTGCGTGCATAGAAATCTTCAGCTCTGCTCCCGACCTAATTTAGGCCACATCTTCTGAAGCAGTTTGATAATCAATGCGAGAAGCATTTTTCTCCTCTAATACTGAAGGTAGGTTGGATGTTTTCTGGATGTTTAATGCTCCTTTCGAGTTTGTTTTTCCCAGCTTGCCAGGTAGACAGCACAGTTTTCATCTGTTCACATTGATAAAATCTTAGTGAATTATGAACCTCAGAGCTTGTGAGAAAGGCAGCTTTGATCCAGTGTCCACCCAGGATAAAGACAGGTGGACGGGGTCCTGAGGAAGGCTGGTCCTGCTGTTCAGCTGCCAGCCCTCTGTTCTGCTGGGAAGCTTTTGGCCACCTCGCTTTCCTTCGTGTCTGACTCTACTGAGGCTGTGCTGCAGGAATCGTTGTACGTGTCTGAAAAGGAGGACATGGGCATTGTCACTATGATATGTCTACAGATTTTTCATCTACATTCTTGAGGTTCTTTGTTAAAAGCCAGGAATAAAATAAAACACAAAATCACAATTCTACTGCTCTCCTAATTCCCTCACAAAAGGCAAAGGAGGCTTTTTTTGGTGTGTAACTGTAATGTGTGTCTGGCTTTGTTTTTCTTCTGAAGCACTGGACATGCCAGTGAAATGAGAGCCATTACTGGGCTGGTGAGGAGAGGACTGACCTGCTGTGGAGGCGAAGGAGCAGCAATTACCAAACTCCCTTTACACCACAGCAAAAAAATCCTTGAACCTCTTTGAGGTTCAAAAAGGATTTCCTCCACTTTAACAAACTGACCAAAGAAATCAAAGGAGATCAATAACTCAGAATGAAGTGCCAGTAGCTCTCCATCCCAGATCCCCAGGGAATGGCTGTGCCAGATTTTGTTTTCTTCTGCTACCAGAAGAAAAGCAGGACACATTTTGGTAAATTATATTTAAGGATGGACAAATAATAGTCTAGAATTGTACACCTTTGATCTGCAGAGTTGCTCAGATTCAGCTTTTCCAGTGCAACCTGTTTGGGTGTTAGGTCAGAACCAAAGCTGAGAACAGATGACTTCTAGTGCTGATCTGGCTGAAATCTTGCCAGAGCAGCCCTTCCTGCAGCTTTTGGAGCCAGCTGTGAAATATGATTAAGGCAGTAATGGTTCATGAAATTTTAATGTGTTCAAACCCAGGCCAGAAGCACAGCCCTGATGCTGGTCTATATCCAAAGTCTATCCATGCCAGGATCAAAGCTGTCCTGCAGGCACACCCTGTGTATGAGACACTTGGGTCACTGTAAAGCAGCCAGTACTGATAGCCATAGAAGTTGGATGGGAGATTCAAGTTCTTCTCAGAAAGGGGAAAGCAGTTAAGCCAGGCCAAGGAAAGCTGCTGTGCCTGAACAGCTTTGATACCCAGGCACCAAATTTCAGGTTAGCTCAGCCATGTCACCAGAGACTGCAGCACAGACTTACTCAGGTAAATACTTTAATACAGAAAGTACANTTTTTTTTTTTTTTTTTTTTTACTATCACATCCTTTTTCCATATGGAGAAAAAAACACCAAACCAGTAACACATTTTGTCTATTACCTGCATTGCTGCTCTTAATGATGTTGTTACTGTCCCCCTCTGCTGGCTGCAATATACTGGAGGGAACCCAGTCACTTTTCTCAGAGACCAGTTTCTTCACTAACCTGAAACTCAGAAAACAGTCAGTGAATTTTCCTGCATTGCCTTTCCCTGGGTTGTGTTTCATAGAGGTGGATGTTGGGCTATTATTTCCTAAACTAAGGAAGAAGGCAGAGGACCCAGGGCAGTCCTATAGGTATGCTACAGAATCACAGAATCACTAGGTTGAAAGAGGCCTTCAAGATCATTGATCCACAATCACTATGGATGAAAGAACACTGTGAGAGAGATTTTAGTCAAATACTGAATTAGACATTTCAAGCTGGCAGAGATTTCTTCTGTAGGCAATTGTGTCTTATCATGCCCAAGTTAAATATTAATCAAAATTTGGATAGACCTGTTCTCTGAATTTAGACTTTAGGCTTAACCCACCAGACATTATTCTGATTTAAAAATTGGGTTTGTGACACCAGGTAAAGTTATCTGGAAAAGTCTGAAATTACTTTTTTAAAGACTCAGAGTTTTCCCTCAGCACACAGTCTGTTCCTGTGCTCTCAATATATCTGTTTTGAAGCACCCCCAACTTTCCTGGACTCCTTTGTTTTTAAGGGCTGCTTCCCAAGGAAATCTCTGAATAAGCCTCCTATATAGGCCAAAGTCTTCCCTCCAGAAGTCCAATGTAAAAGTCTTATTGATGTTCCACCTGATTTCACCAAATATCAAGAACTCTATAATTTCATGATCACCATGCCCCAAGTGGCCTCCAACCACCACATCTCCCACCAGCCCATCTCTATTTGCAAACAACAGGTCTAGCACAGTCCCTCCCCTGGTGGGCTCACCCACCAAATGTAACAAAAAATCGTCCCACAAACTTCCTGGACTGCCTCTTTTCTGCTGTAGTAATTTTCCAGCAGATGTCTGATAGGTTAAAGTCCAGCTACAAGAACAAGGGCTAGTGTTCCTGAGACATTTCCAGCTGCTTATAGGATAGGTTTTCCACCTCTTCTTCCTGGTTGTGTGGATGATAACAGACTCCCAGTAGGATGTCAGCCTTGTTGGCCTTCCCCTTAATGATCACCCATGGACATTCAACCTCACCGTCATTACTTTCAACACCCACAACATCAAAAGCCTCCCTAAAGTAAAGGGCCACCCCTCCAGCTCTTCTCCCTTTCCTGGATCTTCTGTGCATCCATCCAGTGCAGCACTCCAGCTATGTGGGTTGTCCCACCACGTTTCCATGGTCACCTACAGGTGTCAGTTTCTTCAGTGTCAGATGGTGGCCCAGTATCCCAGAGCAAGGTCACTTGCAAGCAGGCTGTGTGACAAGGATGCAGAGCCTTGTCCTATGGCTGGGACACTGCCTTTGGGCTTGGCAGTGCTGGGTTCATGGTTAGACTCAGTCTTGGAGATCTTTTACAACCCAAATGATTCTATGATTCCTAATTCAGAGCTGGAGAAAAGGAATATTTCATATTATCCATCCCTCTTGCTGTAAATACCACCCTGGGATGGATGAGTTTGTTTCACTTCCCAACTACTTCACCCTATGGAACTCACTCCCTCCTTAGCTGTGTGTCAGCTCTGAATGAAGGGTCTGACTGCATTTCAAGATCAGATCTTCTCCCTCCAAACTGCCTGTGAAGGGAGAAATCAGATGTCCAGGCAGGCCTGTTCCTAACACTCACTTGGCAGCAAGAGAAAATGAATACATGAAAACATATGTGAGCTTAGGGGGCCAGGCTCGCTCCTCTTTGTCAATCACATACTTAAACTTTTGGGGCTAAAAGTGCTCTCAGTGTGGGGATTTTATTGATGTACCCTACAGGAAGGTGCTGCCTTTGACAGATGTCCTTCTGGTCTAAAACTCCCAACTATTCCCATCCATTTCCATTACATTAACTTGTCCTCTTAAACCTCACGTCACAAACATTTGAGATCAAAGCCACCCAGGTGGAATTAACCAAAGCTGCTTTGTATGTTCAAACCTCCCACTGCCTCTTTCATTTTGTGATCAATGGGCTGAGCGGATTTGGATTGATTTTGAAGAGACTTTGACATTATTCTGACTATTTTCCATCTTTTCCAGGAGGCTCAGTTCTGTCTCTCTGCCATACTCACCATTGACCATTCTCCCCTTCCTGCACAAACTGCACTAAATCTCCATCCTCAAGAGAAAGAGAATCTGGGAAACAGCTGTCAAAACTGCCTTCGACCCGGAAGAGATTGCTCCCCTAAAATGAATGAAACAAGGCATCAGAAATGTAATCACTATGGATGAAAGAACACTGTGAGAGAGATTTTAGTCAAATACTGAATTAGACATTTCAAGCTGGCAGAGATTTCTTCTGTAGGCAATTGTGTCTTATCATGCCCAAGTTAAATATTAATCAAAATTTGGATAGACCTGTCCTCTGCATTTAGACTTTAGGCTTAACCCATCAGCCATTATTCTGAAAAAAAATTTTGGTTTGTGACACCAGTTGAAGTTATCTGGAAAAGTCTGAAATTACTTTTTTAAAAACTCAGAGTTCTTCCTCACTTTTGTAGCAGGCAAAGTGACAGCTTACAAGTATGGGTGACTTTTTATGATCCTCATCCTGATCAACAAAAGTTTTGTGATAATCTCCCAACACCCCAGATGAAACTTCCATCTTCTGTATTTGCACACATCCATGGATTTAAGGCTGGTATGAACCCAAACTTTGCAGGTTACATTGTGATCCTTAGAGAGGAGGAAGTTGTCCTGGGAAAGGGCAGTGTAATTTTAAAAAGCAATTACATTGTTGGGGTTGGTCTCTTCCTCCAAATCAGAAGAGTTGGAGAGTTCATCCATGCTGGAAGGGATGGCTTCAAAATCTTCAAATGTGTCTAGAGAAGGCATTTGTCTGCTGGGCCATCCTTTTCAAAAGAAATAAACCAGGAAAAGTTAGCTATCAGACATTAGCCTCTTTGAGAATGAGTCTTTGTAAAATAAATATCACAGGTTCACTTCCCACTCTTCCACTTACCGAATTGCTGGTACTTTTTTATAGCTTATTCCATGGTTTTGCCATAAAAATTATGTCACAGCCATTATTCTGTGTCTAACAGCCTGTACCACTCGCTGTCCCTGGTGTGAGAGCAGCATGTGTGGCTGCAGTGTTCATTCCACTGCTCAGCATTGCTGAATCCCTTCAGCTCAGGAGGTACAAAAAACAAGGACCAGGAATCTTCCTGCAGAGCAAATGATAACTTGTGCTGACATGACTTTCAGAAGGTCATGATCATTCAGTTTCCAGCTTACCTCCACATGTTTAAGTAATTACAAAGCTGTGGAATTTTGGTTGACTTCTTATCTCCATCTCACCCCAAGGTGGTATTACCACCTGAGCAATTTACAAGACTATACCCTGGAGCAGGCTGCAAGTGCAGGGAAGGGACAGAGTAAAGTGCAAAAGACAGCCAGGGGGGTGAGGAGAGATCTCAGTCATATTTGTGCTGTTACCTGCCTTACTGCCTGATTTTCACCAGAACCACCCCAATTCACTTGAATGCACTCAGTGAGAGATTTCCAGCCCAACAGCCAGTCTCTCTTCACCTAAAAAGGCATGTCCATAGCATGCATCCTGAGGGAAACTGAGGCTGAGCCTTGTAAGACCTGTCTGCCTGAGGCTCCCGTGGCGCAAAAGTAACTCAGGCTCTTTTGTGCAGATGGCAGTCATCATCTGCACTTTCCTACATTTGATGCCTGTCCCTTTTCTGGTGGGGATGGGGATGACTACAGTCCAGCTCAGGGGAAAAGGACCTTGCATCTACCAAATGATTCTGCACCCCTGACAGATACAAGCTGGATGGAGCCAGTCAACTTACCGAGTGCCTTCCTAATGAAAGTACCTGCTGGGCCTTAGCTGATTCACAGGGACTTGGGCTGAGCAGATGCTGAACCAAATTCTTTACATCCTGTGGGCCACTGCTCTCAATAAGGCAAACTTCTGACCACAAGGCATGGAGACATTATTCACATCCCAGCACTCTCAACCCACACCAAAACCTGGCCTGAGACAATACAAAACCCAAGCCAGGCAGTAAACAGAAAAGTGACCTGATCTGAGAGAAATAGGTTTATTAATTGGTTTATTTAATCCTACCCCATGCACATCCTTCCTGCTACAAGCACTAGTAGGTGCAACACATGGTCATGCAGCTCTGCAGCCCCTTCTGCCACCCAGGGACTGCCTGCTCCAGCAACTGCAACCAGGTACAAGGGACACAGGGACCTTCTTCCAGCAGAGCTGCATCCCCAGCTATCACCCACAGGTCATCTGGTCATCTGTACTTTTAAAGGTGTAAACCAGTCTCTGAAGTGACACTGTCCTCTACCAGTTTATTCACAGCAGCAACAATAGCAAAGGTCTAAACATAAAAGGATATGCTGATTCTAATTAGATACTAATGAATATTACTGAAATTTTAGTTCAAATTCACAGTCAGGACTACAAACACCAAGAGAAAAAAAAAATCCCATTAGACAAAGCTTCCACTGTCATTTAGAAACCTCACCAGCAATAATTCCTTACAAATACATGCATGAGCCTCCCTCTTCCATACAAATCACTATTCTAATTTCAGGGACTAAGAAACAGCTTATTTCTCATGCTTAATTCTCATAAAATAGATAAAATTCTGAGCTCTCTGCTTTCAATTAAAAGAATTATTTTATTCTGACCTCAAAAAACCAGAATCTGGGGCATTTTTTCTAAGCTATTGATCCAAGCTTGCTCTTTCATTGTTTTGATGGGAAATTATATTCACCAAAAGAGAAAACTCTCATTATAATAAAGAGAGTAAATATTATCATAAATTTAGTTTGCATTCTCAAATTGAGTTTACAGATAATTTTAGTTTACCTGTCTGTGAAGCAGATCTAGGTACGGATCTCGTGGTAGAATCAGCATTACATTTAGTCTGGGCCAAAATGGTGTTCTCAAAAGCATCTGTGACAGGAAGTACAATTTGTGTCTTCAAGGTGAAACAGTGACCAGACAACCAGTACAAAGTGAATTCCTGCATCACCTTTGCAACTGACAGTCTCTTTAACAAACAGGTGGACTGGGGTCCAACAGTAATAAAAGAGGAGACACATGACCAGCACAAATGAGTGAAAGGACAGCAGCATTCCACAGAAAAACTGTAAGTCTGAGAAGGACAGAGAACAGCAAAATGAATCAAACAGAAGTATTGATGTTAATTAAGGAAGGCAATTGCTGAGTCAACAGTGCAGTGTTCTATTTCATTACAGCATCCTTACCCATTTTTAACAAATTTTCCTTGCAGCATTTCAAATCATTTCGTAGGTAATAATTTATGGTTTTGATCCCAATCCATACAGCAGCTAAATGGGGGCCAGGAAGATCAGAAATTAATTATTTCACTCTCGATGTATGCAACAGAATTTGGGGGGGGAATCCCTTGAGTTATTACCTCTATCAGAGCCCTGGCAACAGGAGCAATATCTTCTGGTAAAGGAGTGATAATGTTCATTGTTTCCTACTTAAAGATACTCAGTCCGGTGAGGGATGCTGTGCAGCAGTACCTTGTTTTTAACCTGTGAGCAGCAGTCAGGAGTTCTTACACCTTGAAATCTCCCCTGTCTCTGCAGCCACAGGGGATGCTGACATCAGGGCATCTGTCAGTGAGGAAAGTGAGGCATAAACCCCACACTTTGGGAAGTTCTGGTGCTGGGTGCCAGGATGGTTCTGAACATAGTGCCAGGTGTCACTGACAAAAGAAAATATTCTGAAAACAGCAAAACTACTTCTGCTGCCTCTGAATTGTTTTTTCCAACCTCTCTATTCTAGTCTCTTCTTCTGCTGAGAGTGCCATGTGAGGTAGCTCTGATATTTCACCAGTTCCATCACTGACCTGTTCACCAGCTCTTCCTAGCAAGCTTTTGTGCAGAACAACGCAATGCTATGAAAGGATTCCTCAGCCCACATCTCTCTCCTGGCCTGTCCTGCAGCAGAGGTACCTGGCTCCTTGTGTTCCCCTAAGGCAAATGGTCAGGTAAAGGAAAAGCTGGCAATGGAAGCTGGTGATCTTCCAGTGTCTGAGGAACAGCATCCCACTTTAACTCTTTGGTATTGTTTATTAAACAGTAATTTATAAATCTGCTGCAACATGGTGGTGGAAATTCTGCTTGTCTGAAATGAAACACTGCACCTGAAATGGCTATTAATGCACAGTCTAGCCTCCCCTGTAGTCTTCATGCACATGACTCCTGCTTCTCTCATTAGGAGTAGAAACTAACAAGGGAGGAGGGATGCAAGTGCCCAGACTGCAGGTGAAGGTGAAAAGCAGCCCCTTGGCTCCCTGCTGCTGCTCCCTGTGGAAGGAGGCAGAGCCTGGCAGAAAATCCAGATCCAGGTGGCAGTCTAGAACTTTACTTCCCAAAAGAGGCAGAGAACTGTGGGTTTAATTTAGGCCCATGCCAGGTGAAGGGGACAGGACAAGCTGTCTTTATGCCAATTATGCAGATAAACTGACCCCAACCCCCTAATGAACTGCAGTGTCCTCCACCAGCTGTGATGAGATGTGAATTCAGTGAATAATATCAATTGAGGTTTTCATGCAGGATGGAAATACTCCTACCTTCAAACCCCAGGGGAGTTGGGTCACTCTTTATTTCATGTCTCTTGACTTTAACTGCAGGAACAAGGGGACCTGTGTGAAGTTTACAGAGTCACAAGGCTGTAAATATTGTTAAAGGAGAAACTTGGTTTCCTACTCCCTGAAAACACTAACTACCCAACACACTTAATTTCACCCAGAAGAATGACCAACCCCTAGGTTTTGGTGGTGAAGATACACATTTCTGCAAAGTGGGTGGGGAACAGACCCCTTTTGTCAAAAGGCATTGAGACATCACAGCAAAAGAATCTGCTTCCCTTCAGTCTCACAGGCGTTCCCTCTCACTCTTGCCCAGGAGATGGCACTAAGGCAGCCACACCCTCACCCGTGAGGCTGGCAGGGCACAGAGCCAACACCTGTGACCCCCAGCACGGGGGGACACCAGCCACAGGTCCGTGTGCGGGGCCTCTCCTGTGCCCCCACCGCACGTGGGGGGGAGCTGAGCTGTCAGCAGTGAGGATCAGACACAGCAGCAGCTGCAGCCTCAGGGGGGATGACCACACACCCTGGCTAGGTCTGCATCTGGGCTGATGCTGACACAAGACTCAGGCTTCGGTTCTTTTGTCATCTCAAATATTATCTTAAAGCAGATGCTGTAAATAAAACATTTCACTGAAAAGTACTGATTCTGTTTTCTAGCTTTGAAAATCAGAAGTAGCTTTCTCAGTATCCCAAGAGATTGCCAACAGTCTTTTGGCAGACGGGATTATAGGATAGGACTTTCTGGCATGAACTGTAACAAATTTTAACTTTCATTGCAATTCACACATGCTCTCTTTGATTAAGCCACACTAAAGAACAACCCTTGGTTGCCCATTTCCTTTGTACATGTGCTTCCTTCTGTTCCCCAGCTTTGAAAATAATTATTAGGAAATAAATCAGTCTTCCCATAATTTAGCAACTGATCATATATTTCTGAGTTGTTGCTGAGGGCAAAAAGCTGTAATAACCTTTTCTCCTGTGCTATGCTCATGACTACCATGTGAGGATGTTCCAATGCTGTGGTCTAAAGGTGCTGTCAAAGAAACATTTGTAGGTAATGAGACTATCACATACTTCCTCTGCCCATCAAACCCACCGTGCCCTCATTCCCTGACAGCCTCATTGCAGCCAAGGATGTGGCTCATATCCTTCGGAGCTGTGGAGAAGGCAACAGATACTGAGCAACTTTCTTCCTGACAAGTATAGAGCAAAGATTTTCATACAAATTAATTCTGCCATTTTTCCTTCTATTTTGATTTGTGAATTTCCCTGAAAATCTTAACCTTACAAATCAGTTCCTCCAGTCCATTCCAGAAACTGCCAAAAGGCAGTATATTCAGAATTCCATGTAAGACCATATGCTCTGTTGTCAAAATTGTCCCTGACATGTAGGATATGTGCCCACAATGCTACTGTTTTAGAGCACAATCAACTTGCCTAAATGCATGGGTTGCTTTTGAGTTTAAATCTAGGCACTAGTTCAGTAACTTATATATTTTTAAGTGCCTTTTCTAAAGCTAAATAAAGCACACAAATAAAACTTCCATAAGCTCCCACACAAACTGCATGGAGTTCAGTGCATTCGGCACCCAGCTCCCTTAGACATAGGAAAATCTCCCTCCAAATATAGTTTCTAATCACATCAGTGATATTGCTAAACATGATTAAAACTGGCATCTATTGCTCCTCTGGTTTTGGCTGGATTTCAGGCATTCTTTATGTCTGATATCTGCTATGAAATGAGGAGATTCTGTCTTTTTTGAAAGCAAAAATCCTAAAGAGCTTTAAGAAAACAGAGAAATAATTTCAACTGAACATCAGTTAATCCAGACCAGGGATAAGTTTGAAACCTAACTCCACATCAGTGAAAAAATTAATCCAATTTCCATGGACACCAGCAACACTTTCTGAAGCCTACAATGGAGAAAGTGGGAAGAGTCACTCCATGTGCTGGTAGCACACCTCAGTATACATCCAAAATGTCCTGGCCTGCCTCCCTGCAGGTGCTACACTGGTGCTAACTCTTCTTCTACTGGAACCTCCTGCCTTTGTAAAAACTGAGCCTGAGGTACTCACCCTGTGAGCAGCATTTGGCAGTGAATGTGTCAGGCAGCAGGCAGGGAGAGGGGGAGCTAAGCAAGCAGCATGACAATACCTTTGGTCACAGCAGAAGCATTAACTGTGGTGCTGATGGAGGAGGCTAGGGAAAAGCGACGGGTAACTTCTCTGTCCTTACACTCTGGATCTGGGAGAACAGACAGATGCAATGCAGGGCAGGGTTAGAGGTTAATAAGCACTGAGGGTAAAAGATGCTCAAAGCAAAGCAGCAGCTGGAAAAAGGTAAAGAAAAGAAAGGTTGCTCCTCTAAAACAGACAGGAAAAATACCCTCAACAAGGTGAAGAGCACAGAAAGTGTTATTATGAACATATTTTCAAAACAATTCCAATTGCACCAATTTTAATACTTCAGAAAAGAGATTTAGGCCAATTATTATTTTAGCAACCAACTAGTGTCCAAGTACAGCTACAAAACACAGAGAAATGAGCATGATGGCTGGAATGGGGTGTGTGTCTACAGATGAGGTTTGGATCATTTTAGACACTGAACTTCTTGTTCTGTGATGACTGACCTGAAATACACTGAAAAACAAGCATGAATGGTTTGGAGTTAACATTTGTCATTTCTAAAATTTAACTGTGTGAATGCCTGAAAACATTCTCCGAGGTTCCATCTTTACAAGCACAAACCAGCTTGGGGAAAGTGAAGGCTACATAGTGGTTTTTTGTTTCCTCATTTAGCATCCTGCCTTTTCTCTAAGTCTGCTTAGGAGAAAAGACACAGCTTCCCCACATTTCACTATGAGATGTGCAGAAGTTGTGCCCACCCCAAGGAATATGGACTTGGCTCTGCAAACCAGGATAGCTAATGCTGACCCAAGAGTGGGGAGATGAAGGGTGCTTTGAGTGTGGACTTGGATGCCAGCTCTGGGCGGCTGCCCTAGGGATCTCTGCACTGCAGGATGCTAAAGTTTCTTCTCCAGACATCAGAGCATTTCTTTGGCTAAAACACCAAAATTATTATACACAGCATTTTCCAGCCTAGGCAGACAGTTCAGCATTTCTCTGAGCATCCATGCTACACTGCCAATTGATACCCAATCTTCTTTCCACCCTAGTTAGCTGGGGTATTATAGTGTTTAGACCTTCCTTTTTATGTGCTGTGGAAAGGAACAGACACAGCAGGTCTGAGCCAAAGCACACTCCGCTCAACACACCATCCTTCCCCATGGCCAGTAACAAAAACCTTTAGCCAAAGTGTTCAGGAGCAGGACAAGCTGATGGCAGACACTTCCCTGTTCCCTTCTCCCAGTTTCCAGTCTGCCTCAGCAGCCAGCCCCTGCAGTGCTGACAGGCTTTGCCACCCAGCCTGTCTGCCAGTGGTTCCCTCTGGCCAGGAGCAGGTCAGCAGCAGATCAGCACCACAGAGTGAAACAGGACATTGTGCAAGAGCTGCTCCACAGGAATCTCAAGCAACCAGGCCCAGCAAGTCTTTGAACTCAGAGCACCTACAGCTGAGGGGGTATGAAATCTTCTGAGCTCTGCTTCGCTGCCTGGAACACTGAATATAAGGCAAGACATTTCACATGACAAGAAAAACTCAGATTAAAAAAGAGGCTCCAAATAAAATTTTAGATCTAAACTGACAAAAATTACAACATTATTTCTGAAATCTGTGTTTTGTCATTGATTTTCCTGTCAAGACACAAGATCTAAAACCCACTTATTTTTACATTTAGACATTGAACTTTGTCCATCTTGGATTTTGCTACCACATGCAGACTTAATCTTATAGCCAGAATCCTAGCTGACTCTTGATGCATTCTTGTTTACTTTATCACATTATAATTTAATGTTTCTGTATTTCTGCTTTTATGCTTTCATCTTGGTTCTTCCTCCTTTGATGCTCACCCTCTCCATCACTGCATACTAACCCTTTGTCTCACAGAGGAAATACATTTATCAGAACAGGAGAAAAGCCATGCAAAAACAATAAAAGGAGTGATTACAGTATCTTTTCAGAAAGTGATTGTAAGTAGTCATTCAATTTAATTTCTATTCACATTTCTTTTTTTCCTCTGAAGTCTCTTTCTTGTACAGCCATCACAGGAACTCGCAATGCTCTCTGTTCATGGATATCTACTAAACACTTATGCACAAGTACTCAAAACACAGCATTTTACAGTGTCATGTAATATAATTAAGGTGAATAAAACTCCAGATCTCCAGAATTCTGGTTCCCCACTAGGCCACAGCTGAACAGTATTTGAAAAAAAAAACAAACAAACCACACATCCACCCAATGAATGATTTCACACATGAAAATCTCATGTAGCACAACAGATATGATACTTTTTCTTCAAGCCTGTAAGCTGCTGAAAGAAGTTCAGTTGATCATTTAAAACCAGCTCACACTTTGACCCTTGAGAGGAACTGGAAACAAATGTTTTTTGCACTGTCCACCAGTAAAAGACCCAACCAGCCAACCCAGAGGTTGCCCTGCCAGTGCTGCTGTGGGAGCAATTTTTGTTGACGGTGTCTTTGAGCAGAGGAGCCACTTGTGTGCACCACAAAGGAGCATTTGGTGAGATGCAGCAGCACTTTAGGAAACGGTGATGGATGGCACCATGGGATGGAGAGAACATTGTGGGAGTGCAGGAGACAGATGGCCTGAGACCAAATGCTGCATGGGTGATTTTACCTTTGGGTGGAGCTCTGCGGTTGGAAAGACCTTGCAATGTGAATCGCTTTCTAGCAAGCGCTGTGCGCTCAAGGTTAAGGCTGCTGGAAGCATCAACTAGGAGAGAGAGGGAGAGGGAAGAGAAATAAGGAAGGAAGGATCAGCTGTTCAGCTTATGGGAAAGGAAAGGTTAGCACTGGATGACAACTAAAAAGAAATAAATAAATTTTGATTCAGTTCAAGCCTGAGCAAGAGCTAATCAATTAGAAAGGTGACATGAGGTCAGGGTGGGTGAACCAGCTGAACCAAACAGAGACTGTGGGTTGAGTTTGGCTCACTGAGTTTTAATGGAGAACAACAACAAAACAAAACCAAAGAGTAACAGGTGAAAGGAGGTAGCTCTCATCAAAGGAAAATACATTTTAGCAGGAAGCTAGTGCCTTCTATTATGGAAACACATCATTGGTTGGAACAGCAAGTTGTAGGGAGAAATAAGAGAAGAAGCCTTGCAGTGCAGGACGTGCAAGTGTTGAGAGCAGTCCCACATCTGCAATCCAGCACTGCCACTGAAGACTCTGCCCTCACCAGCCCTGTGGCTGGTACACCTTCAGCCTTACCTGCTGAAGCCTTTCTAAAGCCTCTGAAGCCAGCAGAGAGTCATGCAATTGATCTCCTGATTTGCTGGGATGTAAGGATGCCATGCCAGCAAAGCTCACATGCCAGGCTGCTGCATGAATAATGAGCCATGCTGTCTGACAGCTGCCTCTGCCGACATCACTCACAGATGGATCGAGGTCCTGAGGCTCTGGGCTTGAAAGATACTCAGTTACTCACATTGCAGGAAACAGGTGGACCTAGATCAAACCCTCAGATCCACACATTCCTGCCAAATCCTCCATCTGCTCCTTTCACGGTGTGGGCGGATAACACCCAGAAGGTTTATGGCAAAGGAGCAGGAGAAAAACCATGTGTTGGGTACCTGGTTCTGAGCCTTGGGATTTAACCAATAGATCTTCCTCCTCTTTATTTCATACACTGTCACATGAAAATCTTTAGAGAGACAAATGAAGAACAGAAGTACAAAGGGAACACAAAGACAGTGAATCCACACTGACAGACAAGCAAGAGACAGACAAGCTGTGCTTCCAAAGGAAAGCGCATCCCATCACTTCCTGATTTGCAGCCAAGATAATCCAGGATCTGAGGTGCCTGCATGCATAGGTGGGTGTGAGATGAACAGATTTTAACAACACAGAAGAATTATGTCACTGTGGTTCAGCTCCTACCCAGTGCTCAGTGCCAGCTCTGGGCAGGTGCATCTGGTGAGGAGCTGCTCCCGAGCAGTGGGGCTGCCTTTGGCTTTCAGACAGTCTGTGCTGGCCATTCCCTGCCATGGCTGCTCCCACTGCCAGGCAATCTTTGTACAGTTAATGTAGCTTATGAAGAATTCAAAAACTGGTATATAAAATATATTTACTTTCTGTTTTCTTAGAGCAAGAAAATCCATAGCATTTAATTATCAGAGTGTCCCACAGGGAGTACAGCAGTCCATGTGTAGAGGGGTGGGTTCCTGTGTTACTTCTTCAGCTCTGCAATTGAATCACTTCCCTGAGGGACCCCTTTGCAAGTCCCCACAGCCTCTCAACACCAGCAAAGCATTAGACACTGGTTTCTAAAGTCATGTTGTCTCTGCCTGAGTTATTTCAAACATTTTCCTTCATTCTGCAGATATACCAAATTACCCTGGAAACTATTTCCAAACATAATGAGAACCAAGTCCTGAAGGGAACAGGTTGAACAAGAGCCTGCAGTGCATACTTGTGGCAAAGAAAGCCAACAGCATCCTGGACTGCATCGGGCAGAGCTGTGCCAGCAGGTCCAGGGAGGTGATGATTCCCCTCATCTCAGCACAAGAGAGACATTCCTGCAGTGCTGTCCTGTCCTGGGCTGCTCAGGACATGGGCAAACTCGAGTAGATCCACTCAAAGGCCATGAAGATCATTAAAGGACTGTGGTAGCTGACATGAGGAGAGAGTGAAAGAGCTGTAATTGCACAGTGTGGAGAAGAAGAGGCTCAGGAGGATCTTATAAAATAAAGAAGACAGAGCAGATCCCTCTCAGTGAAGCCCAGTGAAAGGATAGAGAGGCAATTGACACAAATTGAAATACAGTAAATTCCATTTAAAAATGTGAAAAACCCTTTTTACTGTGAAAGGGGTTAAACCTAGGACAGTGTCCCCATGGAAATTATGGAGTCACCATCCTTGGAGTTGTTCAGAACCCAAATGGACATGGCTGTGAGCAACTTGCTGCAGCTGACCTTGCTTTGAGCAGGGCAGTCAGACAAGGAGGTCCCCACAGGTTCCTGCAGGATTGGCTCCCATTTTATTGCAAGGCAGTGACTTCACCAGTCAGATCCACACAAAACACTGGTTTACACGTAGAAAACTATGCCATGGGCACTTATCAATAAGAATAACAAAACTGAAATAGCTTGTCAATAGTACCCTCCCCCTTCTGTACTGCAGAAACTCCCCAATATTTTAAAATAATCTGTGTTCACATTAACTACACCGATATTAGAAGCATTTTACAGGAAGTAGGTGGCACAAAAGAGACAGTTTTGGCAGAGCCCCAGGCTCCATGCAGGGTTGTTGGGATATTTTTGAGCTCAGCCCCCTGCAGAGCCCCAGCCTTAGGTGCCTCACAGGGACACAAACTCGAGTTTTGGAGGGACATCCAGAGCTGGAGAGCATTTTGCTGCCTCTGCAGAGCGAGGTTTGCAACTCAGGATGCACAGGACACCCAAATCACCAAAGAATGGACTCACGGCCCAGCCCTGCAGGAAGAGCCACCCACCAAAGGATGAGGATGAGGATGCTCTGGGCTGAGCCAGTGCGATCCCAGCCAGAGCCCCATGCTGCTCATGGGAAAGCAGAAGACAGAAGAATGACAATCAGCACGGAATGTGATCCTAGTTCCCAAACTCTTGAGTAAGCTGGACAGTTAGAAAACATCAGATTTCTTAAAGGGGTTTATAAATTAAAAAGGAAAAGCTACTTTGCCACCTTTTTAAATTAAAAAAGTCTAAATGTTCTGAAAATAAAACTTTACTGAAACAAATTTTTAAGATAGAGTTTTTTAATGACAAATCTGTAACTATGTTCCCAGCATGAAAACCTAATGCAATAAAAAATCTTTTGGCGAATAGCCTATTTTTCCCAAGGGAAATATTCCATTTTCTTTTTTACTATCTTTATTTATAAAGGGGCTGTTACTTTATGCCTCATTTGGGCATTCATCTCTTAAGACCTCACAATTTTCTTTTTTCATATTACTAAAAAATTCTTTCTTCAACATTAAAAAATACTGCCTAAAAGAGAAACTGCTGTCAAAAGATTTTCTGTTCCTGTTACTGTCAGATGAGATTCAGTTTCTTTATAGTGTTTATTTTAACCTCTGTTGTATAGAAGATCTATTGTACTTATGGTCTCAAATAATAGAGGGACTTTCTGTGACTGCCTGTGGGTTTATTTACTGTACACCTGAGGAGAACTGATATACACAGAAGAGGCAAAAAAACTCTCCTTGACTTAAAGAAAGAAATCAGTTAGTAAAGTCTGTAGGAAGAAAATTAAATTAAATATGTCTAGAAATCAACTTCATCAGGATGCATAAGGTTAAAACACATATGCTATTGTCCCCTAAGTTCTATTTTTAAACAATACAATTTGCATGAAGAGCACTATAAAACACCAAAACTCAGACTTAAAAACCCTAAACGTGTAATGCTTTTTGGTGCTCACAAATTTTCACGGTACAGTCATTCAGCTTTGTAGCATTGGTTTTTTGATGTTGGGTTAAAACAACATCTATTGAAAGTATCCTCATCAAACTCCAGAAATATGTGCAAATATAAAAATATTATCCTTAGGAAGCAAAAGCTCTGTCAGAACTCCTACCTCTCTTTTGTCTGGCGCTGGGACTGGAATTCCTGTTTTTATTGTTAGATGCATCCACATTTGATGTCTCAGATTTGTTTTCATATATACTTGATGACTTCCTGCTATACCTTGGGACAAAAGAAATACAAAAATAGTAATATCCCTTGTTAATGTCTGATAAAGCACTGAGCACTAAGCATTCTTTTTTACCCTCAGACATGGAAGCCTAAGGAACAAAAGGCTGGTTTTAAAATGCTGTGTGCTATAAAAGCCTGCATCTGTGCAGGCATGTATGCTGTAAAAAACCCATCCTGCCTCCTCTCCACACCACACAGTGAGGGATGAGCTTCATCAGAGCTGAGAAGGGAAAAATGTAGAAAAAATAGTTGTCTGCACAAGCTCTTTTTGCAACTGCAACAGATTTGAAAGACTGGAGCAGGAAGCCAGGTAAGAAAAGATAATCCAGACTTTTCCTTCCTTTGCATCATAAATACATTCTCTCCAGGAGAGAAATGGATACTGGATGGTTAGCTGGAGGTCATACCATGCATACAGCAACATATACATTTATTGGCTTCCCCAACTTCTGTTTTTTCTGCTTTTTGGAACATGAATCCCAGTGGGAAATCCCTGTCTGCAGCTGAGTCACAAATGGGAGGATGCACTTGACAAACCTGCCCAGGTACTGGCCTTGGGTCTGTAATGGACACCCCATCCCAGGTTTGTAGGACACTCAAGCTGCAAGGTTTTATTGTGGTTGTTATCCTCATTATTTTGCAAATGTCTGGTGGTTTAATTAGGATGTTTGACTGTTATCTTTGGCAGACTGCTGCACACAAATCATTGTACCCACACTTTTGAAATACTCTTTGCCAAAGTGTTTGTTATTGACATGTATCAGCAATTAAACTGCTGCTTACAATTAATGCATGAACTGCTACACTCGACATTCACAGGGCTTGCTCTGCTGTAAGGGAAGGTCCAAGGTATCATTAAAAACTTTAAAACATTTTAAATACTAGAGCTCTGTAAATACTAGAACTTTTCTAAATATAAGGCAGTCAAGGACTCATTGTTTTGCATTGAACTCCTGACCTGTTTCTGATGGAACCTTAGCAAGGTCTCTGTTACCTCCTGTACTAAATCAAAATGGGATTTTGCAGCCTAATGTCAGGTACAAAATGGGACTCAAAATAAACATGGGAACAAATCCAAAGCACACTCAGATTTCCTTATTCTTTTTCCTCTCTTTCTTCCTAGCTAGGCTGGGATAACTGTGAAACATGCAGCTGACAGTTAAAGATTTACAGCTGTGAGAAAGATACCAAGAAAATACACAAGATTTTCTAAAACAGCATCTGCAGCCAAATTCTAAGAGTTTGTGTTTACCCATGTTCACAGGATATTTTTACATGGATGTATGACTGCATCAGTCAGTGCCAACAAAGCAGATAGTTAAGCACTAAGAACAATGGACTATTTAAATTTGATCTATTTAAATAGATTAGAAAACAATACAAAGGGATCATTTCATTATCAGTGAAATGCAGCAGCCATCCCTTGAGAGAGATACAGCACCAATAGATACCACAGGGCATCTCATTTTAGGATAAAACAGTGAATTTTGTGGAAGAATTTGGAAAGAGAGAATTGAAATAGATTGAACAGAACTTAGGGACACTCAGTAACTGCCTGTATTAAGGACACTGGCTCTAAGTGTCCCTTTTCCCAACACCTCAGCTCCAATCCCAAATCAGGCCTGCCTTATGTCATGGAATTGCAGTCCCAAGTAATGTTTGTGGCATGTAAACAGTAAAGGGGATAGTCTTTGTCAAGGAACAGATACAGCTTTGGGAGGGCAAAGCATCCTGCAAACATATTTCCCCAATGTCACAGCAGAGGTTTGACATTCCCAACAAACAGTAGAGTCACTGTCACACATGGGCAACCCAGGAGTGGGTGTCCCTTGGGTAGACAACATGTCAGTGATTAATTAGCCTCTGTCTGCTGGTAGGGCACTGATGATGCTGGCTGCTCTTCAGCAAATGCTGTCTCCAGTGGCCTCCAGTACCTCTCCAGCACTGGGGCTGCTGGTGGTGTCAGCCAGGAGCACAGACTGTGCCACATGGTGACTGTGGCAGTCCAGCCTCTTCCTTGTCTCCAGCCAGCATCCCAGAACAGGCTGCAGAAAGGGCTCCCCAGTCTGAGGAACTCTGGATCCACCATTTCACATCAACTATTGCAAAGCCAGTTTGGTACTGCAATTCTGCTGCCCTTGCTCCTCCTGGGGACACATTTTACAGATAATGAACTTTGTGCCATTCATCACAGCCCAGACCACTGTTCATTCATGAAGACTCACTCTATTCTTTCTGTTCATTAATAACTCAGCATTTGGAGCAGGAGCATCTGACCTCTTCTGGCACAGTAGGCACAGTGAGGACAACAAACACTTCATTTTTCCTTTGGTTTAATCTACTCTAGGACAAATAGCTGATCACATGGCCTTTCTTCTGCAGTCAATTAATTTTCTGTTGACATATTTTGTCATATTTTTTCTGGTCTGGAAAATCTCACTTTAAGAGCCTTATTAAGAAGGACACACATCTGGATTCTTCTGAAACATTTTTGTGATTGCATTTCATATCTTACTGGAATATTTTTCTCCTATCCCTAAGGTGGTTCTGTTGAAAGATTTCCACCCTTGAACCCTAAACAAAGCAATTTTACCAAGCCTAGAGAAAATATGGTGCAGGATTACTAGCACTACATCTGTTTAATATTTCTTATATTGAGTTGTACAACTCTCAAAGGCTGGTTGTTACCTGGATCTCCTGGTTTGCTTGATCCTGCTAAAATTTTACAGTAATATCCCATGCCAACTTACATTAAACTTTCCCAGCAACTGTGTCATTTCAAAACTTTATTGACAGCTCCATTTAAGATCCTGGAAATGTTCCAATACTTTTTGTCTAAATTTGAGTTAATATTTGAAATTAATTCCGCATTGTGATATTACATCTCTCTTGAGCAAACTTTTATCTGTA
Organism: Aegithalos caudatus; assembly: GCA_013389925.1. NCBI lineage: Eukaryota > Metazoa > Chordata > Aves > Passeriformes > Aegithalidae > Aegithalos > Aegithalos caudatus. Next base: position 476,708 of record WEIU01023077.1, on the reverse strand, counting down.
TTTATATATCTTTAAAGACTTTAAAGACAGTTGAGTAAATTCATACCCAGGAAGCTAAACACAAAGACCTAAGAATTCATGTACTGCAAAAGCACAAATGCAAGACAAAACAAGGCCCTGATAAGTCAAGGCAGCTGTGGTTACCTGCTTGCATTGGAGGAATCCATTGGTGCATGATACACACTCTCAGTGATTCTTTGGTGCAGCTGACTTGCTTCTGTTAAACAAAAAGTAAAAAGAAGTTGCTCCAAAATGTGTAAGTTCCTTCTGTGTTTATAGAAGGTGGGAGAGAGAAATGGGAGAGATTTTGACTGCCACTACAATCAAAATGGAATGTTTGTACTTGAAGAGAAAGACATATTAAGGTATTAATGAAATCTTTCAGCTCACCAAACAATTCTATTCACAGTTTTTCACTGCAGAAGAGGTTTCTTCCACTGCTGCCTTCTCTATCCTCAGTACCTCTTCCTAGCTAACTGCATGATATGAATCTAGAGAATGAACATAATGGCCTTTTCCCCAAAATACAAGTTTTGTGGCTCACAGCTTTTTCTGGATTTAGCAACACAAGTCCATCAGTCCTTTTGCATACTCAGCTGCATAGCAGAATATATCCCCATCTCTGCAAAATATTCTAGAATTGTATGATCTGAGGATCAAAATATAAATGCTTCAATCAGTCTCGACTCCTGTATATTTTCCTCTGGAAAATGCAAAGTAACTCTAGCTAATAGGTCTTGTATGCTATAGAGATTTGACAAAAAAAACTGTGGGTAACATACCATAACATACCAAGCTTAATTTCCTTTGCCTAGAAACACAAATGGAGGATTAAGCACTCTATAGTATTAAATATGTACATTTTCTCCATTAGCAGCTCTTCTGTGGTAGCCTAAGTAACACCAGGTTTTATACTTCAATAGCAAATATTACAAACCATATTAGAAAGCCTCTAGATCAAGTCCTGAAACTGCATTAACAAGAATCTTGAGGCCTTTCCTCAGCAGTTCCTGATGAACTAATCATAGTAAAATTCAGAATAAAAAGAGAAAGGAGGAAGACAAGATCAGAAACAAAAGACCACAGTAGTAAACATTATAAATAAGTATATTGTTATGGGTTGGATTCAATTGCTGAGGCTAATGTGCATAATTGTTTCCTTCTACCTAAGGAGGTTGTAAGAACTCATTGTCTTTGTGAAACAGGCAATAAAAATAGAGGTGACCTCTAAAGTTAAAGCACAGGTTTCCACCATGGACAAAATCTGAGTGGAATTTGAAGGATGTGGGTGGAGAGGCTTTGCTGACCTTACTTTAAAGAGAGATGAGTGTATGAGAGAAGCAGAAAATGACAGACCAAGGTGAGAAGCAATGCCAAGATCCAGGAAAAGTCTGTGGGGTCTTTTGTCCTAAGAGAATAACTAGAATAGCATCTATGATAGCTATCATCACTATGACCTTTTACTGTCTGAAGTAACCTGACGGAATTTTGTCTGTCTGGGATTCAATATCTTACATAGAAAAGGGTGTCTGTCATTATCTTAGGTACTTAGGAGGCTTCAGTCATTCATGGTGTTGAACATATCACAAACCCCCTTCATAGTGACATCTCTTGTGAGAGGGAAATGTCATTAACCATGTTTTACAGGGAGCTCACTAAGATGGAAAAACGGGACAACTGACATATGCAAAATAAGGTGGGTGACTAGATTTAAAACAAAAACCCTAAAAGCCCAAACAAATCAAAGTAAGCACTAGAACAGAGGAACAGTTGCTGTGTCCAGTCATGGAAGTGGAAGGAGACCTTTGGATCCAGGTGTTGTGTGCAGACACAGAGTGCAGACCTCATCTCCTCACATGCTGAGGTAAAAGGATGATTATGGAGTTGTGGCCAGAGAGGGACAACAGAGGAAAACCATATTCCTTGGACTATGAATGGAATAGTTATCCATGTCATTTCTAAAAGCCCAACAAATTTCCTGTGATCAGGACATGGCTTTAAATCCCAGCAATGCAACTGCCCAGCTGGTCCTTGCTGGCTTCACTGATGGTCTGGTGGCACTGTCATCTGTCCCAGCCCATACTGTCACACACAGCTACAGAGGGAAGGACACATTCCCAGCTGCTGCTCTGTGAGCCTCACCTCTGCATGCTTCCAGCTGTCCTGTCAGGACTTTGCGGATCTCTGAAATCCAGGTGTTTTTCAGCTCAACAGAAGATGCCTGAGAGCAAAATAGGACAAGGGAAAGCAGATCCAGTTAAAACATGCTGCCAACCACTGGGCTGCCCTGAGCTACACTGGCTCTCAGTTTTGCCAAGGATTGGAACACTGTGGCCAGCTTTGAGCAAAGCAGATGCTCCTCAAGATGGAAATGTTACCATGAATTTAAGGTCCTGTCCTTGCTCTTCTGTCCAGCATTCTAAGAAATTCCCCATTATTTTATTTCTTCTTTTAGCCAAAATCATGACCATTTTCACAATAAATTGGCCATTTCAGTGTCTACACAACAATGGCTATTGTTTCTGGAGTGTACAGGAACATTCTTAAAAACAATTCAATTGAAAGGAAGTATAGCCCTTGGAAACGAAAACGATTGTCATTACCTGAATGATATAGACTTCTTCTCTGCCATTATACCAGATCTCAAACTTCTTGTTATCCCCTTTTACATTTTCTGTAATGCCCACAGTGCTCATCTATTTCAAAATAGAAAAGAAGAAGATGGAATTTGGAAAGTATCAATGGTCTTAAAACTTGATCCTCTGAGAAGCATTTTTAAATGGCTGCATTCACTTGTGACACCTTAGGGAGTCATTAAAAGTAAAATTCAGAGCATGTTATTTCTCAATATCTGATTTGTCATTCGTCTTTTTGATTGCTAAAGGGAAAAGGAATGTTCAAAATTAACCCAAGCTAATGTCTGATCATGAATTTATCCTCTTTTCTTTTATTGCTTGATCTATGGATCAGTTTTCAACCCCATCCTGGCTCTTGTTCACCTTGACAAATTTTCAGTTTTAGGAAGACTGTTTTTTCACTTGCCATCATTGACCTTTTGAGGTGGGAGAGGAAGAGGGCTGGAATAGGGCTTTGTGAGATTCAATGACCAATCTGCAAATCCAGATGACCCAAGAAACCTGAAGAAAATAATTCTAAATTTCCTAAATGAAAAATCCTTAATCACAATTTTGAAGTTCAGCTGCTCCTAACCAGCTTCTCATCTTCTTCCTGTTTTTGTTCACATTCATGTCAGCATTAATTTAAGTACTTAGACAGTGTTAAGCCACCATTCCTATATCTACAGGAAGAAACTTGAAATGTTTATGTGAATTGGTTCAAGCCTTGAACCAGGTTCTGTTACAATTCCTGTTTGGGTACCCTGTAATAAGTTTGGAACATTACACTCGATGATCTGTGTTAGCTGGCTAAAGTCACAAGTGTCACACCAATGTGCTTACAAGGAAAATGTGGCCTGCTTGTGATTTCAAGCTTAAAATGTCCTGAGTCATACCTGGAAATTTCACTCTTGCAAATAAAAGGGTGCTTCTACTGCACTGATTCATCTGTAGCTGTAACAGAATATATCTGCTCAGCTGCGTCAATAGTAAAACTTGCAATAAAACTGCACTTGGAGGATGCCCATAGGCAGAACAGTGACAGATGCAGGTCCATGCAGTCTGGCTTCTCTTTATGGGATGCTGGGCAAGAACACACAAGGTGCTCTTTGTATCAAGGTGCAAAGAACAAGGTTCACATCTGCAGTTGAAGGACATATGGCTCGGTCTGTCTCCAGTCCAAAACTAAATGGGAGCTGTCATTTACTCAGGGGTGCAGGACAGCTCCAGGTATCTGTACTTTCTTCAAATACCCTCATGGAAACATCATTTTCTTCTGGATTTATTTCCCTCCCCCACCATCACTGCATTTATTACCTTTAATGAATTTTTAAAGCTGTATGAAGCTGTCTTCTCATGGCCATCGGTGTTCTCCTCCCGTTTCTTGCAGAAAAGCAGCATCTTTGTATAGAGGAAGAGGTGTCTCTGCATTGGTTTGAATCTAGCCAAGTCCTTCACCTTGTTGTGCCCCTTCTTGTGGTCAGTCCATACATTGAAGGAACCCTGCATCAACAGCTTCCCAAGCTCACTGACATCCCCCTGGCAAGCAAGGAAAAGAGAATCACATTCAAACCATGGTAGTCCCAGGCACAATTCTTTCCTCTGGTGGTGTTTGAGATTCCAGGCAGAGGCATCCCTTGTGTTGGAGTGTGCACATGTCCCTTGCTAAGCCTGTGTAGTTTCTTCCTATAACCATAAACTCACTGGTTTCCATATCCATAATTCCCAGTTTGTCTCCCCACTCATAGTTAGCATTTAAGATCCCTCTCAGGATATGTTTGGATGTGACACACAGGCTGACCCCCTGGTGACCTCAGAGGAAACTTCTCCTGACAAAAATTGTTTCAGGGCTCCAGACTCCAAGGCTATAGGAAGGCCCAGTGCAGTCCAGTACCCAGACAAAGGCATTGACTCTGGAAGATCTAGTTTCAGTTTCCACTTTTGTACAAGCTTCCTTCATCCCTGGGCAAAACCTTGAAAGAGCTTAGATGCCTGAAGTCACACATCAGTGCCTAGAGCTATGTAGGTATGTAATTCCCTCCTGTTTCAAAATAGTCTTTACAAGCTTTGTCAATAGTTTCTTGGCTCACCATCTGCAAACTATGCAACACTGCACAGCCCTGGGCAAAGAGGGAGTCAATGCACCAAGGAGCCATAAAAGTACCTGAGGGAGAGTGAAACTAGGCAGGAACTAGATCTTTCTAAATTAAAGGTCTTTTCTGAAGACCACTCATAGGTAAATACTTCAACCAATATAAATATTTAGCTCAGATGCCACCAGAACAGTTCCATGTTAAAAGTGGTGTAGTATGTGGATATAAGACATGGCAACATCTATATGGTAAAGGGATTCAACAAATAATGATAATCATAATTATCTTAACAGCAAATTTTCCTAGGAGTGCTTTGTATAATAAGTTGAGGGAACAAGCCCAGTGAATTATTAAAGTACTTATTTTCAAAATTTGCATGTTCTGTTGATTATAAGGTGAAGACGTTGGCTCCAAGTGGGAATGTCTAATTTCTTATACTAAGGATTGCAACCTGTTCTCCCTTTCATTCCCTCTCCTCTACCCTACATTCAACTGCAAAATCAGAGCTTTATTACGTACTTTTAAACTCTATATCAGGGTATTATTGGACTCTCCAAACCATTCAGAAAACCTCAACAATTTAGATAAATCTATAATCTCTAATATATAGGGTTGGATCTTTGTGCATACAGGACTGTGGGTGGTTGGATTTATATGTGCATGTAGCTACAAACTGCAAACCTGTGAAAAGCACATTGATATGCAAAGCTAAATTAAAAAAAATAATAAAAAGCATATTTTCTACATGGTTCTGACAATAGTGAGAGGCTCCTGTCACTCCAGACCTGTCTCTCCAACCTGGAATCTGGGACTGGGATAATCATGAGTGAAGTGAGAGGCTGCCACTGCAGAGAGAAAGAGACAGACAGGGCTGGCAGTCTGCAGCAATCCCACAGGAGATTTTGAATATTAGCCCACAAGCAGTGCACTCCCTTCAGTGTAGACAGCAAATAGGAGGACACTGTTTCTGGTAATTTCTGCTAGTGGGCAGCAATCTTTTATCCTAAAGAAAATTTATTTAAAGTGGAGGATTTGATCACTATCTCAAAAATCATTATTCCCTGTTAGAGCAATACGTGGTATCCCATGTTTATGGAAGATGAGCAATACATATGATCATTTATAAGAATCTCTCATCGTAATTCATGGACAAACTACCCAGGCCAGATTATGTACAAATATTAGGACAATAGCAGGAAACACATCTAAAACTTCTGCTCCCCAAGCTTTATTCTATTTTTTTTTTTTTGTGTGTGTGGTTTTGCCTAAAAATAAAAGACATACACCAAACCAACCCCAGACTTACATGTTAGCAAATTCTTACACAAGAGTTCACTCCTCAAATCTGCATATGCCCAAGTCCAATAAACAGAATTTCCTATGCAATTGGGAGCATTCATCAGCTGTTACAAAACCTGCTTTCCTACTGGCATAATATCCCTCTCTGAAAGGTTTTCCAGGCAAGTATTTGTATCATGGCTGTGTGGGAAAGACTCCACAGGTGGGGTGTGGTTTCATTATCTATTGGAGGTGTTTACTTGGCACCACAGCTGAGCACCTGGGACAGGTGAACAGGGAGAAGAAATTATTGGGTGCATCCTCTTTCACACTTTCACCCCATTTAATAATCATGTAGCAAGCCATCTCAGGAATGCTGTCAGCATTGGGTTAAACAGTGGCCATGTCCCACTGTGCCATGTTTTGCACTTCAGCTAAGAAAGCAGAGGCAAAAATCTAGTTCTTGGATTACAGACTCTAGTCTAGTCCCTTACTATCTGGCATTTCATGAAAGACTGTAAAATTCAAAAGTAAAAACTGAAAAGGAACAGGAATGTTCTGTTGAATTCCTGAGTACAAAACTACTCACACTTTAAAGCAAGGAATAGACAAAAGGATGACTTCAGCATTTATTTGGACAGGAATCTGGATAAATCCCCCCTGCTCAGGATAATATGATACCTTTCTTGGAGAAGCTCTTCTTCCTTTCCCTTTTCAGAACTGTTTTGTTTCAAAACAAATTTCTTGCTAAATCCCTGTAAGTACGTACATTTAATCTGAGAAACACAGGAGGAAAGCTATCTCTCTCTTTGGGAATTAATAAGAAACAGTGGAAACTGGGGAGGTAAAAGGTGTGCTGTATCCATGAGCTTCCCATGCCCATGTTGACTTGATTCAAGTCTGTAATAATAATATACAGGCTCTAAGGAGTTTTTCTAAAATGAATCTGAGACAGTCAGACTTAGCCATGACCAGAATGGATTAGGTATGTGCTGCTTTATTTAAGCTGGTCAGGTTTGGGAGATCTAAGAATGTCTCTATGACCTGTGGTGTTTCTCTGATCCACAGTCACCACACCTATTCAGTGTTTGCCAGTACAATGAGGTGGCCACTGCTTCACCTTCAACCCAGTACAGCTACTGCAGGCAGAACTCACATTCTCATCCCAAATGTCATGCACAGTCCACAAGAGCATCTCCAGCTGTGGGCAGCAATGGATCTCTGACAAGCAGCTAAACAAGCAAGCAGTTGAATTTATTTATAAAATCAAGTTGGCAGCAGGCATGGGCTCCTCAGCTATCAGAGGCAGATGCACTTCCACAAAACAGAACTATAGAAACCAAAATTCCTGAGGCCAATCCCATCCTGAAAAACAGAATAATTCTTCCCACCCAGACATTGTCTGTATAGACCCCAGCACCTTCTCAGGAAATCAGATTTCATACAAAATAGTTTTTCTGGATTAAAGCCTGTTACTCTGATGTAACAATTCTTTGAACAATACTCAGTATATTGTTTCTTTCTTGACATTTTCACCCTGCAGCTATTTCAAAATGGTCAACCACATGATTCTCAGGCCTCATTTTGCCAGGCTTGTTTCTCCTTTATGTGTCAATCACTTCCACTTCTCACTTAAGGGCTCATTTTATGTAGTCAGCTAGTTCTTGAAAGTCATATGACTTCAGTGGAGCTTCTGCAGAGATGTAGATTTGTGCCCTTTGATTTGTACCGTGGTTGATATTTCACATTTCAGATAACAAGCATGCCAATCACTGGCATGGGTTCCACTACCCACTTAAAATGAAAGCTGAAATTTTCCCCCTAAGTGCAAAAGATTTGAAAACACTTGACTTGAGTTGCACAGGAGTCACAAAGTTTCAGCAAATTTCTAAAGTTAGCTCAGCCACACTTGTACCTCTCACATACAAATGAGTTTTGGGTGCAATTACTCAAAAGTCCTGCAGTTACCCCACTATGTCCCCACATTCACATCTCAGCTCCACATGACAGGTGTGCTGAGATGTATTTTTGGTCATCACAACACATCGCTGAGTGACATCCTTCAGGAATGTGGCACAGGCTCCATAAAGCACAGTACCAGCCATGGACACAGCATGAACAGTGATGACAGGAACATGGGATGGCTCAGAGCAGGAGCAGCAGCAGCAATTACCTCATATCCTGTGATTGCTATCTGGTGCATGGAATCATTTACTGATTTGATGATATCAAGCATCGTGGCCAGGGCTTCTTCCAATTCAGCAGTACCTTCGGAATTCTTGCTACACTTCAGCATTTCCTGATTTTAAAAAGATATGGGGAATACTTGAGAACTTCTGATACCAGAAAACACTGTAAGACAATCCTCCCTGGAATTTGTGTTGCATAAACAAAGTAGCAGAACTAGAGGAAAACAAAAGAGGAACAAAAAACTAAAAAAAAACCCAAATATGACATTCACCAGCGTGGTCATTGAGGACACACATTTTCATCCTTTGAACATTTTCAATTTTAAAGGGTTCATCTAAGATGAGACAGGACCATTCTGACATATTTAAAATTAAATCCTTACATGTAATACAATTACATCCAAGGGGCTTTTTTCTTCACATGTGCTAGAAAAGAAACCCAATATAATTATTTCAGGTGTTAGAGAATTCCCCATTTTCTTTTGCAATTAGTTCCACAAGGTATATACTACCACTGTTAAAAAATGAATTAATTTCTAGTCTGAGTTTGGCAGGTTAGACATTCCACATTTTCAGTTTGGAAATATTTTAATCCAAGAGCTGAGGCACTTGTGTTCCTGTAAAATAGGAATGCAAAGAGAGAGTTCCTGTGAGCCCCAAACAGCAGCAGTCTTTCCTCAAGTGCTTGGGTAACCAGGGATTAGAAGGTAAAAGCAGGATGCACTCCTGCAGTACCTGCTGCACATTTTCTAGGATGAGAATGGATCTCTGTACTGTGAGCATGCTGCTTTTATCAGCATGAGCATATTAGCTAAACTGCTTGAAACCAGAGAGCTGCAATAATTGTGGCCCAAAATTCAAACCCAGTCTGCCCACCGCTCAAGGCACACAGCTTCTTAAGCACTTGTTTGTTACCAATTTTTCACTGGCTTCCATTTTGCTACACTTTTAAATGCTCCTCTAGCCAGGGAAGGAGTGCACCATCTTCCCAGATCTCATAAACCCTGACAAAGTAAATGCCAGTGCCAATGTGTTGTTGCTAATTATGAAACTGGTCTGACCAGCTTCAAACCCCAATGGCTGAGACCTGTTTTGCTTGAGAATTTTACTCCTCGATCTAATCTTGGGTTTATTTACAGTCACATTTCAGATTAAAAGTAACATCTGGTTTACTCTTGCTTTCCTGGAGACCTTGACATTTTTTCCCTTCTCACAGAATAGTTTCAAGAAATAGAGTTCAGATTTATTTCTGGACTATGTTGATGTAAATTCACTGAAATCAGTGAAGGTACATCCTTGTTAATATCCATATTCAATATCTGGATTCTATAGTTTTACATGAAGTCAATAAGCAATTCACAGAAATACTGTGTAAGAATGGCCAACCAGGTCCTCCCATGGCTTATACTGGCACATTTTAAGCAGTGCCATAGTAGCTATTAGCAAGTTAAATGGCAACCTAAAATCTTCATTGCAAATTTCAATGCTAAATTTCACGACAGAACATAACACTACTTTAAGCCCAGAGGCTTGAGAACAGTATGTAATTCACCTTCATGGCCTTCCCAGATGGAAAGTCAGTAAATATTATTTTTAAGAACTGAGTAGATGGAGACAGAAATTTAAACCACCACCTCCAAAAGGAAAAAAAAAATTAATTGTTTTGAGTATATATATATTTTCTACTGCCCAGTTCAGAACAGAATTTCAAGCATGGACCACTCATGGTTCCAGCCAAATCAAGAGGGAAGTTCACATATTCACCCTGTGGAAAAGTTACAGACAATTTGTTCCTAGATGTGTCTTAAAAAGAAGCAGCAAAAGGGGAGTGGCTCCCTCTGAAAGGTTTGAGTCACAACCATGGGAAAATATCAATTCAGAGAGCTGAAAGTTTTGTTAAACAGGGACAGATGTTAAAGACATACTTAAGGCATCAGTTCCTGTTTTCAAATTATAAGACTGTATACTGATACAATAAAGCCAAGCTCAATTTCTGTTTAAAGATAAATAAAATGATAAATAAGATAATAAAACACTTACTATCTTAAAAAGTAAGTAAAATATCTTACTTTATGTAGAGAGAGTGCTATTACTTAGCATAAGTACTGCTAAGTAATAGCAGTTCCCAATCTAAAATAGAAGTCCCTGTACAAGACTGTTTTCTAACATTTTACAACTAAAAAATGCTTAGCATTTGCTGAATAACTGAGTGAGGATTTATTTGCAGGTAGTCCTGACTGATATGCAATTCTGGAAGTAAAACAAGCCATACATTGGAATTCTTTGCACTGTCGTGGAGAACTTACCTTTAGCAGCAGCTGGTACTTGGTAATTCTCTGAACTGGCTTTAAGAGATAAGCATCAAGTGAGAGCTTATGATCCAATTTACGCTGACATTCCTGTAGGAGACAACATGGAAGAAAAATAAAATTGTTTCTTGAAACACAGTCAAGTCACCAAGATCATTATCATTTGACAATCTTAAGATTGTATGTCCGTGAATTAATTGAGAGAGAAATTTGTTCCATCTGCATAGGAATTTCCAGGTTACTTATGCCACTGTGAAAATATATCTAAACAAGAGCTAATGTTTAGGTTCAACCTGGTGTTGAAATCTGGCATTCCCTGCTGATGAGATTGCAATCAGCTGGGATTTGTAAAGAAGCCAGCACTTGTTTGGTGTGGGTATAGCCTGCAGAGTCAGGCTCATGTGCAGGAAATCTACCCACTGCTCTACCTCCCCAGTCTCCTGTAGAGAACACCTTGACACACACACTGGGCACCTGCCATCAGTATGAGAAGCATGCAGAAAAGTCTGTGTATTACTCTAGGTTTTCTAAAGAATGGAGATACAACAAGGAAAACAAGCTATGGGGGTCTTGCACTGAAATTGCACCTGAAAAAAGATGCTGTCTCCACACTGTCTCCAGAGAGCTTCAGACCTTGGTTTGTTCTGACAGTACTTTTCATATATTTGGAGGTCCTCCTTCTGCAGGAAAAGAAGAGTTTAGGTAAGGGAAGGAGAAAGAATCCAGAGAGTGTCTTTCTCGAATCACACATTATCTTACCTTCCATCCTAAGACATGAAGTAATTATTACATGGGAATAACTCGGTATGTAATAACATACTGAAAACACCAAACCTGCTTTTTACTTCTGATTAAGTTAAATACACCTGAACATGAGGATTTTTTTTCCTCACTGTTCACACAAAACAAGGAGACTGCAGACTGGAAGACACATAATCTAACAGCAAAACTGTTATCTTTTTCAGGGAGGTCAATTGATGGTTTGGAAAAACAAACAAACAAAAAGAAACATTAGAAATTTAAACTTTATTAACCATTTTATTAATACTACTGACACTGTAATTGTTAATGATGACTAAGGTTTACCAGTTCAACACACTTTGAAAATAGTGTTTGCTCTCAATAGTACAAGGACAAATTAAAAAGGAGGAAGTTTGTCTTGTTGATGTCCCAGGCCAGGCAGGGGGATGTACTTAAACCCTATCCTTTCCAAATTAGAAGTGTATGGATTCACTTTATTTAGCTTTGACTACACTCCAAGAGCTCTCACAGAGGTCCATGGTAAAAATCTCACTGAGTTCAGTGAACACAAACTCTACAAAAGCCCAGAGAAGGGTGTTTTGAGCTCCCTGGACTGTGTGGTGGATGCAGAGATGGGTGTTCCTCTGCCAGGTCCCAGGTTTGCTGACTGTGCCCCAGGTGCCCACAGGGCAGTGCCATGGGGCACTGGGCAGGGCTGGCTGTGCCCAACCAGCTGGGCATCTTCATCTGCATCTACCCTGCTGGATGTGACCTCAGTTAATCAAAGGAAACACCAAAAGTAAATCTCAGCAATTCCTGCATCTTTCCTCTGTGCTTTCAGCCCACCAGGCAGTTCCCACACTCCCCTGATGCAGGGAAATCATTTCCTCCTGTACAGTTACTGGAAGAAATCAGTGTTGCTGCTGTCTTCTTCTACAGACCCCTCCTGACATCACTCTGATGAATCAGCTGTGAAATCAGAGCTGTGCCACGTAACACCACACTGGGTCAAGGATTATGCAATACAAAACCCTTCTGTTGCAACTCAACTGAGTATTACTGGTGATGTTTCAAAATAGGTGCAGCATTTTCTTCACAAAAATAGAATCATTTGTACATGTTGCTGTGGAGGGAGTTTGGCAGAGGGTAAACCCCACAGAACTAAAAATAGCAACAAAGCATAATCAAGCATTACAATCTCCTCCTGGCCCACAGAAACCGAACTGGACTGGGTAAGAAGAACAGAGAGAGCAACAGACAAGACGACTATTAGGAATAAGATAAAAGAACTAATTTAAACTTAACAAAAATGTACAATAACCAACAATTTACTTGTAATTTGCCATAGTGGAACCACCCTATGCCAGCACAATCCACTGCTGCCTAAATCAGTGACACCTGTTCAGGCAGATACTTACATTTAATTACAATGTTAAGTTTTGCAATAGTGTTAGGAATAGAATTAGGCTCAGACTTTAAAATGCCAAGAAACAATTGACTGTCCAATTATTCAAATTCCAGTCTTAAATATTCCACACATCTCTATTTTCACATGCAAAGGTTCTGACTTCTTGCTGGTACTTTCATACCATGCTCCTCTCATCTGTAAAGCTTTTCCTTTCCACACTGATTTGGACTCTGAGAGCTCTGTAAGCTCCAATGCACATGGCATATATACACAGTTCCAATTATCTTTTTGACTGCTGATTTATGAATAATTTTTGCATTGGTCTAGAATTTAGACCTTTGAATCAAACTCACAAGCTTCTGGTCAGCTGCTACTGCCCTTTCATAGATAGATTCCTTTTCTAAATGCTTCTTTCTCCCCAAATGACCAAATGCCCCAACTGCTGGCTCCTATTAACTATTCCCTTTTATAAAGTTAGCAATATGAGTAAGTGAACAGTGGTAATCCACAGTGAATCACTCCTGCCAGACACATCACCTGGCACGTTTTGGTAAGCAGTCTGACACACTTTTGTTTCCATCCTGAGCATTCTTGCCTTGGTTTGGTAAGCTTTCCTTCCTCACAGCCCTTTGTACAGCACAGCTCAGCACAGTGTGTCCCTCCTGTCACTGATAAAGCTCCAGAAGACCCATTTTGCAGGGTATTCAGTGCACATCCCTTCTGTCTTTGAAAGCTGCCTAGTCCTTGATCACACAGAGCTGCACGTAAGGTCAAGCATCTTGGTGATGGCAAAATAGCTGCCATGTGGGTGAAGCTGAGCTGGCTCACTGGTGATTTAGCTCATATGAAGATCATACCCTAAACAAGGTCAGGCAAAGTGGGAGGGAGAACAAGAAAGGCATTTCTGGCTCATCTTTTACCAGACTCTGCTACCGTGTTCCAGGAGACAAAGCCAGAGAGAGACTCCACAGCCTGTTTCTCCCATCAGCTGAGATGAAAGGTTCACATTCATGATCAGGTGGCATTGGTGGAGGTGGAAGAGTGTGTAGGGACAAAGCAGAGGAATGACTGGCAGGGGATGGAGTGATTCTGGCACCAGAATGTCCCACTGCAGCTCTCAGGATACTTTCAAGCAGCTCTGGAATCAGGGCTGAAAAGGCCCAGAGTGATCAGATGAGGTAAAACTCTTCAAAGTATGAATCTGAAAAAAAATTGTCTCTTTCTATTCATAGGCCCAGCCTGTTGCTGAGGAAGGATGGTCACACCCATGCAAAGAAGGAGAACCTGCAACAATGTGAATTTTCTCCTGGAACTCGGCATCACTTGGAACAGGAGCTGCTTCTGTTTCCCCCTGTCATAGCAAGCACGGCCGTAACTCACGAGGCAGCCAGAAGCCACTGCTCAGCAGGAAGGCACAAAAAGCTGCCAAATCATGGGGAACACAAACACACAACCAGACTTTTGTTTGTGCCTCCTAAAGGCAGTCCAACAGAAACAACACATTTCTGGACTTTGCGTGGCTTCTTCTAAAAACAGAACATAAGGGCAAGTTCTCAAATCAAAGGTGCTACTGTGTGAGCAGAGACATCTCGAGAGAGAAGCTTGTGCTTTCTTAGTGTGAAATTTGAAATAGGGAGAAAGCAAATGCATGATTTAACCTCTTATTTGATAGATTTAGAGTGGTTTGACCAGGCCACAGAAACTGATGAGCTGGGGCAATGGAGGGACTGGTTTTCTTTCACTTGAACCCCAGCTTTACTGCTGTTTTCATATTGGTAGAATAGTGAGGGGGAAACAGCTGTTTTTACAGAGAGACATAAGCTACAATATTTAAATGTGGAATTTGAACCTTCTGCAGAATCATAGGAACAATTCCATACCAAGAATTTTTATTTAGCTAATTTAGGGATATATGCAACACATGGACTATTTTACATTTCTTGGGTTTCAAAGGTCTGCATTCTTCAAAGACTGCTTATCCTCCTTTGCATAATGATTTCACCACAGTACTTTCCTGCCCAGCATCTGAATCCTAGGATAACAACATATGCCTTAGTAGTGTCATTTACTCAAGCTCTAAATGCTTCATTGTTAAACAGAAAATAATCCAATGCTCATATAATCACATTTACACTTGTATGATTCTCTCTAGCCTGACCTGTTTGTAAATTGGAAGCATACCCTTTGCAGGTATCACATGCTCACAATTCCCATTAAATCTTAGTAATGTGGCAGTGCTCAGCCCCCCTGACTGGTTCCTCCAAATGTGTCTGCATTTAATGTGTGCCCTGGAAAAGCAGCAATTGCTACCTGTAGTATACAGTAGAAGCAGGAGGTACCTCTGACTACAGTGGACAGATTTTCCCATTTCTCATGCCACTTCCATTTCCTGTGCAAAACACAGAGCCTTATTCACATAGGTTTGTCAAACTCTGAAAGCAGCAGCAAACCACCAAAACAGATATTTTTTTCATTAGTAGGGCCCCTGAAGGAGTGCTATGAAAACAAGCACCTTTGGTTGTGTTGCAGGAAAGAACTAATGGTCAGGCTGAGTGGGGGTGGAGGTGGAGGAGGGACATCACTGGGAGCTCT
Source organism: Aegithalos caudatus (assembly GCA_013389925.1). Classification (NCBI taxonomy): domain Eukaryota; kingdom Metazoa; phylum Chordata; class Aves; order Passeriformes; family Aegithalidae; genus Aegithalos; species Aegithalos caudatus. The sequence continues at coordinate 461,483 of WEIU01023077.1, read as the reverse complement.
GGAGAGAGCTGCAGCACTTGGGCACTGAGAGCCAGCTCCCAGCAGAGGGGAGAATCCCACTCCTTGAGTTACGTGAAGAAGTAAAGGGAATCGACCTCACAGAGTCTCATGGAGCTGGAGGGTCCATGCAAGGACAGCAGCAGACTCTGCTGGGAAAGTTCTAGGGGACCAAGTGTCCTGAATGGTACAGAGAAGAGAGAGATAAGATAAAGCAGGAACAGGATGTGTTGTCTGCACTCAGAGCAACCTGCTGCAACACGGACACCGATACCATTCTCTCTTTGTTTACTGCAGGGTGGTGTCTGGGTTACATCAGACTCCTGCTAGAGATGTGTCTGATATGAAAAGCATATCAAACATTTGGATCACTGTTATTTATTGGTTTGTGGTTTTTTTCATTTAAACAGGACTTAAAATACTTGTAAAACACTGGTAACAGATTTCTTCATGTCAGTAAACCAGGTAAAGGGTCAGATGTGAGAATACATGCTTGGTAACTGTGGCTTAATTTGGGAGTATCTGCTTAGAGGAGTTTCCCTCATTCACAAAAGCAAGTGAAAAGATGGGAGTACATCTTTAAGTACTGTAAGATAAGACTATAGATATCCATTCAAACCTGAAAAAGGATATACTTACTCTTTTCAAAAAGCATCGGGCAAGAAGCTCAGGGTTTTCAATGCAATTTTCTATCTCCTTAAGGAAAATCCTGAGAGGGAGAAAAGAAGAACAAAGAGTAACGTAAAATCCCACTCACATTGTGTGTTAGCTTCTGTGTAAATCCAGCTTAAAGCCTTCATGTAATATGAGGATTCAATGGAGAAGGTAACAGTTCTGACACACCAAGAAACATGTATTTTAGAAAAATGGGGTGTGGCTGTCCCCTGATTCCCTAAATCACAAATATTATCATATTTTCTCTGCTCGCAAGTATCTACTACATCGGATTCCTCTGGCTGTTGAAATTTGTTTCCAATCTGTAGCCCAAATACCTGCTTTTCATTTGGGTGCAAGGATTTTTCAGAACAGCTAGAAAAGACAGGAATGTTCTGTCAGATGCAGTTGCTCAATCAGCAAGCAGTGAAAATATGGGACGTAGTCCAAAGGCTTCTGCAGTGACAGTCAATGCACTAAACCTTTAGGGAAAGAAAGACTGGGCTGGCAAAGGGAGAGGAACATTTTTCTCCAAATGGAAGGCACCATCTTTGAAAATAATATATAAACTGGAAAATTATTTTTCTCCTACGTATTAACTACTCTGGCATAATATTAAGAGTTGCAAAATAAATTTTTTAATATTTATTTTGTTCAGCTTTTTGTTACATCTTACAGGCAATTATTATTCAAAAGAATTCCTAAATTCCCACTTTGGTTACAGACAGTTTTGCTTAAGAAAGACTAGGAAAAGCAGGAAATTTATAAAGTTGCCCTAAGGTTTGTGTTTTGAAAGCCAATTGCAGAACAGTTAATCTTGTCCATAACTTGTATTCTGTAGTTATGGGCTCTGAATTTTCTTGTACACAGTATGAACATGGCTTCTGGAAAGCTTTGTGATCTTATATGAGGGATAAAAAGAAAAGTGGTATCAAATATATAATGTCTTCTGATGTGATAACAGAAATACAGGACAAACAAGCTGAACACTATGAAAACTTCCTCACAGAGGTGTTTTGTCAGACAGAAAATACCAGGATTTAGTCCTGTGACATCTACCAGTGTACCAAGAGAGATGGTACTGACCACAAGGGACATTCAAAATGGATCCTGCCAGGGGAAATTACTAGTAAATGCACAAGGGGTATAATCTTCACCAAAAAAAGATGAAACAGATGAACTCAGAGGTATTCTCTACACATGGGTTTTATAGGACACACACAAAGACCAAGTGAGGACGATTTTTCCTGCCAGTGTATGTGTGAGCATGACAAAACACCTGACAGAAAAGGACTGGTGGTACCTGAGTATGCAGGACAACCACCAGTTCCCATGTACCTGTTGTGGAAATAGTAGATTTCTGGGAGGTTCCCAAAAAGAATTTCCTTCTTGTTCTGAAGTGCAGATGGAATCAGATGTACTAAATTGGGATTGTCCATTTCTGAAGCATACCCCTGCAGAGAAAAGTGGAAAATAAAACCAGCCTGTTTTCAGCAGGGAAGAAGTACTGTGTTCAAGGCACTGGAAAGCCCCAAAGTCCATGTGCTTTTGTTCTCTACAGAGCAAACAAAGCTTCTCCCATGCCTGCTGCTTTGTTGCTCCCATGAATTTCTGATGCTTCTGATTTTCCCCAGAGATTTTACCCTGTAACTGTGCAAACACATTTTAACCACAAATGAACAGGTCACAAGGTTAACAAAAAACAGATGAAATTATGTGTCTAGAATTCAAAACCCATTGGGGTCATGTGGGGACGGAGACTGCCAAGATTGACAGACAAATATCTTTCTGTTACCCTGCTTCACTGCACAAGAGTTAGTTTGGATTTATTTGGTGAATTGTGGTATTTGGATTTTTTTTTGTTTGTTTCTTGTAAAAACTGGATTGTGTTTCTTCAATAATAACTTTGAGAGAAGGACATTCTGATTTTAAACTCAAGAGTTTTAAACTGAACTACCAGAGCTGCCAGCTCCCATGGAACAAATGCAATAAGGAATCCACCACTTTTCCCTAAAGTCCCAACCAAATATAAGCATGACTGATCCCTACTCAGCTTCTGTCCTCCCAAAGATTAGGGACCTCAGACTCCACAAACACTGAGTATGCTGGTATCCTATCAGTTTCAAAAGCTCAAGAATTTGCAGCACGAGCTGCTTTTTTTCTGTGTTCAAGCACAACATGGGACAATAAAGAAGAGCAGGAGAGGTGCCTTCCTTTTTCTCAATCATTTTCCAAACCTACATTCACGGAATTTAGTGTCTGGCCCCATGGACATCAAAGATGCTGCTTCTGAGAACTATTGGTAATATTTTGAAAATACATTATTAACTCTTTCTCTGTCCATAACTTTCAGAACCCTGTAAATTGTCATTCTGTGGGCTCGGGTGAGAAGGTGCCTTTTCCTTTAAGCCCTGAGGAAGGATGTTCAAAACATCCTTCCCATTCTCCATCTCCAAGGCTGAGCTATCTTGCCAACACAGCCTGTGTGTTATAAACAGGAGGTGGGAGTGCTCAGCCCATGAAGAATGTGCACCTGCAGTGATGACTTAGAGGTTAAGCACCAAAAAATAATTTCAGAGGAGTTTCTTACCTCTATTATACTTTGAAGTTCTTCTACATAAACCCGTTCTGTTTCTATCAGCTCATTGATTATGTGGCTGAAAGACAAGAAGTTAGAGTCATAGTGTTAACCAAGCACATGTGAAAGAAAAAAAAATGGTATTCCTTACATATTCCTGCTTATGCCTTCGACTACACACAAAAACCCTCTGAAGGTCATTTCTCAGTTCTTCAATATTGTGCCTTGTTGATAAGATTAAAAGACCTAAACACATCTTGGACTGTAATTTTTTTCAGCTCATTTTAAACTTCATCTTGGATTCTTCTGTCATTTTCATACCTGCAAACTGAAAAAAAAGAAATTCCCAAGAAGAAAAAAAAGGTTTCTCTTCTAAGAATAGCTAATACTCAATAAAATGAAGCTATACTTTAGAGCTATGCTAATGTTTCTGTTTCATTTCTTTTATAAAATAAACAAAATCAGTGACTAGACTTCCATCTTTTAATGCAATGCAAAAACAGTCAACAGGATGATGTTAGAAGTCTGAAAACATGAAAGTAGGTTAGAGTAAAATACTTTTACTACATTTTGGACTTCTGTAATATTAGTTTAATGCTCCTAGGTAGCTTGAAGACATATATTTTGAAGATGCCTGACTTATTTCAGAGAAACACAAATGTAACCAATTCACTTTTGGACAAATAACTAATTAGGTTTTAAAATAAAATTGCATTAGGTCTCTCATGTTTTTATGCATCAAATGTCCCATATTATCAACAAAGTGTTGGTTTTATGAACAACGTTTTCAGGGCAGTTCCTCCAGAGGTTTGAGCAATAGGAAAGGACAAGTTCCTGGTCTTCTTTTCCTGGCCTGTGCTTCTCAAGAGTCTTTAAGCACAGGTACCTCGAGCCAAAACACATCCCCAGAAGGACACTAGGGAATAATGTCTAGAGGAACTGGAGTGTGGCCAGCCATGGGCAGCACACAACCTGAGGCCAGTAGGGTGTAGGCAGCTCTTGGCATGGATACCAGCACATGCACTCATGCAGCATGTCCCTGCACACTCTGCCTGTGCCTGCTCACCTGGCTTGGTGTGGCACCCATCACCAGCCACACCCCGTCAGCCCTTCAGATCATGAGTCACAGCTGCTCGATTGCATCCACTATAAGGGGATTTCCTCATTCTCCACGACTTTTTAGGATGTCCTTTTTGAGGTTAAAAAACCAATCCCACTTCTGATAAAGCCTTGTTTGAATGGTTTGGCCAAGCATTTGAAAATAAAATAGCCACATTTCAGCTTGCAGCTTGAAATGCAAAAGCATTCACTAAAATATTACCAGGCTACTACAATAGATTCACTGGTTTCCTTTGGATTTTCCCAGTCCTTTTTCAAGGAAATGTGGTTTTGTAGGCTAAGTGGGAACCACTTATTCAGGTCTCAAAGGCTATTACTCCTTTAGGGACCACTGCTTGAGAAACATTATAAATACTGAGAAAACCAGACCTTATCTATAACTGATGTTTCAAATTTTGTTATAGAATAACTGGGATTTCATAGCTGTCTTGACATAATGCCTTAAATTGCAGTGTCTAGGATGAGGTAGGGCAGTGGGTAAGGGCTGTACCAGTGCTCCCCTGGCCACACTCAGGTCCCATTGGCCACTCTTGCACTGGCTGGGGGCTCCTGGTGACTCTCTGTTCCCCCTCAGGTGTCCCCAGTTTGGAAGACCCCCCAAAATGTTCCACTGCTGATTGTGCCAGGACCAAAGCTGCTCCATCACTGTCATAGGCAATGAGGGGAACTCAGCACACACCTGCTACCAGTATCACATTTAACAAAAATATGAGTCAGCAATTGACAGGATTGTTGTCACAGGCAGTTTTTCCCACCCCCTTTTCCCCTTTGACACGCATGACTAGAAGTAATTTCTGGGGTAACTGGGATGCGTAAGGTAAAGGGGCAGGGGAGAACTTCCGCACTGTATTGTTCATTCATTTTGGAGAAATTCTACAAGAATTTGAGGTTTGCATGGCAGCAATCCAAACACAACAAAACTCTGAGCTGGCTGAAATTTATGGCCAGTTCTCACAAGGATAATTCCTCACCAGGACAATTCCCAAGCAAATCTCAGCAGGGATGGTAAAGGATTAGGCATCTGACCTAAAGCTCAGAATCTGAGAAATCCCTAAGGTTCTATCTGTAGGCATCCTTGTTGCTGTAAAACTTCATTCCACTCAAGTATACTTGCCCCTTCCCCAATGAAACAAAGAGATTCACCAAACCAGCAGAGCTAGCCAAAGGTAGAATATTCTGGTCCCAGGAATATCTGACTCAGTAGCTTTCCTGACACAGAATAGTGACATGAAACACTGCTCACAGAGCTTTCCCTCTGTGGAGGGAGTTAAACATGTCCTAGCAGAGGGAACTCAGCCACCACCGACCTGGCAAAGCCCTGGGTATGGCAGGGCCCCTGCTGCCACCCAGTTGGCAGAATTAGGATGTGTTTGTGGCAGGGATCACACACAGGCTCACTGATACCATGTTGTCAGATGTTCCTCCAGCAAAGGAAACTTCTGGGCATGGAAGGTAATTAATGCATCACTAGCTCACATTTGGTTGGATGATTGATTTGGGTTTCTAAGGAAACATTGTGGCCTTGGCTACACCAAGACCACATTTCCCACAAGGGGGATTTTACAGAGGTGTCATTTGGGCAGGTTTTTCTCGCTTCAAGCAGCCGTGATATCCTGTGGCCCTGCAGCACTACTAAGATCTCACACATTGAGCCACTTTCCACCACCTCCAGCTTGGAGAAGCCCTGAAGTGCCAGCACAATATGAATGCTAAGAAAGGAGAAAGTAATAAGAAAACTATTTCTGCTTTGTCAATAGCACTGTCTCTGGCAAGTTAGTCATGCCATGCTGCAGTGAAGAAAAAAAATTATTTCACAGAGGAAGCTCCTCAGCAAGGGTGAGAATGTAGGAGCTACAGTGGATAACAAAGCATTGGGAAAAAACTTGTTTTTAGCCAAGGTTGTAAGTGAAACCTTGAAACTGAGGTAAACTCTGGTATTAATTATCACCCTCAACTTTTAGAGATGCATTTCTCTATCAGCCCCTGCCTGTCCTGGTATTTAGATCACAGGCAGCTATTTATGTCACTTTGGACTCTGTAAACAGCAATTAGCAGTGTTGTTGCTGTAAGTATAAGCCTAGCCTGCACTGTATCGTTTTGTTGCAACAAAACTTTGTCAGTGGCTTCTTTGGGTAACTGAGAGCACACTTCTAGGGAGGTCCTCACCATAGTGTTCATAAAGCAGACATATATCAGACCATTTCATCTCAGTAACTCTTTCTCCTTCCTTCTTCTCTAATAACAGAAGGAAAAAGAAACATAACTGAATGGTTGGCCAAGCTCCCTAGGGGTGTCAGGTCATTCTCCAAGTCTCTGTCATAATAATTTTGGTAGGATGGTTTCTCTGCTGTGATATGTGTTGCCTTAAAAAACCCCATCAAATATAATGAAACAGAGATGAAGAAATATTATCTAGAGATTACCACAACCTATTAATATCTCTTCTGGTTAAATCTCAATTGCTTTGTCCTCATACAGTTACTATTTGTGCATCCTGCTCAGATGACAATATAAACTAACTCAGGATTTTTGTTTCCATAGCTGTGTTTCTCTAACAAAGTCATTGGCTCACCCCCACTCACAGGATTTGCTATCACACGTGCCTGACCTGATAAGGAGTCTTATCCCAGAAGGGAATTTGAAGCCGTCAATTAGAATTAAACCAGTGAGCTTTTTCTGAAAAGAACCCCCAGCATAAATCATAACTGGTGCTCCAAAATTATTGTGCTGCAGAAAACCTGACTGCATGACAGGTGTGGAACCAGGAGAAATGGCACTTGTGCATGAGCTCTCCATACCTGTCTCACAAAAACACATTATTCTAGTTGATGAAAAACTTCTAGTAGATGAAACAGGAGTATTTTCAACAGCCAACAGTAGAAAATGGGTATGCAAGAGCAAAATACTTAATTTATTAATTTAAAAAACATCTCCATCATTTCTATAAATATATCTAATATAGATAGAGAGCTACTCTTTTAATACCCAAGGCTTCAAACACAACAGTAAGGACTGAAAGAACCTGTGTGCAGTGTAATGGAAACATAAACAAAGAAGAAATATCAGCATTGGATAGACTTGGACTTAAGGGAAGTCAGTGTGAATAATTTACTGGCTTGCAAAAATGAGCACAGTGGTAAAAATCTCCCTGGTCTAGCACTCTGGCTAGTTCTAAGTACTGTGAAATTTCTGTTTATGAATGTAAATAAGATTTAACAAAACTGTATTTTTTTGCAATGGTATCTTCTTTGTAGGAAGTATATGATGAAAATCTCATTGTTGCAGTTGAAACAGAATCAGCAATAAATATCACATCCAGTTTTGAATGAGAAATCATTACAATAAATTCTAAGACTGGTCTAATCATAAAAACTCAAAATTATCTTGGTACATGGAATGAAAAGAAATGACAGCATGTCATAGCTGAGTAGAAGAAACTTCCATTCCATCTACGTAATTGCATTTAAGAGGAATTTTTTGTTGTTATTTCTCACAGTGCTAAAAAGGCCTTTTTCAGTTGAAAAATATTCTCAACTGAGGTTGTGCAACAGCTCAAATGAAATTTGAGTAATGAGTGAGTAGCTGTAGTTCACCCCCTAAAGTGGAATAAAAGATCATTCTGGACTTAAGAACACTTGTTTCAACAGAACTTGTAGTTAGTTGATACAGTATGTATTAGTTGATACAGAAAACAGTTCTGATTTCTCTGCCATGTACTCTTTTT
>WEIU01023077.1:424524-439535 GCA_013389925.1 Aegithalos caudatus | reverse complement strand
GGGCGCGGGGAGCGCGGCGCAGGGGGCGGAGCCGGTGTCTCCCCAAGCCCATCTGCTGCCGGGGAGAGCGGGGGCCCGGCCTGGCCCTGCTGCCCGAGGAAGCCGGCGGAGGAGAAAGCAGCTCTGCGGCCACTTTGGTAGGTGAGGTGCGGGAATCTCTGCTGGGTGTCGTCCCGCTGCCCCTCGCTCTTTCTGAATTAACAGCAGCCGGGTTGTTCGTTCCTCTGATGGTTCAAGCGACTCGCCGGGTAATTAAAATTAGCGAAAATATTCTGGTTTCCTAAATGCTGCTTTTTCTCTTCTCTGCCTGGCTGCAGGGATTGTAAGAGCTGGTCTATTCAGGGGAGGAGGGTGTTTCACTTCTCCGCGTTTCAGGAATTGCGGTTCCCTGCTTTGGACAAACGAGTTTTCCAACTGCTTTGTTTCCAAGGTTTCGGTGCAGTCCGCATCCATTAACGCCGTACGCGCTTGTCCCCCTCCCGTCCTAAAGAAGGGTCTTGTCGGGGTTTGGGATTTCAGATTCCCGTGATAAACGAGACCCAAACTTCAGCCTAGTTTTGATGTCTGTTCTGCGTAACCTTTTAGCAGATTCCCCCCAAACCTCTGATTGTCTGGCAGTCGATTGTGTTTGAGGGGGGAAAATAAAGGCCAGAAAATTATCAGGCTTTTTGTGGCCCTTTCAGGGTCTTTCTCATGCCCTGAGCCTTGGAGGGAAACTCGCGGCCACTCGAGCATTGCGGTGAAACAACCCATTCAAAGGCGCGCCGTATCCTCCCGCCCCTTGTTCCAGCAGCCCCTCCCGGCTTCCTGTTCCTCCAAACTATTTTTTTTTTCCTACAGGAAAAGTGTGGGATTTTTTTTTTTTTCTTCCCCCACTGTTCCCACACAAGAAACTCGCAGATCCGGCTGGGAGTTTCTCCGCGCAGCNCCCCCCGCCTGCTGAACGCGGCCGGGAACGGCACTGCCCGGGAACGTGGGCACGGAGCTGCCGCCGCCCCGAGCAGTTCTTGGGCACCCCCTAGGAAAAAATCGGCAGGAGAAATCGCATTAGGCAAAGGGAAGAGAGTGAACGCTTTCAAAAAGAGCGTTTGCGCTAGGCAAAGCTTTAAAAAAGTGTATATATATATATTTTTTTGTCTGCTGTTGGCCATGCTGCGGAGCTCCCAAGGGGGGAGGATGGCGGCGGGGGCAGTGCGGGGACGGACCGGCTGGCTCCCGCCTTTGTTCCCCCGAAGGGGCGCCCGCAGCCGCATGGCTGGAAGCTGTTCCCTGCCTGCCGCCCCTCCCAGGCCGTTCCGCCGGTGCCCCTGAGGATGGGACGGGGGAAGGGGCGGTGGAGGGGAGGATCACCCTCGGTTTGCGCTGAACCGGGGGGGTCGCGGGGTTGCCAGGAGGCGGCAACAGCCATCGGGTGAAACCCCGTGGGGACGGCGGGGTGTCCTCCAGCCCGCGAGTTTCGCGGTATGTTCGATTCTCCTGGGTTTCAAAGGTTTCGGGAGAGCTGGGGATGCCCCGGGGAGGCGGGCGCGGGGCAGAGCCGCGGGTTCGGCCGGGCTGGGGGCGGCGGGACCCCAGGAAAGCCAGAAGGGCAGCGCTTCATCCGCGCTGCGGGGAGCACAGAAAACACCTGAGCTGTTTGGAGAGTAGCTTCGTTAACTGCTGCTGCGCAAGATCTTGGGAGTATCGGACATGGGAGACTGGCATTAGCCTGTGTAAGCAACTACATGGAGTGCAAGACAATGATAAAAGTCCCTGTAACTATCTTGGCCTCGGTAAGGCAGTGGAAAACTCGGTACGTGCTGCAGCATCTTCATCTCGGGACTACCCAGGCGCATGCCTGAGGATCTCTTAGCAGCACTGTTGAAACTACCAGTGCAGCTGTTGAAATCTGGTTTGTATGATGCTGTCTTGCTCTCACTTCTCCCTGGTTCTTGCGTTTCTTCTAGCGTTGGAAAGGGAAAAGGATGGGACTAGAAAAGGAACAGATTGTTTTTTAAAAGGGAAAATAGCTGCAATTTAAGTTTTTTTGGGGGTTGGTTTTTTGGTGGTTTTTTTTTTTTTTTTTTTTTGGTGAATAGGGCAGGAGACAGTCACTGTTGATAACAGCCATGGAATATTCTAGCAGTATTCCAGAAGCCTGGACTGTCACATAGAACTGGGTGTTGCTCTGGTATTATGGAAGTTACTGGTTGTTTTGCAAAGAACTAGTTTCATAGAAGTCCATCATCTATTACATACAGAAATGTAGTATCACAGTAAAAATGTGAGCTTTTTTTTTTTTTTTTTTTGCAGATAAGGGGTTTGGAGTTTGTTTCTTTGTTTTTCTGCTTAGAAATATAATAGTTATCTGCTTACTGGTTGTCTCCCACTGAGTGAAACAAAATTGTATCACTTTCTCTGAGATCCCAAATTATTGAGAAACAAACTGGTTGCTCCTGCTGACCAAAGCAGTAGTTGGGACAGTCTCTCTGACATCTGGCCAAACTGGAGTAGTGAGTACTGGTGCTAGGAATGGTAATTCACCAACAGATTAGGGAGAAGCATGTGGAAAACCCTGCAAGTCATGGCTTATCATTGGAAATGCCAGTGGCTGATGTGTTTGGTGTCACTCTGCACCTACAGTGTTGTGGCATCCAGGATGTTCTGAGCATTGCCTCTGCCATGGTCATCCCTCTGTGCCTGAGCAGATGTCTAGGTAATCCTCTAACTTGAAGATGTTGGGTACTGGAAGTGCAGAGGTACTGGGGGGGGATTGTTGTTGGGAAACCTCCCTGTGGCACTGCTGTCACTGCAGTGGGTCTGGCTGGGCCTTGGGACTGGCAGAAAGAGGCAGAGGGAAGCAGAACATGATGGATTAACATTGCACTACCAGCTCTTTCTTCCACATGGCACTTCCAGGTTTAGTCAAATACCTTCCTTAGCTTCCTCAAGTGAGGCTATCTCGTTATTCAGCAGATCTCAGTAATAACTAACATTTAAATTCCTGTGGAAAGCAGCATGGCCCACCTCTGTCAGGTTGGCCAGAAGTGAAAACAGGATTTTTCACTGATATAAAGGAGATGTATATTTGAATTCTTTGCAACATATGGGAGATTGTGGTCCAGATTCTGAACTGAGATCTGTGCATTCCTGAGTCTTCAAAAACTGAAATACTGCTAGAAGTTCCCCTCCTTCATAAACTGTCCATGTAGGACATTTGTCCTTGGCAGCAATGGGGAGAATGCTGTGGAAGGATCTTTGAAAGATGACACTTGACTTAAATTTTATAGTCAATAGGGAAACCACCATAATGCATGGAAGGAAGTAGGATGATGGATGACACACCTTGATTTGGGAATTGCAACATTTTAGAATGAACCTGTACCAGTCCTGAAGTTTACTTGTGGCTTGGCTGTACTCTGATCTTCAACTCAGAATTGTGGCTTGGAGATGCTGTGGCTGCTACATGCTCAAATAACTCAGAAAATCTAACAGATCCCAAGGCTGCTTAAACAACCTGCAAACAGATGACCTCAGAAGAAGGGAGTGTTGTTGTAAGCAAAAGCAACTAAGTTGGCACTTTTGTTGAAGTGGCACATACATGTACACACAGCAAAGACCACAGGCTGAAGGATTTCCTGCCTTGGCTTTCCACAAAGCAGTTTCACGAGGTCAAGATTGACTGTATGGTACCAACTCCAGATTTCTCAATGTAGTTTAAAACTTGAATAAAAAATGGTCACTCAGAACTCCCAGGAATGCTGCCATGCTCTGAAGGTACATGATCACCTTCAGGTGCAACAGCACAACTTCACCAACTCAGGTGAGGTAGGAACTTAGAAAAAAAGAACTTCTTTTGTCAACACAGAGCTTATTGTTGGAGGTGCTTTGGGACATGGCAGCAAAGGAAGGGATTGAATTTGTCCTTTGCATTTAGAGCTAAGGAAAGTTTCTTCAAATTGAACATGCTGTTGTCCTGCTACGACTGCTCACATTTCTTCTCCTATTGTATCCTGCATCATTTGTTTCTTCCAGTCTCACTAAGACCTGAGGGGGCTTGTTAGACAAAACAGACCTTTTGTCTCAGGGCAGAAAACTTAGGTTTTCTTGTTCTTAAACTGCTACTCATCAGTAGCAGTTTACTAACAGTGCTGCAGCCCTGTGCTCTCAGCCCTCGATTAGTTGTGTTTTTGTAAGGAACATGAAACAGACAGAGGAAGGATGAACTTTCTGCTATTTGACTTGGTAAACTAAAGGATGCTTAGTCTTTAACTTTGTACTGTGCACCAGACTCTGCAATCCACGTGCTTTATTATTAAAACCACACAAAGTGCTTTCACAACTCTTGCTTGTAACTTTCCTGACTTTCTAATAACATATTTATACACTACATTTCGTAGGAAGCCTTCTAGTGGGTAATAATGGTCGCAAAGGTACCGTACCTATGACTAATTCTTTTATGAGGTTCCGGCTGCTTTGTCAGCAAGACCTGAGTAAAGTCCTATGGTAATTACAAATACTGGCTTTCCAGTGCATTGTTCCCTAAGTTCAGCTTTCTAGAACGATCAGGCTTCTTTAGGGACATCTTTGTTTTTCCTTCTTAAGTCATGCCTTTGGTCATCCCTGCCCTGAAAGCCTCTGCTCCCATCTTTGTAGCTTCCTTCTACAGCCCACTGACTGGTGTTTTGTGGTTCTGTCTCTCACTGAATTGCATTTGTAGTTTTTACTTAACTCAGTTTCACTAAACTGTCCTCACAGCAGTTCCTAATCTGGTGCTGTGTATGCAAGTGCTGTAGGTCATTACATTCTTGGCCTTACACTGATCTTGCAAAGAAGTGTGTATGTGTCTATAAACACATACATACAACAGAAAAGTATTTTTATATATGTAAAAATATTATTTTCCTGGCTCTTGATGTTATTGACTAGTGTGACCTATTATCCCTTTCTCCTAAACTGAGACAAGCACTTCTGGTTAAATGCAAATACGCAAGTTCCTTCATTTAATTTACGAAGACTGTTGTCTTGGAGAAATCTCACAGCTTATTAAACAGTTGGGAGTGTTTTGCAGCTCCTTTGTTTGACTTTTCTTATCTGATTTGCATCTTGAAGCCAGGCCCGAGGAACTCTTTGCTTACCCCTCTGTTTTGTGGCTTGTGGCTGCGTGTTAGCAGTTCTCAGTGAGGGCACCTGAGCCCTGGTGAGCTGGAACTGCAGGATGCTGTTCCTCAGTGGCTGCAGCTCCGTGTTCCTTCTAAGTGCATGGGGTGGGAGAGGAGAGGTGCTTTACTTTGCTTTTCTGCCCTGAGCTGTGCTCGTCCTGCTCCGCGTATTTAATAACAACTAAAAGCAGGCAAGTATCCCTGCCCTTGTTGCATTGCAGAAGAGGCTGTATAAAAGCCAAAATTCTCCTTAGTTCCCACAGAAGTAAGAGAGGATTAATGGAATTTATCCCACCCCATATGCAGACAGGCTTAAACAAAGCCTTGCACCGCTATTATCCCAGCCAATCTGCAGCTCCTTTGTATGTGCTGAGGTGGTTCTCGATCCACATTATCCTAAAATCTGAAATGCTTACATCTTTCTGGCTGGCTTGAGGCAATCATGGAGACCCTCAAAATGCATGTAGAAGCCTTCAGTACTGAATCTCTTTTTAAATTTTCAAAGAACTATCAGCTTGTGATGTGAAATATTTGACTGTCTTGAAAACCTTAAAATGAGCAAACTACATGAGAACTTTGGAACTTACGTAATAATATAAAATAATGGAAATTAAACATTTCATTACTGAACTAATGGAAAATGATAGCTGGATAGATGAATCCAGATCTCATAGAATTGCTACATCAGTGGTGAAACATTATCTTCTCTGGTCGTTTTTGGTGGCCAGCTCGTTGAGTACACTTATAACAGCAAAACTTTGCTTTTTTCTATAACCCTCTCCCCTAACTGACAGCCCCTTCCCAAGAAGGGGGATCTTTTATACAAATAGAGACTGGAGAACATGAACCTTACAGGTTTGGATAGTGCTTGTTTGTTTAGGAGTTTGATTCTCAGACTATCTCCCATGCCTCTTAACATAACATTTATTCAGTTTCAATGCAACTATCTCGGGCTTTTCTTAGGTTTGTAAAGACTGTGAATGTTTTCAGAATTGAAGGCTAGAAGTTATGAGAAATGGACAGTCTGATGTGTTGCTATTTATAGATATTGATTTGCCTCAAGTTAGGGTGACTTTAGCTGAATTTAAGGTGCTGTTTGTGTAACTTAAAGTGTAAGTTCTTTAACTTCCACTAGTATATCTTGAATGACTGATACTTCATGTGTTTATAGAAAATGTGTGTATGTGTTTGTATAGTATATATAAACTTCACATTTACACAGCATCTGCACAGTTTTATCAAATTACTGCTGAGCTACCCCAAATGGTAATTAATCTCTTAAGAAAATATCTGCAGTACAAATGCTAAACAAGAAGTGAATGTGTGATCAGACAGTCTGCTTGCTTGATTTAAATAGATGCATTTCCTATTAACAAAAGACAATCCACTAGATGGGATTATGCAAGAAGCAGACAGGGTCATTAATAACTTTCCTCTTTCCTCAGCCTCAAATAGAATACAGCATTTCTCTCTTTCTGCTTAAGAGCTGGTAGTAGCTGTGCAGAGCAGTGAATGGGAGGGGGTGAAGATGAACAAGGCAGACTGTTCAGGGCCAAGGAACAGTGGGCAATGACTGTCTCTTCTTAAGTGCATGTAGGTCTGTGGGTTTACAGAAAGATGGAGTGGCTTGGGCAATATTTACTCTTGCTAATCTCAAGAGGAGGGCTCTGAAGTGTTGTGGTAGTGGCAGCTCCACTGCATTTGTGGGAGGGGATGAGCCATTAGGGGTCATCTTAAAGAGGTTCTTTTCCTCATTATCATTAATCAGAAAGCTCATTTTTTATAATTAATTCTATATGCATGTGCTTCCTTAGATGTTGATAGAAGTATTGTTTTTCTCCATAGAGCAGCTTCTTTTCTAGGCTGGTCCTATAGTTTAAATTACTAGACCTTTACATGTAGGTGTGTGCTTTGCTCCAGTACAGCTTTGTGTGTGGTGGATTCAGTGCAGCATTGGACCTCATGCTTGCTGGGTTTGTGTATGTGGTGGGGAAAGCATGGCCTTGAAACTGCAGACCTGGACACCTCCCTGACAACAGAACAGAAAACCACGCTATGTTCCTGGTTGATGGAGGAGTTTTTAGTAGTGGTGTCAGTTCTGACTGATGGGATTTAGGATGGGAATGAGCACCAGTGTTCTGCAACCTAGCTTCCTCAAACTCTTGTGTATGTGGTTTGCAGGTTACAAGCAAACCTGCAGACTTTTCTCCCTGGGCTCTACTTGTAGGTTTGGGAAAAGAAACTATCAGAAGAAAGGATTTGATGCAGAAAAGGGTGATGCAGGACTTCTGTCAGTTGTCTATAGAGCATAAATGGTGTCTGGATGGTAACTCAGCATGAAACTTGGCTGATTTATGCAGCTGAGATGATTTGGGAAGTCTTGATGGCAATGATACTCTGCTATGTGGACTCAAGAGTTCACCTCTGGTCTGTGCTAATTTTAGTGCAGAAGAGGGAGAATTAATCTAATAGAGCACTAAGAAAACCCACCAGCTCCCTTACCCTGTAAGTTGATCAGTATATTTGACATTTTTAATTCAAACATGTTTTATCATCACTGGTCCTATTGAAAGAGGAAAACACAATCATTTGGCACAAAAACACCCTGCATCCTAATCTAAAACTGAACTTACAAATTCTCATTTCTCTGTCTTCCCACCTCAGTGCCTACATGGTAGTGGCCCATACAACATCCAAGCTCTTGCTGCAGTATGGGACATCCATCTGGAGTTTGATGCTGAATTGGAGTCATAGGCTACAGTATTGTCTGAGGAGGAGGCATA
Source organism: Aegithalos caudatus (assembly GCA_013389925.1). Taxonomy (NCBI): domain Eukaryota; kingdom Metazoa; phylum Chordata; class Aves; order Passeriformes; family Aegithalidae; genus Aegithalos; species Aegithalos caudatus. The sequence goes on along the minus strand of WEIU01023077.1, from coordinate 431,611 downwards.
AACTGGGAAGAGATGAGAGAATATTTACTCTGGAATGAAAATCTTAAAACCTAGAAATGGCCATGGTACAATGGTGTTAGCCTTCTGTTTTAAAAAAAGCCCTCCACACACTTTCTAACTCACTGCATTTTTTTTAAAGTATTCTTACTGACAAAAGAAAAGTTTCTGAGAGGCCTCATAGAAAGGCAGCTTGAACTAGTCTTACAGTTAGTTGGGTCAGTGAAACTTGACTTCCTCTTTTAGTTTGGCAGCTAGCATGGAAAATGTCTGCTTCAGATAATGGTTCATCTTGATCTTTAGGTATGGCCTGCTGACTGGAACAGAAATCACTTTGGGTTTGTGGGGAAAATAGGCAGGAAATAACATCTCTAGATCTAGCTGCAAATAAATATTTGAATAAGGGCACCCAAAAAAATTATTGATTAGGTGGTGCCCTGATGTTGTAGCTCTTCAGCTGGAACATGCTATGAAACGGGACATTCAGTATTAATGCCTAACTAGGGAATTTTTAGTTTCTTGTTTTCCAGTGTTGAGTTTTGTACTGGACCCTTAACTTCTTGATATTTCACAATTGCTTTCTCTAGTATAGAGAAAATAGTTTTCTTCAATGTTCAGCTCAAAGCCTGCCATGTTCAATGGGACGTTGTCCTTCTGGCAAGATTGTCTGCAATCTACTTTTGTAAAGAGGTGAATACACTAATGTGGGATAGAAAGTACTGGTGAGCCTTTTGTAATGCCCCCTGTGGCTCTTGCCCACTTTTGCAGGCAAGATGTGTTTATAATATCCTGGGAGTAAGTGATATTATAATCACTAGAAAATTCGTTACACCACTAGCACAGAAGCCTCCAGATAAGACTCCAAATACAAGCAGAAATTATCTACTGTAAAATGGAGAGGGAGGTGACTTTCCAGAGGCTATAGTAATGCAGTAACATTAACAGCTGCAGTTAATGTGCTCTGTCCCTTTGCCACCTCTTTTTGCCTTGGTACATGGGAGTTGAAGGGAATGTGTGCCAGTCTCCTATGTCTTTAAATGCTGGCACTTTGAAAGTGAACTTGCGTAAATGCAGACTGCTGCTCAGTGCATCATTAGAGCTCATTGCTGCCAAAACAGATGTGGTGGGTTGTACAATAGGTGCCATTGCAGCCTTTGTAGCTGTGCCTCAGAGTTCTGACTTGTCTGTGTGGAAGTTTAGTGCTTAACTTAGTCCCTCCCCTCAGAACATGAGGATATGTGGGCTCAGTCATGTCACTGACAGACAGAAACTTCAGAATATTACCCTTACTGTCAGTGCAAAGAACGGGCTCTTTTCACCCAATCTGCTGCATGCAAAGCAAAAAAATTCATGTTGGTGCTTGTGAATTTTATGCAAAATCTCTTGAACTATATGACTCATATTTTGGAGACTCATTCCGGAAAATGCCGTCCTTCCTTCTGGCTTGTATGGGGAAGAGTGCAGTGGATATGGGAGGTTTAAACAACTGAGAACTGCAGTCTAATGTAGGCTGATTCTTGAAAGTGGTCCTGTTCCTCTCCTGCCACCTCCATAGTGGCTGTTTTGGGCAACTGATCTTGATGAAAGCAATTTAAGAAGGCAAATCTGTCCTTTCAGGCAGATGTCTCCATTTACATTGGTTTATAGCAGCTGGGAAGCCTTCAGCTCATTTTAGGGGAAACTGAAGAAATCATGCTCTTTTCTACCCAATAGTTACAGTAACTGCAAAACCTCTGTAGAAACTAAGTCTCTATTGGCAATTAGTTGATTCCTGCCAGTGCTAAGCATTTACAAGCTGTTTCTACTTCCAGCCCTGAAGGAATTGAACTTCTTTACTCAATTGCCATCTAAAGCCTTGCCATCCTTTTAATTTTTCTGCCAACATTGCTCAGCACTTGCAAGTTTTAGCCATCAGTGAGCCATCAGCAATTGGGCACAGCTTCAAATGGCTCATTTTTCTAGGTGGTATTGTAGCTATTCTGATACAGAACTTAGCTGGACAATGTGCTGTGCTTCAATGCCCATTATTTTTAATGAGGGGATTCCTCTTGACTGAGAAATTTCAGAATAATTTAAGGAGTTTGTGTTTTGGAAAGTGTTGGATGTTCACCTTCATGGAAAGTTAGGTGTCTGCTCAACCTGAAAAGTCCTCAACACATACACAATGAGCATGTAAGAATGCTGGTGTACCATCCCAGGAAGCTATACCCTGAGCAGGAGCTGCAGGCAAACTCAAGAGCTTGCAGGTGAAGCCTGCATTGGAGGTTGCAGAAGATGGGTTATATGTTCTTGAAAAAAATTTGCTACTGTCAGTCATTGCTGCATTATGTTCTTTATTATTGATGCAACATCTGTGACCTGATTCTAAACTTTTCACAGATTTTTGGAGCACTGGACTGTTTCTTTTTGTTAATTCCATTGCCATTGTGACCATGTTTTCCTACAGAATACTAGTCTGAATTGGTTTCCATTTCTCAGGAGTTTGGACAGAACAAGGTGTAAAGAGGAGCTTTGACATTTTTGAAATTATTTTATTTGCAGGCTGCTTGTGACTTCTTTTCATCTTGGTGCTTGCTAACTGTGTAGGAAGGCAGCCCTAGCTAAGCAACTTACTGTATCTTTTTTCCTAAAATGACCTTCTGTCACTATGGCAGGAAGTCCTAGAAGTGCCAGAAACTGTTCCTCTTTTTGTGACACAGCTCACATAAAAGAAGAACCCCAAGATTAGTTTCAAAGCAAGTGCTTAATATATAAGAAGTTTTTCAAATATTGGAAAGTGAAGAAGGAGGACCTAGGCCAGGGAAGAGATGACAACATGACTTGTGAAGACATGTCAGCAACAGAAAAATCATCAGAGCAACCTCAGTTACATAATCTTGTAGCTAAAGCTGTAAGCAGCAAACTCCATTCAGGCTTTGCTCTCATTAACTTAAACACATACTTTCTCAATCTTCAGTTAATCAATCCTAATGAAAAATCTTGATGAACTTGTTTATTTGATGTGTGAACTTGACTAGATTTCCTTTAGACTTCGGGTGTAAACAGTACATAAATCAGCACTAGAGATGGAAGAGTTCAATTTCACAGGAATTATAACTGTTTAAATTGCTTCAAACACAGCAAAAAAGTTTTGAATTCTACTTAAACAAAATTATCAAACATATCAAGACATGTTCTTTGGACCCCATAGCCCCTTTCTAAACAGATTTTGAAAGCTTCAAGAAAATCCAACTCATTCTTTTCAGGATTGTCCCATCCTTACACTAGGCTTGACACATGTCTCTGAATTTAAAGCCAGGCAGTGATAATCTTGGCCCACACAGCTTTAACTGCAGCTATCACAGTCACCTCTGTGGCTGGGCACATTCCTTTAGTGCTGTAGAAGTGGTGTTGCAGCTTAGGGGACATCTCATGTCACCCTGTGACATCTGATGTCAGGATGGAGCAAGCAGGATGGAGTGCAGCTAAAACAGGAGGGAGCATCTCTTCAATGTGCATTCTAACCTGGGCATCCACTCCAGTGTCAAACAAGCAGATAGGGAGTAGCTCATGTGACAGAACTACCCTGACCTTTTAAAGCAAAAGCCTGCTAGGGCTTCAAGATTTCTGTAATAGCAGAGCCTGGCAGTAGCCTTAGACTTGAAAAGACTGAAAGCTTTAGTGGCACATACATGTACATCTGATTCTACAGAGCACATCTGGTTCTACAAAAGAAAACCTTATTGTGCAATTAGGTTAGGCACAACTTGACCTCAATTAGCCACTTTCTGAATCCTGTTCAGGGATTCAGCAGGTTGCTTTTTGGGGATAGCAGAGAATGGGAAGAGATGAATTTGGATTGTTGAGCAACTATATAAATTCCAGAGCTGTTGCAAGCTGTGGAAGGTTGGTGTGGTAAGGATGAGAGGGCGGAGTGACTGAGGCTGTCCCCAACAGCCAAGGGCAAAACACGGACATAGAAAGCAGAAGTTCTTCAGATTACTTCTGTTTGGAACAAGGTAATCTTTGAGGTCTTCAATCTTCCTGATAGGTCTTCTGAACTTTAACCAAGAGTTGCTGATGTGAAAAGGCCAGTTGCTACATGTTGATTGTAAATAATGATTTAAAATAGTGTTTCCTGGTATATCCTGCATTGCCTGGCAAAGCCACTTGTGATCTGAACTTATCTTCTGTCCTAGGTGGGAAGAGTGAAAAATAACTGTACATTATGATCTTTGTCCTAAAATACATTTTGTGCTGGGATGTGGTTTATTGAAGCCCAGCTTGTGTATGGTACCACATGACAAAATTTGTAGCTGGGAGTTTTGAGATGTTCTCTCTGGGCAGTCTTAGTCTCTTGGGTTTAGGTTTTATCAGGGTGGTGTTAGTTGGAAAAAAATCTCCAGGTTGGATGTCTTTTATGTAAATGTTGTCTCTTCGTGGTTCTTCCTGTGAGGGTCTGTGCCTCTGGTGTCTCAGGTCTAAGGTGTCTTTATTTTTCTTTAGGATGTGTCTTGTCTGTCTCTCCTTAGTTGACCTTCCAAAACCGCTCTATTTCTATCCTGAAGTAAACTTCCTACTGACATTTTTTCAAAAGTTAAAGTCCCTAAGGATTTGCTTTTCCATAGTGGTCACTCTACAAACTATCGAGTTTGCAAGCCACACTATGCCAGCTTCTCTTTCACCCTAGAATATATTCCAAATGCAAAACACAGAACAGTGAACAGTTGCTACAATGAGTCATGCTTGTGGAAGTATTGAAAGGTTGAAAAACAAACTCCTTTAGCAAAGACAGGATTGCTACAGGATGGCAAAAGCCTGCAGTACTTGCAACTGGGGGGAATACCACAGGCAGTTCTATTCTTAAATCTGCCAGAAAGAAAGGCAGTTACAGGAACTGTGTGTGGATGCTTGGTTCTTACAATCTTCCTCCAATCTTAGAGCGGATCTAACAGCTTTCAAGCCACAAGTAAGAAAATGCACAAGAGGAAAAACACCTTAATTATGGTCAGAAAAATGACTGTCAAGCACTGTTTTATCTCTGTTCCACGGTGTTTCCTCTTGCTAGGGAGAACACATTGGTGAGTTGGATTGCTTTCTTTTCCTGGAATGATGAAATTTAAATAGCAGCAAATAGCTCCTGTGGTGTCTCAACCTGTTTTCTTGTTAAGGGAAGGAGAACATGACTAAGCCCAAAGGCTGGGTCTTATAAATGGGCTATAAAAGGTTCTGACGATCAAAGAGACTCTGCTTGTGCATTTGTACCTTCAGTGCACATCTCCATGTTTTTCAGAGAGAGATGGGTGAGTGGGTATAGACCACTTTCAATTTCGTCAGTATTGCTCATCTATAGTCACATTTTAAAGTTTAACCTGAGAGGTATTTTTCTGAGAAGGATTCTGAAAACTTTTGTCTACTAGTGGTTCATCTAATTCCACTGAACTAGAACAAACAAGTGACAGACCAAACTGTTCCAGCCCTTAGCCAGTTAATTTTATGCCTTTTTTTTTTTTTTTCTCATAGGAAAAGCTTAAGTTCTCTTTCCAGCATCCAGGAAAGGGTGCTAGGAAGCAGAAAACTGCATGACACTTGTCCCCTGCTAGCTGCTCTGTATTTAAAGCTGTTTCCATTATGTGTTTTGTGGTGGATGTTTTTGGTGGGTGTGTGGGTTTGGTTTGAATGTTGTTGGTGGGTTTGGATTTTTTTCTGGAGACTGCTATTTTTCCCTAGTGTGGAATAACAGTCATGCAGGTTAGTTTCACTGCTAGCTCACAGTGACCGTGTCCTTTTTTTTCTGTGATGTTGACTGCTGTCTCCTTTTACCAGATGGCACTGGCAATTGCAGACTGTTTCCTGAACTTCTTATCCAAGTGTAATCTAAAAAAGTTGTATTTGGTGATGAGTGTCCCTGTGTTTAACAAGGTAAACTTCGCCCCAGGTGGTTAAATAGATTGCCTTGTGCTCCCTTTGCTTTCAGTCCTCTGCTTTAAGTTTATCACAATGGCAGTGAACAACCTGACTGCCGGGTATCTTCAGACCCACTCCTTCAAAAGGAACCACCAAATGTTGGGATTTCTGTAACACTCCAGCTTGTCCAGCATCCCTGTGCTTCATCTGAAACAAGAGTAAGCTTTGCAATAGTGTTCTATTGTAAAGTTGCTGAGTTTATAACTCTGAGGTGCATTGTTTAACTTCATGTTTCCAAAATAAAAAGGGTTTAAACTGATACTATAAAAAGCGCTGACTGACTTTTATTCACCAAACTGCCCATACAGCTTTTCTGTTATGCATTACAATCTGCAATCCTCAGATACACTAATGCATGGTGTATTGCATGGTTTCCATTTTGAGCAGCTGTTCCTCTTCCTGGAGCACCACAAAATTGCCCCAGGTTGTCTTATCACTGTATACTCTGTTGCGTTCTCATCATGCTATTCTAGTTGCAAGGCTTCAGCTGGCTGAAACAGTATCAAAATATTTGTGTTGCACGTAACTTCTGACTTGAAAGTGATAGCTTGTGTTCTCTTGCTTCAGGGGTTGTTTGCGTGCAACAAGTGCTTAGTTTGTGGGATGTCTTTCTTTAGAGTGCTAGTCCTACATTTCTTGGGTGATGGCTATTTTTGGTTTTTTATGGGATGATCGCGTAGTTGCTACTTCAGGCTGTTCGTGCTTATTACACAGCAGAGACAACTCCAGCTACAAGAACCAAATTTTAAAGTGCAGGGCAAGGCGGCTGGGTGGCTTTTTGTAGTTTGGATTCTTCCCTTAAACCCTGTCTGGTAGCAGAGGCAGTAGCGCTCTAAGTGTGAGCAGCGTGGTGTGCAGAGGCGTACCTGCGGCAGGGGTGCTGGCGGGTGGTCAGTGTGTGTCAGTGTGTGTCCGTGTGTCAGTGTGTGTCCGTGTGTCACTGTGTCCGTGTGTCAGTGTGTGTCAGTGTGTGTCCGTGTGTCAGTGTGTCCGTGTGTCAGTGTGTGTCCGTGTGTCAATGTGTGTCAGTGTGTCCGTGTGTCAGTGTGTGTCAGTGTGTGTCAGTGTGTGTCAGTGTGTGTAAGTGTGTCAGTGTGTCCGTGTGTCAATGTGTGTCCGTGTGTGTCCGTGTGTGTCCGTGTGT
>WEIU01023077.1:315410-423482 GCA_013389925.1 Aegithalos caudatus | reverse complement strand
CGCTGCCGGGCGGGGACGCCGAGCGCTGGCCTGGCACTCGCTGCCCCCGGAGCAGTCGCAGGGCTCCGGCTGGCTCTCTCCCCGTTTAGCAAACTGCCGGCCCTAAAGGCAACTTGTAAACCCGGCCGCTTGTAGGGTGTGGCGTTCTCCGGGCTTAGAGGAATTTTAAGATTGTCATCTGCCGGCTAACGACAGTGGGGGTTTCTAAGAGGTTTCTGTGTCAGTCTCCTCTCTCACTGGCCTCCACAAGCTTGCTCCGGGCCACTGACCGCCTCTGACTTGGTGCCAGTCGGTTCTTTTGTTTTTATTTTGGGGAGTGGGAGGGATGTGTATCTGTGGGTGGTGATGAGCAGTGACTGAGAAGTCAGCTCATTTCCATGACCAAACCTAAAACCAAATGTGTTAATAACAGCTCACTTAAACTTTTCTCCTCTCCCCCTTTAGAATTGGCAGGTGTTCATCTTCGTGAAGGAAAGAAACACTAGAAGTTCTGACTAGAACTGTAGTGTTTGCTTCAAGATGCCCCAAAGGGAAAATACTCATCTGCAACTCTCATCTTTCAAAACTGCCTGTGTTCTTTCAATCAAAGAAAAATGGTTTTTGAGAAAGATGACTTGTGAAGTCTGTGAACAAAGCTGTCTTCACAAGGATACTGAATGAAAGACATCATGCCTTACAAGGGACATTTATCTTGAAGGGTGACACTGTGCTCTTAAACTAAAACACAGGCACTGTAAAAACACTGATCCCGAACAAGAATAAGGATTATAAAAACTGCATCAGAATGTTTGTTAGTCCCAGAAGAGTCAGAAAATGCCATTTTTTGCAGATATGTGCCACTTGCTTCATACTGTGTCTCATGATTTTTTGGGTACCGTTTGATAATCACATTGTGAGCCATATGAAGTCCTATTCCTACAGATACCTCATAAATAGCTACCATTTTGTGAATGACAGCCTGTCTATCAGCAGGGATAACCCAAACAGAGTATCAAGCTACCAGTACTTGATCAACCACAGAGAGAAATGTCAGCAGCAGGATGTCCTTCTCCTATTGTTTGTGAAGACTTCTCCTGAAAACCGTCATCGAAGGGATGCAATTAGACAAACTTGGGGTAATGAGCAGTATGTGCGTTCTCAACTTAATGCCAACATTAAAACCCTTTTTGCTTTAGGACGACCAAGAGATCACCTGCAGAAAACACAGCAGCAAAGAGACCTTGAGCTCGAAGACCAGAAATACCAGGATTTGATTCAGCAAGACTTCTTGGATACCTTTCACAATCTTACTCTTAAACTGCTTTTGCAGTTTAGCTGGGTGAATGCCTACTGTCCTCATGCCAGGTTCATTATGTCTGCAGATGATGACATATTTATCCATATGCCAAATCTTGTTGCTTATCTCCAAAGTCTGACACAAATGGGTGCTCAAGACCTCTGGATTGGTCGTGTCCATCGCGGATCCCCTCCCGTAAGAGACAAGAGTAGCAAATACTATGTTCCATATGAAATGTACCAGTGGCCCTCTTACCCTGACTACACAGCAGGAGCTGCGTATGTAATATCAAGTGATGTAGCAGCTAAAGTTTATGAGGCTTCATTGACTCTGAATACAAGTCTTTATATAGATGATGTTTTCATGGGTCTCTGTGCTAATAAAATGGGAATTGTACCACAATATCATGTATTTTTTTCTGGGGAAGGAAAGGCTCCATATCATCCCTGCATTTATAACAAGATGATGACATCTCATGGACACGTAGATGATCTTCGCCAGCTCTGGAAGCAGGCTACAGATCCCAAAGTTAAAAGGATTTCTTCAGGGATTTGGGGTAGAATGTACTGCAGACTAGTAAATATTGTGCTTCTTTGTAAACTGTATTATATGGACACATATCCTTGTTCAGCTGCGTTTTCTTAATACTTGAATATCCGCATTGAAGATCCACTGAGCCAAGACAGAGCAACATTTTAGGTGTTTATCCATACACGTAAACACGGAAAGGTAAAATTTACATGTGAATAGTTGGGGTGGGCAGAGGGAGAGGAAGAAGATGGTTCCAGGGTCCCAGGTTCTGTTCAGAGACTTCTTGAGATAGCTCTCCTGTTGAACTTCAAATTTTTACATTGTAGCCTGTTTTTTACACCTTTCAATGTAAGCAATTCTGGATTATAAGTGAACTATAATGGACTTCTAGACTTTGAAATGCTTGTTGAAAATACCCATTTCTTTGAATTTGTCAGTAAGTCTTGATGCTTTTTTTAAAAGCTATGTGAACTAAGGCATGTGGCAAAAAGTCTGTTATATCAGAATGGAGTAGACCTTTCAAAGCATGAGGAAAGTGGAACTTCTGACTTGATGAATGAGACTATAACAGTAGTTTAAGGTAGTGTAAACTCTGCAAATATTCACCATTTCTCAATTCTTCATACAAAGTCAGTCTGGACCTGCACAGCTGACAAAGAGTGAGTGCTGGAAGTGAAGATCTGCTACAATTGTTTCATCAAAGCTTTGAAATAGGGAAACAGTGTTTGGATGCCCTCTGACTTGGTGGTTTTAAGTAACAAAGTAACCCCTTTTAGAACCTGAAGCTATAAAAACCCAAATACTACTCATGTGACTGGGTGGGCTAATATTTCTCTGTATTCCAAAAACTATCAGCATATTTTAAAAGTCCAATCTTTAATAAGCAAATAAGTTGAGTTAGTTGTCTTCTAATAATGCTTCTGTATTTTCCAATATTCTAAAAGTGAAAAGGAAGCAAAAGTCCCCGGAAATATTACTTAGAGCTACTTAAAGACTTAGAGACTTAAAAAGTCAAAATCTCATGCTTGTACTAACAGAGGAAGGATAGCTTCTGTACAAACTTTGCATTGAAGGGATGGGGAAATGGTGATTCACACAAACTCAGTACACAAATCATAATAACTAAAATATTTCTCCTGAAGTCAAAATTGTCTTTAAAATTTCAGGGTTGTATCCATAAACCCCTGTACCTTAAATATATCTCCATGTTAACATTACTTGCAAAGGAACAAAATGCCTGTGCTTTGTAAACCAAAACAGAGCTAAGTGAAGTGCAAAACTGCAGCCCTTATGAGTTGTCCTGTGGTGCCATAAAGATACTGCAGAGAACCAGAGTTGTAGGCTGCCTGCAGTCCTTGCACAGCTCAGTCATGGTGCTTCCACTGACTCTCAGGACAGATATCTTAGTTGCTAATTGTCAAACCTGTGGCAGCTGTAAGGACTTGTTAGTTTGAAGCTGTGACTAGTAAACTTGGTTTAATTAACTGCTACTGCTACTGCTCTTGGAGCTGTACTGCAGATTTTCTGGTTTGAATGGATAATGGCATCTGTCAGTGCAGACAGAATCCAGCAGTGAGCTTGCTGACTGTTCTCTAAGCTGTTCAGATGGAGGGTAGGTAGCTACTTTCTATAATGGGTTTTGCAGAAGGAAAATAACAAGATTCCTAACTGGTCCTAAATGTTGGGCATATAAAGAGCCCACAATTAAATCATTTATCAGTGTCAGAATGACTAACAAGTATAACAGCTACACTTCAGAAGGAACAAATCCAGTTCCTTTTCTTGCCTAAACAAATGGGTCTAGTACTGGGGCTGTAGATCTATATAACCTGTCGCATACAGAGAAAACAAATGCACGTATAAAGTATTATTCTATATTGAAGGAAAGCTAGTTCATCAGATTTCTGTCTTGTGAGCCATTTAAATCAAAATAGCTGCACAGCAAAACTGCACTGCTAGAAATGCCACCCTGTTCACTTAAGGGAAAGAGGGTCTTCATATGCAGTATGCAACCAAAATGTACTAGTAAGACTACAGTCTTCCAGCATATCTATGTGTTGGGATTTGTTTTCACTCATACATGCAAAAGTAAAGTAATCTTTAGTAGCTTTAACCAGCTAACATCTAAAATGCTGCTTAAATATAGTTGCCATTTATCTGGTATTCACTTTTGACCATTGAAATACTTTGTTTTACAGTTGGTTTGAGCTTTTGTTTGGATTGTTTCTTAATCTTAAAAGGGCCTTGATGTTTGTAGTATGCATTTTCTTTTGCTGCAGTGAAAAGAAGTTGCCTGTTGACTAAAAAGGAAAAGCATGAAGGCACTCCTTTCAAGAAATAGAAGAGACATAGAAAACTTCATATTTTCTGGTTCTAAACACAAATTAAGATTTGTACACTTCCATCAGGAATCTTTTTTGACAATAGTCTCAGTGCTCCAATGCAGGGCTGATAGGTTTTACTTCTACAAATAAAATTGAATCAGCCTGAATGGTCACTCCTCATTAACAGTTTGACATTGTTGCACAGCATATTTAATGCTATTTTTTTTACCTGTTTGTTTGGTTTGCATCAGTTTCCCTTTGATATTACTAATTTTTATACAAAGTATTCAATATTTATTCTTAAAATTTGCTCTGTACTACAGAAAGACAGTTGTTTTGTAAAATTTGTTTTGAATAAACAGACTTATTTCTTTTAAAAAAACCTAAAGAATACAGAAAAGGTAAATATCTCTTGTTGCTTTCTTTGTAACTGACAGGATCAGTTCTGATACTTTTAAATGCTGTTCTGAGTTCTCTTTTACAGGACTCACTTACTTGACTTCAAATTGTCAATCATTCCCCCCACCTTCCCCCAGTGTGTGCAAAAGGCAAAACTGGTGTTCCCAAGAAAAGAGAGAGCTCACAAATTTGTTTACCAAGCTTCTAAGTCTAAAGCTGTATAAAATTGCCAGGTATTAGAAGCTGAACCTGTTGTTAATGTAATTTGTATGTTCTCTTCAGGCAGCTGTTCCCCTGGAGATGTGTATCTGTCTACACAAGATTTCAGATCATACTTTGCACCTTTGGAAAAGTAGCTGATGGTCTGGGGACCAGACATGGTATTTTCATAGAGTATAATTAAATTCAGATAATTATGATTTGTATGTCTCTCCAATTTGTCTGACATAATGTATCAAGTTAGGCTTTTTACAAATGGAGTAATTTGCATCAGGTAACTCCAGTGTATGAGACAGGGGCATAACTAAAGCATGAATTATCTAAATGATAGTGAAGAAGAGAACAAAGGAAATGAAGTCAGGATTGTGGCATTTGGCTTCTTGCAGGGTGGGTTTTGTTGTGGGTTTTTGTTTTTTTAAAATTTAATTGTTCCCTTTGGCCTAGAAACTGCAGTTCAGCTAAAATTGGGTTTGCTTGATACTTTTTGTTGAAGTGATGTAAGTATCTGAGTGATTTAAGAATGCATCGTTAATAATCTTTTTCTCAAGATTTTGCAGAAAATTGAGCTTGAAGTTAAAAAACAGAAGCCCCTCAGAGGTATATAGTCAAATGTGAATATTCTGAACACCATGAGAGGATCTTTTAACACTGGGGTTTTTTGTAAATAAGTGCAAGGCTTATTCTAATTACTTCTTCTCTCACATCTTGTATTTAATGCTTCTAAGAGAAAAAAAAAACCTGTAAAAAAGCCCCAAACCAAACAAAAGATAACTCTTACTTTTCCATCTGATAGACTCAGTATAAATGCATGGCTGTAAGCATTTCAGTGACTTCATTATTGCTAATGATTTATTAATCTTGGTGAAATTCAAAGAAGTTGTAGAGAACTATAAATGCAGTAATTTGCATTCTAAGAAGAAACAAGTATATAGTGGCTGATATGTGCAGCCTTACCTCCTCCTTGTTGACAAGTTCTCATCACTTTCACTGGTCACCAGGACTCTGCTAGATCCTCCTTGACTGGCTTCATGCATCACTTCAATCTGAGTGAGAAGGACATGTTAAAATTAAAATATTTAATTGCTGATGCTTTCATTTCGAGAACTTGTAACTCTTTGAAAGAATAAAAACCAGATCCTACCTAACCTAGAAAGTCACTAGACAAGTTCAAATAATTGAATTCTAGATGTGCAGAAATATCTCCTATTTATATTCTCCACCCTTTCTCAGTGCTGGCATGAAGGCATTCCTTACTCCAGGCAAAGTCATTATATTCTTGCACCCCAGAAGGTGAATCATCTCCTTGTGTAGATAATTGCAGGCACAATAATCTGTTCCTTAGACTCTGGAATACTATTTTTTAATTTCCTGTCTGAAGCCAACCCAAAGACTTCATATTTTCAGAGTTCTTTGTAGAATGTCCTATGGAGAAACCTGGGAATCCTCCATGTGCCTCTGAGAAGTGTCTGTGTCCCAGCAGCAGTGTTAGGTGAGGCAGTGCTGAGCACAGGTCCCTGTGCAGAGCCTGTGCCCAGGCTGAAACAGAGCTTTTACACAGCTCCAGTGTTTATTTTGATGAACACTCACTCCTTTGTCCAGTCTTGCAGAGCTGGATCATTTCAAGGGCTCTCCAGACAAGTTTTAAGCAGGCTTTTCCTCCTTTTGCCTGCAGCTTTAAGAGCACCAAGCCCTACTTGCACTCTCTCAAAAGCCAATCTCTTCAAATTCAGTTAAACAACCCATCAGATGAGTTTGCTGTTAATCCAAGCCAATATCTAAATCCCAGCAGAATCAAAGTTCCTGAGCACTTTCATTTTAAGGGCTAATTCTTACATTCTATATTGCTAAATTATTTAGCTAGTTGATGATAATGATGGAATCCAGTAATGAACCGTCCTCATCTGAACTATTATCAAAACAATGGGAGGAAAGGGAAGGAGGCATAATTTGCAGTGTAGTCTTGGGAAGTGGATTTAAAAGTTAATGAATGGGTGTTTTATAAAGCCTATACCACATTGCTGCATACACCTAACTACATGGGAGGAATGCAACTGATTATCTACTGATGAGAGTAACGCTAATTCTAAACCTGCTGTGAGTTTAGGCAAAGGAGAGAGCACCTGTGTCCTCCTGTTGCTAACTGTTTTATTCTGTGTTTATTACCAAAGCTGTGGGCTGTGCTGTCCATTTCAGAAAATGGACTGCATTTAATTTTTGCTTTCGGTTTTAGAGGAATAAAGAGGAAATGTAAGAGCAAGTCAGAGGTGTAGATAACAGACAAGTTGGGTTAAAATAGCTTGTCCTTATCAGAGAGTTAACTTAGAAATGCTCCAATTTTTTAAAATTCCAAGTATAGGTATGTAAATCTATATTTATGTGGTTTTGAGTTCTCTCACAATATGGGATGTCCCCAAATTACAGGTAATCCTACCTTAATTCCACCTTTTGTCTTCTTAATGCTTTTCTTTTTTGATAACTCTACTTCAGAAACAGTCTTTGGAGGGCAGGAAATTTCTGTAGACCTCCTGTTGGTAGCTGAAAGAGTAAAAAAGAAAGTAACATTAGAAAACATGTGCTAAAACCATCTTTAGGACAGCACAGGTAAATGTTAGCCTGCAGTACCAACTTGGGTAATTGTCACTTGCATGGTGTTGTTTGCCTTGGTTCCCAGGAAATTCTGTTTCTGGTAATGGTTGGATTAAAGGATTGTTCCCTGTAAGGTTTCATTATATGAACAACTTTCAAAAGAGTAATCACAGGAGTTCAGCAAGGCACAATGACAGGTGTGTAAGGACATAATCTGAGGTTATTATTTCAGAATATGCCCTGTTCTGTCAGGTTTGGTAGCCCTTGCAGACTCTGAAAGCCCCAGCTGACACTGAGGTCTCTGAGGCTACTGGACAGTCATCCTTAGCAACAAAACCACCTGTGCTGAGCCTGCTGTCCAAAGCAAAGGGTTAGAATGAACTGTGAGAGGGGGAATTGTACATTTGGCTTCAGTAGAAAATATGTTACAGCTTTATCTTTGTTTTAGATTGATAATGAGTTCACAGCACATGCAACTACAAGGCCAACAGCACTCTCCCTTTTCTTCATTGCTGAATTGATATAAGCAGCCACTCATGTCATGAGTGAAGACACGTATGAAAGCCAGATGAAATGCTGAAAGAATCTGGGTCAGGCAACAAAGAACAAAACTGAAGTTAAGTCCTCTTTTATTCTGGCAAAACCTTCTAATTGAACAAGTACTTTTTCTAAGAATAAAAGCTGGTGTTTTCAAATGCATCTGGCAACACTTTGTTTAAGAGGGTTTCACCAAGTTTAATGTTTTGAAGTCTTGAGAGTCTTGATTTACTTTTTCTTTGGGAGAAGCTGAGGGATACAGTAAAAAAGATGCAGACATCTTTGAAGGAAAATGTAGTATCAAAGGTTTGAAGTAGGAGAGGTCTGAATACTTTTTAAAAAGAAATACCTTAACAAAGTTTTAAATGCCCTTGTCATATTCCTCTTTTAAAGTAGTTTTTAGAAGGGAAATAAGTGCATAGAAGCACAGAATTATATTCAGTTAAAAACACAACATATCAGTTTCACAGCCAATAATAATGGAAGCTGTTATTTCTTCTACCCTGCTTCTGTTCAACAGCCTTATCACACAGCTGGGGAGAGAATTAATTAAAGCAGCCTCTCTCCAACTCTTCCCTAAATCTTCTTGGATTTATCCAATGCTGAATGACATAAGGACTTGGCAATGCCCATTTCATGCCTGTTACCTCCTCACAATGACTAGAAAGTTTCCTCAATGGAACAGTGAAATCTGGCAGTCACCAGCAGCTACAACCGACTGGTAGAGAATTCCTGTGGTTCCCAGGACTGAGATGAAATGCAAATGTCTCTTTTTGGCTCTTCCCTCACTCTTTCAGAATATACAACAGGGGACTTGTTTTGATTTTGAGCACTACTTTCAAGAAATACCCTTTTCCCATCCCCAAGCAAGCTTTCCCTGAAGTAGTATTTGTTCTCTCAAAGGTATTTTTATTTCACCCAAAAAGTGGTGTACTGACATTTTGGAACCAAGGGAGCAAAAAGATGGAAGATGGGGCACATGGAAGCTATTGATCCTAATTCTCAAACTTCTTCATACCTTTCTAATCTGCTACTGTTGGCAAAACCAGAATATTTGATAAGTTTTCAAATGGGTCCTTTTATGTGTTTTCTCATCAATTTCTGAGTAAAGTGTCTATAAGCATCAGCAAATTTACCCTTTTCTGTACTGATGCACCATGGAGATTCTATTAACCATGAAATCTCCCCCACCACGATCATGACAAAACAGGCTGTGATCAGACCTATTACACTAAGAATTATTATTTCCTGGAGCTTCCCCCAACTATATCCTATTTATACCTTGAAAAATCCACATAAAGAGAATAGATCTAAGACTTGGCAACCAAGACATTGTTTCATAACCTTACCCACACCTGAATACCCTAGATATGCTGCCAGTGTCTAGTTGCCCTCTGTAAATCTGAGTTCAGGCCACTGGATTGCTCTACAATCTAATTCACTATTTTTATGGATATGTCATGGAAATAAGGGGAAGCAACAGAAATAACTTCAGAAAACACAAGGACTTTTGCTTAGAAGAGCATAGTAGTAATACCAAGTTGTTCAGCTTATTCATTAATCAGAAAAATTTGTAGCTTGAAGGGAGGTTTGATACTGGTATGAAAACCCTTGCTGAAAGCAATCAGCAGAAAAAGTGGGAATCAGTTACAACTTTGATGTATGGATCACAACTTACAAGCTCAGACAGCTCCAGGTGATCCAGCAAAGAGCACAGGGCAGTTTAAATGAAAGATTACACATTCACAAGCCAAATTGCAGGTGCTCCTTGATCCAGCAGCAAATTGCTCAGATCAGTTCACAATCTGAGTCTTGGCTTCTTCAGTGTGACATATTTCAGAAAAAGAGGTACAAGATAAAGCAGTCAAATTCAACTGAATTGATTCATATTGACACAGTGAACTTCCCTTTCCAATTTGACCCAGAAATGAACTGAAAACAGGAAACAAGCAGCTTTGGTTATGCTTTGGCCCATAGTCAGAGACTGCTACATGTCACTGCATTTAAGTAGTTTCTGGAGCAGTAAAGAAAGAAACAGCCCAAACACCTGTCAATTATTATTGTACTAATTACTGTGGAACTGGAAATATAAGGGAAACTCCCTTATAAAATTCAGTACAGTTTGCTGTTTCAAGGTCAGTACAGTATTGTCTTGCTGAAGAAGCTGAAAATTATAGTGTTGAGCTGCCTACAGAAAGAATAAGGGCACAGGAACAAAGGAAAACTAGAAATTATCTAATGTCTGCATGGTTTCAAGGTTGTTTTCATCCTTCTGTTTCACAGTACTCCCCTGGATGATACATAATGATGATTTCGTTTTGAATTAATTAATATTTTAAATTGCTTGATGATGCTCTTAAAGCAAATATTGTCAAAGGGCATTGTAAAGCAGATTTTGGGTCTGTCACTTTCATTCACCTGGAGCACCACTACACTGTTCCAATGGGGCTTTAGTACTGCTTACTGGTTTTTTATGAACAAGCTGCATGACAAGTACAGAATCACTGTAGTATTATTTACCCTACAGCAAATGGTAAAGTGGGCTGTACTGTTCCTAAAGCTGCTAGAAAATGACAGAGACTCATGTGCTCTGTTTTGCTTTGCAGTCTCTCCACCCCTGTAAGACTGAAATAGTGAGGAAAACTTGCTGTGCTGCTTGTAAGAAAAGGCTGTGGCTTCACCCATTTCCCCCCTGCCCCTGCCTGGCGGGGCACAGGCACCATCTCTCAGGTGCTGCTCTCTTATGGGGGCTACATCCCCCACTGAGGGACAGACAGAACTGTGGGCAGCTCCCAGGTGCTCAGAGACAGCTGGATTAATTTACCTGGGTAAGTGGCCCTAAATTAGCTCCTGCTAGAATAAGTGTAACTCATTGGCTAGCAAGAGACACAGGCCACAGTCAAGGGTTACAGTATATACTCAGCACCTCTAAGATATTCCAAGCCCCCCTCAAGTAAAAACCACTTACATTCAGGTTTGGGGGAAATTCGGCCATCACATGTTTTCCCATCTGTTTTCTGTATGGGTTTGTGAATTCTCACTAATCACCTACAGCAGAATCAAATTCCTTTGGCAAGAAAAAGCATGGAAACAACTGTTCTGCTAAACTTTATTGGGGCTTGGTGCTCATGCTGTCCAATAGGAACATGAGTTTGAGGATAATTAGTGGCTTAATTGCTGTTTTGAATACACGTGATGACAAAAGACAATGTTTAGGCAACTAAAGAAACACCAGAGCAGCTCTGGTTTGTCACTTGATGGCTTAGGGCAGAAAGACTTTGCCATTCTTAGGCAATATAATTTAGACTTCTTCGCTCTAGCAAAATTTCTGTCAAGCCCCCTGAAAATCTGCAGATATAAGAAGCAGAGAGCAAGGTTCCTGGATGTGGAATATTCCTCTACAAAGAGACACTACTTGGCTTCCTCAGCCCAAGTGTAATAGCAGTCCCCCAGCCACAAATCTGAAAGTATCTTCCTGTTTTCAATTTCACTTATAGAAATATACTGAACCATAGAAACTAGTGGTTTCTCAAACCATTCATGAAAGTCACAAGCCGCATCTCTTCTGAGTCAGCTAATCCCTCCACAGCCTCATTTTCCCTGCACATATTCCCAGACTTGCAAGAAATTCTTCCTTTATCCTCTGTCCAGATGTTATTAGTTAGTGAATGTTACGCACTAGTGACTGTGAGGAATGCTGGACTGGATCCAGTGAGCAGTTGTATACATTTAACTGAGATGGAACCAGCTTAAATTTTATTATTTAAAGAACTGAAAAGTCTCCAGCTGTGTTCCCCCCTTATGAATCTTGTGTTCCAAGTTGGCCTTCTAAGATGCATGTATGGTGAGTCATGGATTTTGTATGTGCAATGTGCTGTTAAACATGTTATTTGTTTAACAAGCTCACAGAAATTTTGACATCTCTGCTCCTGTATTTCACATTTATGATGCACACAACTCTCAAGGTGAATATTTCATAGCACTTTGTGCTGCCATGTTCCAACTCTTGCCAGAAAGGTAACTAAAACAAGACGTTTTTCTTAACCATGGTCACTGAGATAGCCAAATCATCTTTTACTGAAATTTTCCAAGAACATGTGAGGTTGGAAGAAATAGCCTTTGGGAAAGTTTCGTTTTAAAGAGTAAGAGTTTGGGAGAATTACAAGCAAATTAAATAGATAAATGCTAACTGCAGTAATTTCTAATAGCTTGTATTATCCTTTACAGTTCTGTAGTTCATCTCTCATTGTGCCTGACAGACTGTGTGGTTTGACTCTGTGGACCTATTCCAATTCACTCCATGCTAAAGAGTTTTGCACAGAAATGCAGAGAACAAATATGTAGTCAAATCATCAAAAATTATGCCCTCAAAAGTGAATCAGAGCAAAAATATTTCACTATCAAGTGCTACCTCTTTCCTCCCAACAGACATAGGGACAAATTTAGCCATTAGCAATATTCAAGCAGCTTCCATTGGAAGAAAACAGAGTTCTCCTTAAAATAAGGTGTCATATATGCTACTTAAATATTTTCAAGGCTCTTATTATAAAAAGATCAACAGTTTTCTGCCTTTTCAGGGTTGATCTGTGAATGATATTTAATCAAATTCTCACAGTTAAAACATGCACCAAATACAGCTGGCACAGATTTTCAGCATCACAGTAACTCCAGAACTAGTATTTCAGCCCTGAACAGGCCTGCAAAATATAGAAGTCCTCTTGTGAAACCAGAAGCGTCAAGCAAAATTGGGATTAATCTAAAATTTTTCTTCAGAATTTCCAGACCCATAGAAAAATGTTGACTGGAGGGTCAACTCTGAGCTGCCTTTCTGGATTTTACTAAGCTATATGATTGCTGAGAGTCACCAGAAACCATAAAGACATGGACATGAAACTGTGACAATCATTTCCCCAACAGAAACCTGCCCTTTCCCTCAGACATGGTATCAGCTGTGCCTACGTGCAGAAAATCCATCTCTGCCTGTGTACTTGTCCAAGTAAAATGGAGAGTCTGACAGTTACAATAATGGAGTATTTAATGTCTGAGCCTTCATATCTGTGGAGATTTTTTCCAATAGTACCCTGAATTGGACTAAATTTTCCCTACTACTCCTTGTTAGGAAAATGGATTGTCAGCAAGGAAGAACAAAACAAAATCTATCCTGGAACAAATGCAACTTCTTTTCCTTTCACAGACAATCCACCCCAGTGCTGCCATGGTACTATTATTCTGCTGCCTGGGGACAAGAGCCTTTCTTTCTGGTCTTCTATTTCTGTTTATCAATTTTATTGCCTTTTCTTCTCCTTGTATTTACACAGTCTAGGAACATGGTATTTTCCTGTTGTCATATTCTATTTTGCAAGCTTTTAGAAATATTCAGGTATGTCCTGGGTGACAAATGAGTTATAAAACCTGTTTTGAGAAGGTGCTCTTAGCCTCTCTCAGGTTTCCAAGATGTTGCTCAACAAATTGTCCCCATAAGCAAACGCTTCTAGTGCATTGATGCCATGAATGTGAAGAAAGGACACTGAGGTAAATCCAAAAGAGGGTAGCTTCAAGAAGAGCAGAATTTCACAGCCTCATTTTCAGGCTTGGAATAGGACTCAGTGTCCCTGTTTCTATTCTCAGACACATTTCAGAGTCAGACTGTGAAACACCTTAGTGAATTCCTCAGTTTATCTGTGCTTCAATTTCCTTTCTGAAAAAAAAAGAGGTTAAAATACTGACCAGTACTTGCCAAGTGCTTTGGCATTCTGAGGGTAAGGGCACTCAGGAATTTCCAAGTATGATTCTTTGTAGCAGACAACTGGATAACACCAAAATGATTCATAAAGAATTTGGGAATATACATGTACTATTCATGGCTGTTAAAGTCACTGACTGTGAGACCCTGGATGAACTCAGGCACCTCTGTTCCTTTGTACAGAGGTACTCTCAGTCAGTCACCTTCAAGAATCTGAATGAAATGGCAGAGTCTGCTTATCAATGTCTGAACAGGACTGGGTTGCACTTTACACCTCCTCACAACCAGAGTAGCATTTTAAAATAAATTTCACCTACCTATTATTTTGCAACAGGATATTAAAGGCTAAGCCTTGTCACACAGTTATCCTATATTGGGTTGTATAACCATGAACTGCAATTCAAGGGACAGAGCAAGGGAGCATCTCATGACTTTCTGTGAAAGAGCTGATAGAATGTGGGATTGGCTGTATGAAGAAGAATCAACACTTAGAGCACTGTTATAAACTAGTGACTGTTCTAGAAGGTTCTATCTATATCAACAATTTAATTTAAAGATCTGCAAATGTGCTAAAATGACAAGAAAGAAGTTCAATAAACAGTTCAAGAGACTGCATACATTAACAAAACAGCAAGATTAGCTTTTAGCCTGAAGATACACACAATACAATAGGTGAAAACCCTCCTAAAACTGTGCTGCCACTGACAGGAACTGGCTCTGACCTACTGACCCCATAACCCCATTTTCTGCAACTTCCTTTGCTTCATCACAAGTGGCCATGCAGTGAGCAATCTGAATTAACTCTGACATTAGTGCTGCTTGGAGCAGATGACTGGGCTGTGTCATCTCCAGAGCTCCCTGCATTTTTCTAACTCATGCAATGGAAAAAGAACTACTAGGGTTTTGCAGTCTGTTTATTCAGTTTTCAAGGCAAATCACAACTCCAGCAAACTGACTGCCCACCCCAGTCAGTGCAAGAGGATGTGTGTGTGGCAGAGCAGGACCTCTTCACAGGCACTGCATTCTCAGCTTGCCTTAAACCAAAAGAGAACCTGAAACTTGAGGTAGGAACTGTCCATAAAAAAAGCAGCTAGCGTGGTTTGGGGGAAAAAAAAGTACAGATATCAAACCAGCATGGGAACAGGAAGAAGATGATTTTCCTTTAGAAGGAAGGATGAATGTTGGGGAGCAGAGGAGAACAGGGACATTGGTGTGACTTTCTGCTGATATGCCTAAAAAGCAAAATGGTCAGGCTACTGGCCATCTTCCTGTTGAGAAAGCAGTTTATTTAATGATCTTCATGTAAATTAGAGGGGCTTTTTAAAAGACTTTTTGCTAAAGATTTCCCTTTTGAACAGCTGGGAAGGTTCCAAAGGGACAACCCCTTCCTGCCACCAAGCAGAGGATGGCTGGTCTCCAGGATACACTGTTTCAAATTAGCTTCACCCATGTTCCTTTTGCAGAAAACAGCTATCTTGGTTAAATGCACATGCTAACCATAAATCAGGAACTTTCAGTAATTTCCAAACAGAAGCAATGCTCAGCTTCTACCGTTAGCATAGGACAAGGTAGAAAGTGAACTAACATCTAGGTAGAGAGGAAAAAGTAAAAACTCCACAAATGAGTCAATGACTCAATAATGAAGACTTAATTTTGCAAGTATCTGATTGAAACTTGAGGAATTATGACACTTGAAAACCAAATATTCACATTACACTATCTGCAATGTAAAAGAGGTTCTCATGCTTATATTGCAGCTTGCATTGACTCCCCTGGCTTGGGTCTTTGAAAAGCAGCAATACAAGACACACTGGGACACAGTATAGAAACATATTCTGTAGATTAGACCTAGGAAGAGAAACCTGGTGGGATTTTTGGTTCACCCTTGTTTGTATGTTTGCAGTGAGAGATATTTCATATTCATTTTTACTAGCTGAACCTACAAGGCTGACACTGCACATCAAATTCAAGTGTTCATTCTACTAATAAAAATCAAACATGGCCATGTGGACAAAACATTGGTGTGAGTCTGAAAGCAGCTGCTCATGGCCTACCTACTGCTGCTGGTCTGGTAATCTTTGGTGATGCTCGCTTTGGGGAAGATTCAGGATGTGGAGCAACAGGTTGTACTGGCCGGGTCTGCTTGGCTGCCAGCTTCTTCAGACTTACTTGCCTCTTGTCAAACATTTCTTGTACATCTTCGAGTTTTTGTACAATTCTTTGGGCATTGGCCTTGACAAAGAAAAGGCAAACAACAAATGGTTGTCAGCGCTGGACTGAGCAAGTGAAGAGAGGACTTGTATTACCAGACTGAGACTAAGAGCTGGAGATCACACAGTGACAGTTCTGGACAGCTCATTGCAGCCCAGTCCATGCATTCTGTCCACATCACAGTTTCGCTGACCAAGACATGGTGACTCAAGCAGAACACTAGGACTGCTCTGAAGAAAATGCAGTGTTGCATGAATACTCTTATGAATAAAACTTACTGCCACAAATACTGACCTCTGTGCCCTTTTGGAGAAGGGAAAGAGGCATATTTTATCAGACTCCAATATATAGCCCAGTACACTCTCATGGACAAAGCAATCGGAAATTTTTTACTTCTAAGTGAGCACATGAACATCTGAGGGGTTTTACCTTTATTTCAGGGGTGAGGATCATGTCAAACTGATTGTAGAACTCCTTTGGGTTAGAGAGCTGGTGTTCCTTAGCTGTTACCAAGAACTTCTCAATTTCTACAAGTGCAGTTTCAGCTCCCTCTTGTGACTGGCATTTGTCCACAGCTTGGGAAGCTAAGAGGTAGATTCCAGCTTCACACCATTGGCTTGCCTTTAAAGAAAAGTGGAGGAAGAAGGACTTATCATCACTGACAGTCCAAGTTGTCAGGTGTTGCTTTTACTCTATGAAAAACAAATTTGCCCTAACATGTCATTAAAGGGGATCAATGTTACTCATAGTATGCATCAGTTCCTGCCCACAAGTCACCCCATCAGCATATGCAGAACTGAACTTGCTGAACTAATGGAAAGCTTCAATATTTATACTAACATTTACTGAATGAAATGGAATAAAGCCAAACACAATGTTTTATCTTCATCATAATTATCTGAGCTTATAAAATCCTTCATTTTTAGTAGAACCTTGCCAGAGCTGTTATCTCATAATGTTCACTTACCTTATCTAACTGCTTATGCAGCTCAAGAGACTTTCCCAAAATATCATACTTTTTCTTGGTCTCATTGGTAAAGTCATCACAAATCCGCCTGAGTTCAACACACTTTGGTCTAATGGAGTCAACTGCATAATGGTTGTTTTGGATGAGCTGTTCTCCATGGAGAGCTAGAGACTGGGCCTTCTCTAAAGGTTCCTGTGAAATTAATGAGAAGAAGCCAAAGTTAGAATGACATGCATAATAAGGACAATACATCTCTGTAACCCCTGCTGTAGCCTGGGGGTAAAGGTTTGGAATATTAATATAGCTGATATATCTTACTTTGTATTTACATTGAAGGCCAACTTCAATGTCAATGAGTACATTGAAACTCATGAGGTTCCATCTGAACATCAGAAAGCACTTTTTTGTTGTGAGGGTGAGCAAACACTGGAATAGGTTGCCTGCTGAGGTTAAAGAGTTTACCATAACTACGAAGTGTCTAGAATACCATGTCTACAGCAGCTAGAATACTAAATTGATGCACACCTGTCCTTTCTCTTCCAGATGTTTCTGTTCCTTTAGGAGGTTCTCAACTCGAGTCACACTGTCTCCAATGTCAGCAAAACTTGCTTGTGTTTCCATGAGGTTATCCAGTGTCAGTTTTACCTAAAACCAGCAACAACAAAAACATAAAACCAAAACAAAATAAACCCACAGAGAACCCCATCACAAGATACTGATAAAAATTACAACTAACATTCACCTACATCTGTGAGAAGAGTCTGCATCCCAAGTTTAGTCTTCAGTTTGTTCCAAAATGGAAAATCCAAGGAATAAATCAACAACCAACTATTCTTTAAACAGTTTCCCTGCTTCTCACTAATTAGGCCCATAAAGTTTTTACAACCTGTAACTCCAGAGTTTGTATTACTCCAGAATCTGTATTACTCCAGTCTCTGGGCTGACAGTTGGGCTTTCTGAACTGTATTCCCTTGACTCTGGTGGGATTGGCAATTTATCATCACAGAAGAATCTGTGTTTGATAACTTCACACCTAAATGAAAAATTATTTATCAAGATAAATTTACTTATTGGTGTTCCACATTTTAGCCTCACAATCTGGCACTTTCCTCACTGTGCCTTATTCAAGTGTTGTAAGACATCTGAAAGCTGTCAAGACTTTGATTTTTGAATATTCATTTCCTATTTCACAATTAAGATCTTCTTTCCCAACCTCCTTTTTGGACTGCCAGTATACTCTTAAGTATGGGTAGAATTTGACCTTATTTACCAGAGAAGGCTAGACAGCATGAACAAAGAAATACCTCTCTAAAATCCTGTTCAAAGTGTCGAAGCTGCAGGCACTGTTCTAGTTTTAGATGATGCTTGGTCCAAAATTGATCAAAAGCCTTTTCTGTTTCATCCAACTGAGCCAACAACCTGATAAGAAATTATAATGAACAGAATGTACTTATTTCCTATAGTTCACTTCTTTTAAGTTACAGTAATTGATGGTAGAAAGCAGAGCAGGGAAATGGTGGGGAGCCCTACATTTAGGTAAGAGGGCTCTGCGTCAACTCTCCCTTAAGAAAAAGAGAATGAAATTTGCAGGAGGACAGGCAGGAATGTGACAGATAAGTGACAACTACATGGATCTACTGTAGCATTTACAGTCCTGCCTCCTGATGTGCAAGAGGGACTTGGAGCTGGCAGCCAAGGGCAGCTGTCACTCCCTGGTTTCCACCCAATGCTTCAAAGATAATTCATCCCCAACTGATGCAGATTGAATATGATGCAATTATTATTTTATGGAATGATTAAAGCAGAACTCTACAACTTGTTAGTTTTCTTCACCTATCAGAAATAGGCAAGGGCTGAATCATTTTTCCCAGTCCATTAAAAACAATAGATTAGAAGCTCATAATGACTCCCATGGACATTGTTTTACTTTGTGTAAATGATGAAACATTTATTTGCAATATATTAATCTCAAGGTGTCACATCTTCAGTAAAATATCTGACATCAGGCTAGTGAGTCATCCTCATGATTTCTCAATGATCCAAACAGAGCAGTTTTAAACAAGTAGAAAAAACAGAAAGGAAATGTTCACTGAATATCTTGTATTTCAATAGATGGGCATTCTTCAGGCAGGTGAGGGATCAGTGAGTGCTGAAATCATTGAGTTATTGGGGCAAATAGCAATATCTCCCTTCTATTCTTATCAAAAACAAATTTCTGTTTTCAATCTGTCCCTGGAAAACTTTTTTGTTATCAAAGCTAGTCGTTGAATTCAAGATGAATTCATAAATTCCTTTGGGATGACTGTCCAAAGGATTTTAAAGTATTCAGTGAAAAATATCAGCACAGCTTTACTTTCAGCACCTTTGTTCCCAATGAATGCAGACATGCTGAACCCCTAGCATGGCATTTCTCTTTGCACTGCATCACATGGCACAGCAGAAACTTCTACATGGTGACTAAAAGCTTTATGGTAATAACTAGCATTGTAGGAAGGAAAAGAGGGTTCTCTGTGTGTGTGTCTGCAGCTGTGACACACAGGATGTTTCAGGTATCATCTTCATCTGTTCCTCCCCCAGTATTTCCACAGACACCCACAAGCACACCACCCTCTCATCTCACAGAGATTCAGGTGACACTTTCTAACCAGGCACAGAAATTGGGAAGCCATACATGTTATGGAGAAAATAGGTCCCACATTAAATCTTCAGCCAGGTAGTTAGTGGTCTGACCAAAAATTACCAAGAAATACAGGGCTTGTTTGAACTTGCCTTGACAGTTTAATCAAGTAACCTCCTCTAAGCCATTCTCTTCTCTGACTTACCTGTCCAATAAATCCTGACTAGGTGAACCAGTGGTAATTTATAAACTGCATATTTAAATTATTTAAATAACATTTGCATCTCCTAGGAATAAATTAGCAAGTTGCACAAGGTAATCTAGCTCCACTGACCTTTCCACTGTGGCCACATTTTCCAGTTCATCTGGACTGAGTTTGCTGTTGGCACTTCGGGTGACTGGCTCCCGGATGCATGTCAGTAAGGTGGCCCCCTGCTTCACTGCTAGCTTCAGCTCATCCTGAGGGGAAAGAAAACAAGCCAAAAACCAAATTGTATGTTCTTCTAACAACACTCACATCTCCTAGAGTAATGATAAAGGAATATTCTTTCATAGGTACAAAATACTTGAAATAAAATATAAATGCTTACCAAAGGTGATATGTTTTTCTAGCAAACAAAGAGACCTAAATCTTTTAACTTTGAATAGTAAATCTGTTTCTGAGAAAAGGAATAGAGTAATTTCAGAGCAGACTGCATATCTCACCAGACCACTTGCAGAATAAATTATTCTACCACAAATCAAATGTATGTTGTAGATAGTGAGCTGAAAGACTGGGCTGAGACATTGCACTTCTTAATGGAATTTCCTCAAACAACATTGTGCCATGCTGAGCCACAGTACATCAGCTATAAGAAGTCATTCACAGAAGTTTCTTCACAGCATGGAAGATGAGCAATAAAAAAGACAATGAGGTTCAAACATTAACTTGTCAGATGATGAATCCCCACATCACTGCACACTTCTTCCATAAAAATTGTTCTTGTGCTAATACAGCCTAAGTAGCATTTTTTTTAATCTTGTCTTTAACCTGAGGCATGTGTTGACAGCATTAATATTTACTTCTGATCCATACTCTGCAAAGCAAAATTAGCCCCAACTTTTTTTAAAACAAAACAACATTTATCATCTAGTTAGATCATTCTGTCTATTCCTGACTATCCTCACAGATGTTCTCTGTTTCTGCCCCAATGTAAGTCCATCCTTTCTGATGAACTCATCAGGAGCCCATGCTGTTCCAGATGTGGTCCCATTACTCCCTTTCCCACAGTGGAAGTGACACTTCCCCATCCTATCATTCTTGAAGCTGTA
The DNA here is from genome assembly GCA_013389925.1 of Aegithalos caudatus. Taxonomy (NCBI): domain Eukaryota; kingdom Metazoa; phylum Chordata; class Aves; order Passeriformes; family Aegithalidae; genus Aegithalos; species Aegithalos caudatus. The sequence continues at coordinate 402,761 of WEIU01023077.1, read as the reverse complement.
AAATGTCGTTTTCCACAGGTGAATCAAATTGACCTCCTGAACCCACGTGTCTGTCCTCCTCAGTGGTTTCCAGACAAGGAAAGTGATGGCAGAAAATTTTTCTAGATCAGAACTCATCTATTACACTGCTGGAGCCTTCATGGGCAACAATCACCTTCAGCTTGCTGTGGTGGTCGGTGTGTGAGGAGAGAAGCTCCTCTGTGCACTGCACATCGTTGGGAAGTTCAGTCTCTGCCAAGTCTGTTCCAAAGCTCTGCAGCATCTGTGCTGTTGTTTTTACGGTCATTGCAAAGTTTTCAATAGCCTAGAAAAGCAAAAGCATAAAGTCACAGATTGTTTATTTACCCTTAGCCCTTTAACAGCACTTTGTGCTTCAGGCACACTGTGCTGCAAGTATTACATGCCCAAAAAGCTGGTCCTGTTGCCTTTTTTTGGGTGGATGTGCAAAAAGTTACAAATTAAACCATGTGTCACAAATGACCTTTTCACAGGTCCACACATATTGTCACCTCTGTGAGCCAATGAGGACAAAATGAAACCACAGAGGATCTCAGCTTCAAAGCCAGGCCTGGAACTTCAGATCCTCTGCCCATGCTTGCTGGGAAATTCTGCAGCATTTTAAATTTTAATTAAGGCTTTATTGAAGTTGAGAACACTACTAAAATATATAGGGCAAAGCCTTTATATTTATACAGCCATTGTTCAGTCAGCAGTAATCTGTCTTCCCCTGACTTCTGAATAAGTGCATCTCTATCTTGCCTATCTGTACAAGATGCATTCTAGTCATTTCCTCCCATCTGACTATGCTAGTACACAAATACAGGGGCAAGTAACTACAAATACAGGTAAAGTGCATAAATGCATCAGAACATTGCTGTTTCTTTATCACTTGGGAACACTAACACAAAACTTGTCAGAAATCTGTGGTTTTAATGAAGAATGGGGAAGTGAGGAAAGCTAAAAAAACCAATGCCCCTTCTCAGAGCAGAATATAATGTTCAGACCTGTGACATGTGATTAAAACCTTTAGATCTAGTAGCAAGTAACTGCATGGGATGTTTTTTCATGATCATGCCCGAATTTGGGGGTGACTGCGTTGTTCTGTACAGCTCTTTATTCTTTGTACTTTTTGATCTAACCCCTCACAGGTCTGAGTCAGTCAACAAGCACCAGGGATGCTCTTACACCCAATCAAACACTATGTAGTTGTTGCACATTGCATTCCTTTCTCCAGCAATGATGGGAATTCATTGTTTACAACGCTGACAGATGAAATTATCCTGTGTGCTCAATGAAAAACCAGCTGGAGGTAGATCATCATTCAAAAGGTGCAGAGAGGAATTAGTCCACATTTGTGATCTCAAACATGCCCCCCATGAAGCAATGCTAGCAGAGTTCACAGCCTTCTTCCCTTTTACCCCATAAATTCATGTCTGCTTTCAAAAAAAGCAGTACAGACCCACATATGCTCTATCTTAGTGCTCAGCAGCTGTATCCTGCAGCTCTCAGCACTGAAACTACTGGATTAGAGTTGTCTGAAATGTCACACTTCTGACTGCAATGGCACAGACATGGCCATCCATGACCAAAGGCCATTTACTGAAAGCCAAAAACGCACTCTGTGGGCAAGAAAGTCCATAGGCTCCTGGAAGCCAAGAGAGGAGAGCAGAAATAGTGAATGATGCAAAGAGGTTGCTGTGTCACTGCCATTTAGCCAGAATTTAAAGCTTTTTCAGAAGAAAAGCTCTGGCAGCACAAGACATGAGAACACTGAGGGAAGCAGCAAAGGGCATGAAGACCATAGCTCAGCAAGACTGGAAGTCAGATTGTTTCAAGGTGCCCTGGAAGCTGACACTTCCCTGATGACAACCTCTTATCCAGCAGATATTCCTTGGCTGACTGCACCATGAACTTGTCAGTGTTTCACTTAATAGCATCCTTGGCCCCAGTCTCTCCTGTGTATATGAGCAATACATTGTTTCATGTACCTAAATTACACCTATGGGTTGGGTTTCTTTCAAGTTTCTGTGCTTGGTAAAAATTTTTCCAACAAATTTAACCAAAACCTCTGGGGGTTACATAGCCCTACTCCCCTAAATTCTTGGCTCATTCTTATTTGCATATTTTACCAAACTATGTATTATGGTTTTATGTAAACCCTTGTCATTAATAAATAATACAACCTTTCTTGTACCTCTCTTTATCCCTCTTCATATTTTCAAACCTTTTGCTGTTTGAAAGCTCTTACAGATGATTCATTTCTTCACACTCCCCCTTCCTTCAAGGACAGTTTCATATTTTTGATACTTCTGACACAAACCTGTTTACTCATCTCAACCCTAACCTCATTATAATCAACACAGTTATAAATGTAGAAAATTTATGTTAGATGAAATTCAGATTCTATGTTTGCATATTTAGAAGCCTGAAATATTTGGTGGTTTTCAAGGAGAACCAAATTTTGTAAGGACAGCAAGGCACAAAAAAAAACCCAAACAAAAAACCAAAAAAAAAACCAACAAAACCAAAACCAACCAACCAACCAAAAAAAACTATAGCAAGACAGTGAGAAAAATTATTTGACTTAAATTACCTCAAAAAAGCTCTTTTTATGAGTTAGGTGTAACCTGCCCATCAGCAACAACAGACTCAAACCCAGGGCTGCTCAGAACTTTGCAAAACATTTAGGCTCACATTAGATATTGGCTCTAATACATCAATCTTGCAAGTAGACCCACAAAGAGAGATGCAAACATTGTATAAACTCTCTGTGACATTAATTACTTTTCTGGGATCATGACCCAGCTTAGCTCATTTTTGCTTAGAAAAAAATGAGACAATATTTTATCTGCCAATGTGTCAGAGTTTGGAGTCTCTTTTTTGTAAACTGTCATCTAAACTGGGCACCATAATGAATTGTTTACACTGTTTTGAAGCAGACACTGAAATGCATTAAACAGCCCAAAAAGGGAACAAACAATCAAACCTGTACTAATTTCCTCAACAGAATAAAAAAGTCTTTCTGCCTTCCTAGTAACAACTGTTCTTCAGTTACCCAAAATAAGACCCAGCTGGAGTGCATGCTTGTATAGTATGGAAATGAAAAATAAAATATAATGCCCTGAGTATTTTTATTCTCTTAAAAGCATGGACATAATTAATCATTAAAGTGAGACTTTTGACCTTTGTAAAGTCATCAAAATCCTACAGCCTATTTTCAACTTCAGCTGAAGGCCTATTAATCCCATCAATTATTTAAAAGGCAAGAGAATGTGCCCACAGGCCTTGCTGAGTAAGAACACCAGACACCCTTAGGCCCTGGGCCAGGTATGCAGTGAGATAAAATTATTGCTTCTATGACAAACTTCTGGGGAATCTGCCTTTCTCTATTTGAGTCATGGATTTCCTCCTTCCCTGAGTCCCTGGCAGATTCCACAGGCTGTCATGGAACTGAGGAGTTCCTGCTGAATGGTTGCTTTGCATCTGTCACCCGGGCAGCCCTGGTGCAGCTGTGTAGGAGGAAGGGCAGCACTCACAGTTCGGTGATGGATCCACTGGCTGTGGCCGTACTCCAGGGTCCCTCCCAGCTCCCGGGTCAGCTGACTCTTGTCGATGTAGCCATGCAGATCAGAGACAGAATTTAACATGATGATCTGAAATCAATCCAAACACACTGGACTGAGAAATAAAGAGCCTTTCAATCATTGTTCCTAGGATCTGGGTTTGCCTTAACATATATGATCGCTGCAGTTCCACCATAGGCCATCAGTTCTCATTTTCCATTTTCTCATGTCATGGCCACAGTTTGTTTTCCCTATATTTTTCCTTCTTGACATTCTTGAACTAACCTTGGTTTGACATCATCTTCCTCCTTGCTGGGCTGCCTCATTTTGCATGTGCCTCAAGAGCAAAAGTATGGTACTGATAATGTTCACACAAACTTCCATAAAATATTTTTTTTCTCTAGGTAACTTTTATTTACAGAGAAATGGAGGCACAGGCAAGTTAAGCAGCTTCCTCAACACCAACCACTTGATCCAGGGAAATGCTGAAATGAAACTATTGAGAGTAAGATTTTTCTTTCAGTTTTCTTATTTTTTTTTTGGCACTGTACGTTTGCTGAATTCACTGGCATTTTTCTATTTAAAGTAATAATGGAAGGGAAAGGAGAGATAAACGTAGATCCATTTTTTACTTTAGAATCTCCTTACCACTAAATTTGTTTGAAGAAAGCCAAACAAGATTTGAGTTCAGCTTCAGATAAGTAGCATTATCTTTTGGCAACCACTGTAAATTTTTCAACACAAGTGGTTACAGAAATAGCACACATTTATGGTTGTTATAATAGCTAAAACGTATGCCATGATTTCAGCAAGAGAAGAATATGAAGTTGAGCACAAATGACTAAGAATTTAAAATAAATAAATGTCAGAATATGTCAAATGTAGTTACTTGCCCCTACTTAAAGAAAGCTTAAGTGGCTCTGCATGTCAGCAGGCTCCAATGGACCATGGTAAGTACACTGGCAAACACTGTGGACAATGAGATGAGTACAAATTTATGGAAAATCCTTCTGGAAGGAAACTCTTTCCCAGTTGCAGGACTTTGCTTTGCCCCTTTTGTAGATATAAAATAATATATATGGAATATATATATATGGATTTTATATATATATATCTAATATATGGAATGGGTCAGCCCATTCCTTGAGTTTCTGTTCCAGTAGCCCTGTCTTGGAGTATACCATCTGCTCCTCTTGGGTTAGTGCTATCTGCACACCAGATGACAGTGCAGCCTGTTGCCTCTTCCATGTCATTGATGAAGTCACCAAACAGGGCAGGTCCCAGCAGGTACCACTACAACACTGCACTTGTTCCCCACTTCCAGGCAGAGTATGACCCATTACCATTACCCTCCTACCCCATCATGAGACTAGTTTTTAAAACCACATGCAGTTGTCCATCCATCCAGACTTTACCCTAACCTGGATACAAGAATATAGTGGAGGATGCATCTGGCCCCAGGGACCCATAACACGCTGAAAATTCTCAACATAGGCCCTCACTCTATTCCTTTTCACTTCAGCAGTTCATCTTCTCCTTGACCCCTGTCTCTAAACACAGAAACAAGGAGAGCTTGTTGGTGAAGAGACTGTGGCAAAGAAAGGTGAATATCTCAGCCCAAGTTAAAGGAAAAACTGTTCCCTGAATCTGTTATGAAACACTGTTCTGTTATGATCAAAGCCAGAAAGCTCAAAAAGCTGCATAGTCTTGAAAAGGCCTCACACTGGAACATAAAGTCTAAGCACTAATTCTGAATTGGAAATCACATTTGAAAAAGTAACTTTTCCCCTCTTTCTCTGTAGCTCTGCCCCATCAGAGATGTTGCTGACAAGTTGGAAATCTTCTGATACTTCAAACCTCACTGAAACCACAGAGGAACTCTGTCATGCAGTTTTCTTTTAGGAAAAATTTTACTTTTGCTTTAATCTGGTATGCTCAGCATGAGCCACAGAACAAACCTATTAATATTGCCAGATATGGTGCTACCCAACAGGGCATGGGTCTTCACCAAGCAGGCATTCCTGCAGGAGAAAGCCTATGAGCAATCCAGCATCCATCTAAAAAACCAATGTAAGAGAGCATTAGCATCTCCCACGCTGCTTGCCAGACAGAAGACAGCCACAGTCAGTCAGCTGGAGAGTGCAAGGGAACAGCAGTTTAGAAGACAAGCACCAGTGTGAAACATGGAGATGCTTCTGGACATGTTAGGCTATCAAAAAGTCACAGCCTACAAAGTTCAAGGAAGTGTTTGCTATGGACAGGTTGTTCTGCCTTTTGTGTATGTTCTGAAGATGCTTTAATTCACTTCCCATGATGGGAGGTTTCTTGGGTACATCTCTCGGTGTTCCCTTTGAATTCACAGATTTTAATCTCAGATGAACCTTGCTGTGTCTCCTATATTTCTATATCTTGATCCTGGTTAATGCTATCTAGTCAAATCACTATCCCAATAGAAAATTACCTGATGAGGTTTCATTACCTACATTTTTATGTCAATGTGATATAAATCCTGCATTTCCTTTTTATGTCTGTTGGTTATTTCAGCCTTTATTTCCAGTTCCTGTTTGATCTTCTGGTTTCTACTCATTCCAATGTTGATTTAACCCAGCAAATATATTTCACTGAACATATTTGCAGCCTGATAGCTCAAATAAACTACTGAACAAATGTTTCCTTAACAAATGCACACAATATTCTTGGAGCTCCTTTTGAATGCTCATGTCTTGGTCCTGACTCACTCACAGTTGTGATAGGAAATGCCACCCATCCATGGCCCAATTATGACATGAATGCTTTCATAGGGCCAAACACACAACACAAACAAAAATCCTGGAAACAATTTAAAAGATTCTCAAGTAAGGACATCTCCAATAGAACAAGAACTCTCTGGTCCTGTTCTCCTGCTTGGCACATAAGATGTTTCTTTCCAGGAGGACAAGATATCATTCTCAGTAACTTCTCCTCTCTGAAACTGGAATTTACAAGGACATGCCCAGATGGTGCTTTTAGGATGGGCTGCAACACAGGAGAAAAGCCCCTCCAGAGAGCATGACAGATCCCAGGAACTTAGAACATCTGTAGTACAACCCTAAGCAACTTAGAATAGCATCAGACATATGTGGGCAGCCTGTATATAAATCTGACAGGCTGTCTGCAGACAGCTGGGCAGGAGGCAGGCAAGCAGCATGTCATGTTCTTAGTTTTTGTAAGGCTCCTCTCCAAGCTCTGTGGACATACCCAGGATGGCTCAAAATATCCAAGATGAACCCAAACTAAACCAGTATCTTGATTTCCTGCTTGTAAAAAAGGTAAATTACCATTTCATACTTAATGCAGTGCTTGGCCCCTGCCTACAATTAACTTCCCTTCCTACTTTGATCTCTTCCAAGTTTTGAAATGCAACTCTCTCATCAAATAAGCTGCTAAAAGTATAGGAAATGCTGAACTGGTGAAAATGCCAGTCCTTGATGAAGTTGTCCCTTTCCAGGCTGCAGTCACTGGTACAACTGTTGCTATAGTAACAGATCATGGCATTTTAAATATAGGTACATCCATTTTTTAAAGTACTTTTGTTTGTATTCAAACTATTTTTTCATCAATTTTTCATTTTACCAAAAAGCCACCATTACCCAACGACAGTAAATGTTAAAATTTAACCACAGTAACCAAATGTATGTTCATGGTTCCTTTTCTGCATGCACTGTAATAAACAGCTGCTGTCTTTCACTTCAGGAGAAGAAGAAAATGTTTTAAACACCTGACCTTCAAACTCGAGTGATGACAGAGCTAGAATTTGTTGAAGAACCATAAGTATTTTGCAAAACAACATAAGCCCAAAAGCAAAATCCAAAACTGTCATCTGAAATCTCTCCAGTAAAGTCAATGTGGAGCACAGTAGGAGTCTGATCCAGGATGAAATATCAGTAATCATAATTCAAGTTTATTTATAAAACTTAAAAAATTTTGACACCACATGCAAACATGTAGCTAAAAACAACTCCTAAAAGACCTCTCATAGAATAATCTCAAACTTTTTCAGGATTGATAACCTTCTTCATATCACAGTCTAATCAACCTACAACATATGCCAAGTGCATGTAAAAATAAGTAAAAAAAACCCTCTGAATCTTGAGGGCCTGAAAGTCATGAAAACATTCAGGATACCCAATGTTACAGGGACAGCCAGCACTCCCATGGATTACCCATCAAATAGTGCAGAATTCAGCCCTAGGCTTTCCCTGCTCTGTGGTCCTGAATACTTATGTGTCACTGGAGTGGGATCTATCTCTGCCTACATTGAAGGGAACATCTCCACTGAGTTAAAATGCCAGTACTTTAAAAACGGAGTCACATTTTATAGCTAGACTGGACATGGGAACATGTCCATTAAATACTATGAACCATCCACTGCTAATTAACTCTTTGCAGCACCACACAGACCCGGATGAAAGGCCCCAGATGCCACTTGCAATCCTGCATTATGAGAAATGGCTGACAGCCCAGAAGTGCAGAAATGGAGATAAAGAAAATGCATGGACAAAAAACTGCATGCTTACCGGTACCTTCATTTTAAAGTCATCTCGATAGAGTTTAATGCCAATGTCAGCGATTGCCCTTTGGATAAAGCGGGAGGGTCTCAGGACAAACACCAGCTGCAGGTTTCCTGGAAATGCTCCCTGCAAGAAATATAGAATTCTTAGAAGGCACATTTCTACCTAACAAGGGAATTTTCAGCCAAGTGTTTCCTCACCAGGGCAAAGCAGGTAGAACTTACTGGATCTTGCTCAGTCTAGCTGCTCATTGCTTCAGCTGGTCATTTCAGCATGTGCTCCTTGTCACTATTTCCAAACCCAACAGGAAGACTGACCCATGGATTTTACTGCCCAGCCACATGTTGTTTCATGATACAGATTTAACACAGAATTCCAAAGTCCCTGACAAGTGCCTTTCTCCCCCAGATCCGAACCCCACCGAGCCCCGTTTGCACCACCACACCAGAGGTTTTCCCATTTTTTAGGCTGCAGCCACTAGAGGGCAAAGCTGCTGCCCATGTTGGACTGGTGAGGGAAGCTGGTAGCACAGATGGATTCCCCAGGCTGACCTACCTATTCACTCTGCTAAGGGTTTTCAATCCTTTTAACCTCACATATTTTTACATAAAGGCAGGCACTCAACACGTTCATCAGACATGGCCCTGCCTGCAACACCCAGCCTACATCTCTCACACTCCTCTGAGCTCATCAAGCATAAAAAAAGAACAATTTCTTGAAGAGAGCAGCAAAAAAGCCTGAGAATGAAAAACATTTCTGTCTAAATACATTGAAAGAACTTAAAGTCGCCTTTATCATCCCGCCATGCTACACCTCTGTGTGTAAGTGCTTGGTCCTCATGCAGTAAATGCTCCTAGTAAGAGATGTATAAAACCAGCTGCTTTTCTTGGCACTGAAAATCAGTGCCCAGCTCTGACTTTCACAAATTAGATATAATAAGCTATTAAGAGTTTCTGACAGAGATAATTTACTACTGTGCAAACACAAATCCCTTGGGATCTATTTCTTTCATAAGCAGGCCACGTCATCCCTCCTCAGGGCAAGAAGGGGTACCTCTTATACTCCTCTAGGAACCAACTTCAAATTACCAGAATTTATATTGCAATCAATCCAGAAAATAAGGAATTTGTCCTAATTCAGCAGTAAACAAGACTATGTAATTTGTCTCTGCAGCTTCCTCCCTCTGTTATTTAACACGTACGAGCTGCAGGGCTGGGGAGAATCTGCATCCACAGCCAGAAAATGGGAGCTTAAAACGAGCACAGGAGGCTGTATCATGTGCTGAAGGTTCAGCAGACAATTTTAATTTCTAGAAGATAAAAAACAAAAGCAAGCACTTACTGCTATTCGTGTCAGGGACGCCTTGACTGCACTCCATTTGTCCCGTCGCCTGTCTATGATGATGATGAATCCGATGCTGGCAGCCTCCAGACTGCAAAAGAGATGAAATAGGTGTGCAGGGTTACAGGGAGATACTCCTGTTCCAAGGCAGAGAACTGCAGCAAAACACAGCCTCCCTCACACCACGCTCAGAGCCCATTGTGAAAACACAACGTACAGTGGAAAGAATGAATATTTGGCAGAAACGCACAAGAAAAGGAAAGCCGGCAAAATTTCTCTTTCCAGCATAAGGCTAGCAGCTTACACAAAACATGAATATTTTATCTGCTGAATCTCTCAGCTGCTGTGCAACTCTGCTGCCAGTCTAGGTGGCATGAATAGTTCAGAATCACAAACTACACAGTGCTCTTTTGAAGACAAAACCTCCAGATCTCTTTTTTTTTTTTCCTTGCAAAATAATGTAAGCTATTAGACACCCCCCTTACAGTCTTCTTTCTCCAAGTATCCTGACACCTGACAGGGGCACTTGAGCTCCAGGGCATCAGTATCCTCTGACTTGTGTACACAAAGTCCCAAGAATTCTGGTAGGCAAAGCAGAAATTGAAGAGTATGTGATTTGCCAATCACAAAGTTGTTCTGGGGTTGCAAGTATTCAAAACTATCCTTTTCAACATACTGGCTAGAATAACAGTTCCTGTTCCTCCTCAGTGCTTTTCAAGAAGGATCTAAGAGGCAGTGATTTGGTGGTCCATTCCATCTATATAGACCTCATAAATGCCCCATCCTCTCTTTCCCTCTCAAAAATCCCATTCTGGAGTGCAAGGTTTCAGTGGGAGTGCTCTTCTCTCTGCCTTCTAAGAACACTCAGCATTGGAGAAGCTACAAAGTACACACTGAGTGTCCAGAAACTTCACAAGAGCAGGATGGTTCAGTCATCTCAGGACAAACTAGAAGGCAGGCAGGAAGAATATAAATGTCATAATCAGAGGACATACTGCAGTTAAACATCTAATCACAAATGAAGAAAAAAAATGGTTTAAAGTATCTCCTTGGTCCTTATTCTGCTGTCCATACAAGGATCAACCCAGGAATTCTGTTTCCATGGATCATTTTATCCAAACTCATGTCAATAATCTACTGAAGACCATCAACATAGTAACAACTCTGAGCTCTTCCTGCAGATCTGCAGGTTCAAAAACTGAAAGCCAAAGTACTCTGCAAAACTGGGATGCCATGTGAATGCTCCTAGTAGTTCATATTGCTAACAGGAAAACTCACTGAATTTTCCAGTTCAGTATTTTTACAGAATTTCTCTGAGGATTACAAAATTCAATGACAATACATGACCTTTCCTCTTTAGTAGTGCAACATGCAGCTCTCTGCCGAGGACAGAAAACGTGTCTGCAGCAGTGCCTCTCAAGCACAGGGAAGAAAATTCATCTGTATTACCTTTTATAAATATGCAAATTTATACATACCCTTCAGTAGTCTTGGATATACACAAACACATACATATCCTTCAGTATCTCAACAAATATTCCACAGAATAAAATTCCTTGATAATGTTCAAATACAGGCAACAAAGATATTGTGTGTGTTGCAGACTGTTACAGAAAGGGTGAGAAACTAAACACAAAAGTCTCAACCTGGGGCCTTCACGTTCAAATGATGTTCAGCATAGCATCAGTAGTTGTCACTGTGATAAGCCAATGGTACTTGTATGTTTGCTTTTTTTGGAGGTTTTTTATTGTTTTGCTTGTTTGTAGAGTTGTTTGGTTGTTGTTGTTGGGAGGATATGGATTTTTTTTCTTTTTAGCTAGATAGGACTGACTGAAGTCCTAAATTTAACCAGGGAAACAGTGTCAGCAAGTGATCCTCTTTCAACCAGCATGCTGAAAGGCCATGCCAAGGTCTGAATGTCATTTGGCACCAAGGGATGGATGCAGGCAAACAGCCACGGGAAGAGGGCTGGCTGAGATGGCAGCATCAGCACAAGTGGATTTACAGCTGAGAACATCCACCCCAGTGTGCATCCAGAGAAAGTTTGTTTAAAAACAAACACACACACACATTCTATCAAAGTTTTCTCAGTGTCAGTACTATAATATCTCTACCCTCATCGTGAAAATGCATTAGGGTTTCTCCAGTTCTCTGAAAAGAAGGATTTGAAGACAATCCTGAAAAGCAGATAAACATCAGGCTTACCTCCAAAATAAATTCTGGCACATTTGCCTAGATCTACAGATGTCTGGCAGAAAGGTTCCCTTTCCCTAAATGAAATAACTGCAATCAGCAGAATTGTTCCATCCTCAGCTCTATATTCAGGTTAGCCCTTGAACTCTGACTTGAGATGTTGAATTTCATTACCTCTTGTGTAAGGAGAGAAGGACATCTGTTTATCAAAGTACTTAATCCATGTCAAGTTAGAGAAAGGAATTCTGGCCATGGAATAAAGCAAGTAAAAAAGGGCTTTCTGGAGCTGTCTAGTGCATGCACAGAGACATGCACGTGCATACACCATGTTACTGAGTATCTGGGCATGTTTGCATGAAGACCCTTTTGGTTGAGAACTCTCATAAACAAGTGCTGAACCACAGGGAAAATGAATCAGGTTACAAAAGTCTCACTGGGCTGATCTTCAATCCTGTCATATGTTTTGTCATATGAGCATACTAAATTAATCATTCCAGAGGGGCTTAGAAAATTACTAAGTGGTGTTATCTGCAATCACAGAGCTTATCTCCACAACCAGCATGAACATTATTGTACAGGATATGCAAAATCAGACACCATAAAAGACAGGTATTCTCTCTACATTTGCCTGGAAAATGATGCTGATTTCTCTGGTTCACTAAGCTCTGAAGAAGGAAGAATTTTCTATGATAAATAGGAAGAACTGCTTTTCAAATTATACTTCATCTTGCCTGATTCATGGCCTTACCCTTGGTAACTCCAGAAGAGTTAGAGACTGTTTCCTGTTCTTAGTCACTTTGTTGGATACCTTCACATCTTTCTTGAGAATTAAAGTAGAAGGTGGACTACTAGCAGTGAAACTACCTGTACAGGAATACTGTTATATTACACACAGCACTATCTAGTAGAGTAGTGATGGCAAAAGAAACAATGCACACCCTTTACTGCTTGCTAAGGTACATGGCAGAGACTCTGTGCATGGACAGATTGACAAGGCTCTGCTGCACTCAAACAGGTCCACTACTTAGGCCTCATTGAGTTTGAACTCCATATAAGTATGTCATAAATCACACAAAGCTTGCTGCTCAGGTTCGTCTCCCAAATTAAGATCTTTCTCCCTTACCATTTACAAAGATAGTGGTAAGTTTGAAATAGTCTCTCAAAAATGCAGGCAATCTTTCTAAAAGCACTGCAGTAAAGACTAGAAAATTCCCTGAAAAACTCACAGCTCTACAGTGGGGTCTGTGATCACACCTAAGAGTCAAACCAACGTGCTGGTATGCAGAAAATGTACCTTCAAACCCCTGCTTGTCACTGACCCTGAACAGGTCATTTAGAGCAAACTGAACAGTCACTCAACACAAGTTTTGGTGAGCCTGTCTGCATCTTACTCACATATATCTCATCATCTGTAAAATAGGTATATTGCAGCTCTTCTGACTTACAGAGTTCTGAAACTCAGTTCTTCATTCTTTGCACACAGCTCTGGGATTCCTCAAGGGAAGAGAAAAGGCAGAACTGAAACTGAATCAATGCAAAGATCCACCTAGCTCAACACCCTGTCTCCAGTGTTGGCAGATAGTGGCTACTGAGACAAAGGCAGCAGGAAAATGAGAAGGACAATACTTCTCTTGGTATATTCTCCCAAGTGCCAGCATTAAGGAATAAATTAATTTCTTCAGTCTGAGTTTGCATTTGAGCCATTGTGTCCAGCTGCCATTTATGGAGCAATCCTTCATGAATTTGGCTAACTTCTTTTGAACACATCTGTGCTTTTGGGCTTCACACAGGCTAAAGAAGCTCAAAGCATTTCTGTCTATCATGTTGACAATGCAACCTACTGGTTTCCCAACATGTGACAAAATCACTGGGAATCATCTCCCTTCATACTAGGTACAGAGAACTGAAAAACTAGTTTTGTGGTTTTCTCAGCCACTGCTGCTCTTGTATATACCCTGAAGCTGGTCTCCTTCCCAGGCCTGAAGCAAGTAAAGAAATATTCAAAACAGAGTTTCCCCTGGCAGAACAAAAGTTCCACAGAGCAGAGTGAAACAATGAAGCTGTTAAGTCCACAATATGTAGTTTCTCTCAGCTTGCTTTGGCAACTCTTTGGCAACAACTTTGGCAAATGTGGGGAATGCACATAGGTGGAGCTGTAAAACTTCTCACTCAAATTTGAAGGAGGCACACTTTCCACTGTCATCCTCTAAACACCTTTTTAGAGAAGACTGCAGGAAATAATGAGTTATTGCTGTGCTTCTCACTAGCACAGAGAGACATGGTCTAGAGACAGGATCAGGGGACTGAAAAAATATTAAACTCACTTAAATAAACAAAAAGTAATTCAGCAGGCATGCCTTAGTACATTTCCTCAGAACAGAGGAAATCAGTTTGATTCACTGTCCTTATAAAGCTGCAGGCAAAAAGCAAGGAAAGCATCCTGGCTGTGGAGCAATCTCCAAAGAAATGAAGTACCAGAAAGCACATGGTGCTTGCCAGAATCCTGTCAGTAGGGCACCTCACTTGCTTTTTCAGCAAAGAGAAAGCTGGATAGAAAGATCCACTCAGAATAAGCAGTCATGAGACCTATGTAAGTACAGCTCCTTCTTGAAGCAGCCATTCCCTTAATACATCCAGTGCCCCTGAGACCCTTCACAAACAACCCCTCTTAGGTCTCTTTGATCTGTCATCTTTGCTGCTGCTCTTCAGATCTATTCCTGCTCCAATTCAGTTCAACCTGCCCTGTGTGAAGCTTTCTTTTCCATGCAAATTACACAATTCCAGTAGGTAGGGAAGTTTTATAATGGCTGGAGAGATGCAGAGGCACTGGTATGTCCTGGTAGCACCACTGAATTCAGCAAGCCACTGGGAAAGCAAAACTCTCCAGGAAATCAACAGAAATTTGTGCTTAGCCTCACCTGGGAATGCTGGTTAGATAAGTGACCACATTCAGAAAATCGTCATCAGGTATCTCACTGAATCCTGCAAATTCTGGAAAGGTTATAATGGGTGCCCCATCCTTCCCTCTTCCTCCTGCAAAAGACAAGTCATAAAGTTTAGAAGGTGATTTTATGCCTTTGGACAGTCTGGTCAGTACTCAAATGGGAAACACTGGCATATTTCTCCTTGTAAAGCACCCAGATCTAGTAATCAGCTCCCATCTGATATAACTCACTGTAGTTTCATTAGCTCTGTTTACTCCAGATGAGATTTTAGCTTTTGAGATTCTCAATGTTTCCATTAATCTTCTGCACAATTCTGTGTGCTTTTTTTCATTTTTTTTTCCCATTTCCAAATAATTTCTTGTGATAATACAGTATTTCCTTATGTATAGGTACAGTACTCTCGAATTCCTTCTAAACATCAAATGAAATGAAGTAATAGAGCATACAAGCTTTGAATACACATATGTAGCCCACAATACAAGCCTGAGACCAATCCAGGCTTAGGTCTTTCCTTAAGAATGCTCAAAGAGCATGGAGGAATTTTGCTTATCATGCTTACTTGCATCAAACATCTATTAAACAGGTCAGGGAACTGCAAAACTCATAAGCAATAAGGTTAAGAAGAGTCCCTTTCCGAGGGATTCCCTGATCCAGATTCAGGTAGAGCTACAGGAAGCACAGAGCCAAGCCTCTTGGAACCAAGCAGCCTTTACAGTTCTCCTGGCATGATGCTCAGCTCCAAGAGCTGCTGTAGTCCACAGCACAAACCCTGTTCACTTGTAGCACTAATCCCAGCTTGGTTCCACTAATAAATCTGGGCATTGCTCCAACCACACAGAAGTTATGGGGGGTTTTCTCACCAGCCTGGGCTCAAAGCTGAGAGCAGATTGAGGAGGCAGCAGCACATAAAAGAACACAATGAAACAAAGCTTTTGTTACAGGTACCTCATTGCTTAGTTCCCCTTCAACAGGGTATTAAGGATATGCTTTTCCGAGTCTTTCTCCTTTCTCTGCAATCTTTATGTAAAACTATTTTTTGCACCAGGCTCAGGAATTCCCTAACAACCCAATAGTGAGTGTAGTCCTGCTGTAGACAGTTTTCTGAGTCATTTATCACATACAGAGGACTCTTGCCCAAGGGACAGCCAGATTCTTTAGTAAAGGGGAAGCTGTGAGGCAGTAAATTACCTTCCTCGGGAAAATATCCAATAAATTATCCCATTAGGAGCATGGGGGTGGGAAAAAAAAAAGGTGTTCTCATTCCTTGAAAGCACCTTCTAAATCCCCATAAATAATCCCTGTTTTCAGGCTATTCCCATCCACCATTGCCTTTCCCTGTTGATAACCACAGCTGATGCCACAAACCAGTTCTCCTGCTCCTGTGTTGGTGGTCATTGCAAGGAGGTACTCCAGAAATTCCTGGATATTTCTCTGTAGAGTGCACAGCCCCTTGCTAGTCCTGATCCTGCCTCTGCCCTATCCTCACAGCCTTGGCTGGATTATTTAAAATCCCTTCTGTGCTGTCTGGCCATGGAGAGCTGGAATGCTGTGGAATACAATGTTTGCACGAGGTAAAACTCAGAGCTGTAGAAAATAGGAATTTTGAACAAGGAAACCCTTTTTCTTCTTGACATCTGGTGACACAGTATCAGCACACTACCTTTAGCCCCTTTTTTCCTTCCTGAAGGTTGATTATTGTTTTAATTACGTCTGAAAATGACTCTGTTGTGTTAGATCGTTCACTAAACTCACCTTGCTAGGGAGAAAACAGGCCTACAGAGACCCAAAACCTCTCAGCCAAGAGAGAAAGCATGAAAGCCATCATTCACACTGCACTGAATTGGATTTCAAATGCTGAGCAGAGTCACGGCCTCCACATTGGCCTCCCCCCTGGCCTTGGGGTGATGCCAAATGCTGATGCATGGCAGCTGGATCTCCAGCTGCAGTCTGCAGTCAGCAGTGATGTAGAATATGCTGTCATGCAAATTCAGTCAGGCTTTCCCCAAGATGCTGTACTCTCTCTAGGCCAGGAACTCCAACCAGCAGGTCCCCAGTTAGGTTGGTTTGTTATAGATTCTCAGTGACATCTCCTGGACATGAGCAGCAACAGCCAGGAAAATTTAATACCAAATTTTTCTGCTCTTTGTGCAGAGCTCAGTGCATGCCAAGGTATTTCACACCTGGTATCTTGAAATCACAGGATTTCTAGGCACCAAACTTTTCCATTCATGCATTTCAAATATGTGAATATACTTTAAATGAGGGAGATGTAGTAACTTGGAATATTTTGGTTTAAAGCAGCAATATTTGCCATCGCATGATAAGATAGAGATTCCCCTGGACCCACTCCTTCAATACCTGATAGTTTAGCTGCAGTTATACTCAAGATTTGTTTAAACTCTAAGTTTCAAATGGTACTTCTAATGCTCCTGCTGACCAGGATCTCTTTGTGTCTCTTTTATTTCATCTCTTGCATCTCTATTCGTACACGTGCTCCTTCCCCTGGCCTCTTCCCTGAGCTGGATGAGGCAGGCTGATGATGTGCTCTGTGTATGTGGGTGTATTTCTATCATGGGATCTTCTCCTATAAAAAGCCATCCAAACAATGAATGCAAACAGACTGAACACTGACTTGTTTCTTTCATGACTGGCAGCAAATCTGGGACACTTAGGAGCAGTCTCAGACTGAACATTCAACTAAAACTCAGCAGCTCCTGCCTCTGACTAAGCCACAGGCCCTTAATAGCTCCTGATATCTATTTATTCTCCAATGTGAAGGCAACACTTCTGCTGCAACCACACCAGAACCCTCAGATGGTTCAGCAGAGGTGTATTTCAGACAGGGAAATAAACAAGGAAACCTTCAATTCCTGCCACACCAGGAAATTAGGGGCAAGTTTGAGGGAGTTTGGTATTCAGAAATCAAGTATTATGATGAGAAAAGAGCAGACATATCTGAAGTGTTGAGTGACAAGGAATACCACAAATAGGTTACAAATGGGTTTTTCCTGCCCATATCTGAATTTCGAGCAGTACTTGAGTTACAAAAGAAAATGATCCATATACATTTGGATAAGGGATATAAGGGAAGCTCCTTAAATACCAAAGGTGTCTGGAAAACTCTCTCCTCTGTATGCGAGAGACATTCCATACATCTAAATGTCAATGCCAACTTTTTCCCTGACACTAATCCAAGAATTGCTGCAGTATGCAAATTTCTGCAGAATGTGAATTGACAAGCTGCAGCCCTTTTTTTCCTCGGCCATCAACCTTTCTTTCTAGGGAAGATTTCTTCCAGTCCTTGAAATACTTTAGCTAGATACTGCTCAATGTCTTGAAAGGGCAGAGAGCACAAACTAAAAGCCAACAGGGACAATCTTCAGTCAGTTCCATAGCCATGAGGACTGAGTGCATGAAATTTGGCCCCAAGAACTCTCTGTATACCATCCTTGTGCTTGTTGGGACTGTGCATAACCCCCACACTCCTGGGCATCACTTGTGAGAAGACTCCAATTGCCAAGTAGAAGAGTTTACAGCCCATCATAAGTGGCATACATGAGCTGTATCAGGGTTGTACAAGATACCCATGGTAATGGGACCTTCACTCACTCTTGCATGTGCCAATCCCCAAAGTCCCAGGAGGCAGAGCATCATTCACAGCTGCTCTTATTAGACAGACTTTCCAGCTGCCAATGCAGCCTAGATAGCTGCTGCAGTGAAGATGGGGCCAGAATTCAGCTGTGGAAACAAAACAGCTGAAGTATTTGGGGAAGGAATATATGTGGGGGAGAACAGGTTATGGTAGCTGAGAAAATTTAATTTTGCTTTGCAGTGTGAAGGGTGTGATTGACAAATGAGGTGTGAGTGCTGAATCCTGAGAACTCTCACAGCTGAAGCTGTATGTTGGTATGACCAATGTAAAAGCAGAAAGCAATCACAACTGCAAGCCAAGGCCCTGAACACGAGAAACTTAGAAAATCTCCCACTCCTCAGCCCACCTATGCCTCCCACCTAGGCACAAAAAATATCCATGGTTGTAGCAATCAGGGGCTACACTGAAGTCCTATCCTATAGCCAGCAGCTCTTTGAACTAGAGATCAACAAATATGCTGACTCCTCAGGAAATAAAACCAAAACAAACCAAAAGCACCAGCCCAACAAAGGGGCTATAGTCAAGAAAGATTCCAAAAGTTAGTCTGCAAGTTTCCAGAGCTCACCTCCCCAGTCTGCACAGAAACTAACTCATCAGTTAGTACTGGAAAGTGTTCTCTCAAATGCTGCTGACACCTGCAGGCTTAACTGCTTGGGTCTGCCCACATGCAGAGAGCTCCCTGAGTCATCAAAGCTCAGCCCTGACTACAGCTCATCTCCTGGGTCAGACAGCCAAAAAGTCTAATGATATCTTGGCTGAAGTCTCACTGCTTTGGTCAGGTCTTGCTTTTTCCTAGCTCTGTTGTTTTGGTTTTCCATCTTGATTAAGGGTTGCAAGTTACGAATTTCTCATTAAATCATGCTTCCTGGGTCTCAATTTTTATAAAAGATCCAAACTGTCCTTTTGGCAAGGTCAGGCCAGGTTTTCCAAAAGGCTCTGTTTAAACAGGAAGCAGATGGCCAAACACCCTCCAGGTTTTGCAAATTAAATAAACTGGCTTCTGAGTCAGTTACCATTTTCAGTTATACTCTCCCATCCACTGAAGTCTGTTAACAGGAGCAGAACACAAAGAAAATGATTCTCTCTGCTAATACACTTCATGACAGTTTGTCTAATAAAGTCATGATTTAGCAACATGATCCATTATTGCTGCAAATGGCAGATTGGGCTCTTTGACAGAGTAATTACAGATAAGAACAGGTTGTGAAGCTGCAGATAAAAAGTGTGTGGAGGGGAAGGAATGGTAGCAGTTCCAAGAGCAGATTGGTACAGCAGTTTATCAGTCTGTCAGCAGGACAGAAAAAGTATCTTACTAGTGGTTCTTTATGCTTGAGTAAAAACTGGTGTGTTAGAATAACTAGGTTTTCAGTACTACTCAACTTTGTGACCTAGTTCCCTTAACAGCTACAGGAAACACACAAACCTAGCTGAGCACTCCTGTGTTGTCACAGCTGTAGTTCCATAATTGGGAGTTTGGTTTTCAGGGAAAGGAAAGAGGCAGTAGTATCAAAACTAGAATTTAACCACAAGAACCTGTACTCCTACCAAATGTCACAAGCTAAGCAAGGCTAAATCAGCACATGGGAAAAGAGATGACCAAAGTAAAATTACGTGATTAGGACATTGCTGCATTACACTGCAGTCTTTTCCATGACCTCAGTGGAAGGCTTTGGAAAGTTTCCCTGTTCTTGGCATGGAGTAAGTTCTTGATAAGTCTGGTAGGTGGAAGACCAGGACAAATAGAAGCCTAGGTAGTAGGCTTCTATTAGTAGGTAATACATTCATTATAACTAGACCCTGACACAATAAAACACCAAACTCATTGGACTTGTTATGTAATTTCTACCATCTGCTCAGAGACCACAAGACAGGCAGATCCTCTTAAGAAGTTTGCACACAGCAATAGTGGAGAGAAGTGTTTCTAATGAGTCATGACCAGGGAAAACAAAGAGCCTTTGATTCAATCATTTTCTTCTTTCTTTTCTGCTTCACTGCAAGGGAACATTCTTGAGTTCACTGCATCTGCCTCAGCTGCCAGCTGTAACTAAAAAAGTGGTATTAACCAAAGAAATACTCATTTATGACAAAGTTTGCAAGTCAACTACTGACTTTCATTATCACTGGACAAATACATTTGGGGTCCACAGGAGAGCTTGACATAGTTAGAGGCTGTGGAGTAACACAAACCAGACTGCTACATCCTCTGGGCTCTGCACAGGCGTGGAAGAGGTGACTGGCTGTGCTCTGGGGGCTGCAGCCTCCAGACTGAAAGAAACAACCCCACCTCATATAAATCAGTATATACCACTGTTAGGAAGTTGTTCAGACAAACATAATTTATGTCCATAATTCTCTACAAGAATGTTGGGATTGCCTTTTACTGCCCATGATGGTGGCACCAAAGAACAGAAAGGATTTTTGTTTTCCAGACAGTGGCTATGGAGGTGCAACATTTCAATATGGAAAACCAGGAAATAGGCTAAGTATCAAATTTTCAGCCACCACGTAGGCAAGTGCTGAAACACCAAAATACTTGTGGTTGCTCGTACCTAATGAAAAGCAGCAAACAGCATGCTACAGAAAAGCTACAGAGCCATCTGGGAAAAAAATCTAAATCAAATGAGGTCATTTATGTGTGAATTACTTTAATAAGTGAAATGAGGCAGAAGAGTGCCCAGGTTTGTTTTTTTTCATTGCAAGAAAAAAACCCAGTCTTTTGCTAAAGGACAAAGAAAGTTACATTATTTAGAGAAATGCATTCTTGAAAAACATAGTAACATCTGGCTTGCTCCTAAAGTTCTCTTTGCAGGAGGCAATAGAGGGAGACTAAGGAAGATTCCTGCTATGTTTTACCTATGACTCACCAGTGGTCATCAACAGAATAAGACACTGGGCCAGAGGGACTTCTAAGCCTTCCTTATCTTCTTCACATGTTACCATGGGCATTTTGGAGTGGAGGTACCCAGGTTTCCAAATTTAGCTATAAACTTCAGACTGAAATCAACTTAGAAACTATGAACTACACTGCCCTGTTTTATAGTAGGATACTATTTCTGGACTGTACTAAGGAGATTTTAGATAAGCCTGAAAATTCTTAAAATGTGATTTGTTATTTATGGAGATGGGGGCATGAAAGACACCTTCTCACTCTCCTTTGATATTTGTTATCAGTACTTCTATGTTGATGAACCAGTTATTTGCTGATTCCTAACAAAGCCCCTCAGCCTTGCCTTCTATGAAGAGTTATTTTTCAAGTCTTTAAGCAGCTCACATTTAAACAACCTTATTTAAACACCTTTCTCATCACTTCCAGGAATAAAAGAATTAGATAAATGTGAAGAGTTGAATTTGCTAAAATAGCAGATGAGACTACAGGCACTGCTGAAATTATGAGTCCATAAATAAATATGAAAGTTCTTTTTTTATGTCTACCCTTGACACTTTTATTCCATGTTTAATGTTCTAGCTGGAACTGGGAAGGGTTTTTTCTTCCTGTTTAGTAAACCATTTTCCATAAGTTGCTCATTACATGCTGTATTCAGCTTTTGCTATTGGCCCCAATTGTTGCAAGGTAATGGGGCTCAAAAATAGCAATCCTCCACATTTTTTTGGATAGGCAATTATATATGAGGGCCTCAATTCTCAACAATTCCTACTTACCCTGCACTGAGCACAACAGTGGATGAAAAGGGTTTGGGCAATTTAATGCAGTTACAGACCCTGCCCTGCCCAGAGGGTTGTGTCCATTAGGAATTCTAGGAAGGTGGGACCCTGAGATGTTTTACTGCAGGGAGAAGGCAGGTGGTTCCACCCCTGCTCAGTCAATACCCTCTGTCTAATGCAAACCCTTTAGTTACTGAGCTTTGGAAACTGCCACAAGATCCTACCTGGAAGCCTCCAAAATCAAGTTTTAATATCAAAGCTTCATAAAGAATTCTGTGTAAACTAGATTTGGATTTCTTTCAACAACTTGGAATGTATTTTAAAATGCAAATATGCAGCAAGGATTGGGCCTGCTGAGCTGACCATTTCCAGAGCTGGATTGGTGAATTCTGCATTCTATACCCAGTGTTCCTCTCCACCAAGAGGGACAGGCTTTTCAGGAGGACGTTCTTATAATCTCAGCATTTTCATGATACAATGGTGCAAATTCATGATACTTTACTGTTCTATGGGGAAGATCATAAGCAAATTCTGAATTTTCTTTTAGCAGAACAGGCAGAAATAGAGACAAAACGAGTTGCCAGAGGCCATGCAGTCAACAGCAGAGACTGTTTCAGGACTCAGACAAGATTTATCAACTACAGTATCCAAAATAATGTATTAAATAATTTGCCAAATATTTCAGTATCAGCTCTTTCTTTGGGGAAGGAACTGCGTCACTTTGTGTGATTGCAAACTTTGGGCAAACAAAGCACTATATAATAATCATATCTTTTAAAGATTAGAACCTTACACTTTAGCAATGAATCATTTCTAAAACAAAGGCAAATGAGGAAGAAGGGGGAGGTCATGAATAGATCCCTGATAGACCAAAATCTTTTCCCACAAACAAGATGCTCGGACATTGTGCAAAGATATGTAGCAAAAGTTTTGTTTAATTTCTTGCCCTCTAAATATGTTCCTCCCAGCCCATTGTGGAGAACATGGAAAATTAACTTGGCTTAAAAAAAACCCAAGCAGCTTGGCATTTATCCGTTCCATACACCGTGAATATCTGATTGTAGCAGCACTTTCCAGGAGTAGTATGAAAATACCATTGCAACTGCTGTACAGAGCTGAAGGGTGACAGGCAGGATGACACATTCCAATATGTTTCCCAGAGAATCACAGAGTGTCATTACCAGCAACTTCTTACCTGACAAGATTGCAAATTGCCTGTGGAGCTGCTCTATTATATCCACTGCTACCAGCGGCCGTATCTCCTGCTGCATGATTTCATCTGTGCAAGGGAAAACAGAAATCTTCAGTGAGTTCATAAAGCCTCAATTACAGTTTTTTCCTCCTTTAACAACCCAGCAAAACAAAGATGACACTCAAAGAAAAAGACCCTAGCCAGAATATTGCCTGAGCCATTACATGACTATTGTGGTAAAGATTAAGATACTTACAGAGTCTCCTCTTCTGCCTGTTAACTTCTACTGGAGCCTTGTGATTTCAGAGAGAGCTTTCCACAAACCAGCTCCAGTAGATTTGCCAGAGCTTGCCACAGGATTGCTCAGGCTGACAGCCAGCTCCTTACTGCTTCAGGTTCCATATTAAGTCACTGCATTTGGCCTTCCACTACAGCAGTTTTTCAGTCTTTGAAACAGTGAAGTCTATTCCACATACATGGCCCTGTTCCACCCTGAACTCCCTGGTCTCTGCTGGAGGACTTTGTGTAACCAGCCAATCCACAACAGTTTCCTTTCCCGATGCTTTTTCCGCTACAAGCAAATACACAGTAAAAGGAGGAAACACAGGGCTGTGAGACTCGCTTCTCATGAAAACAAAGCCTGTTATTTTGAAGCAAACACTAAGAAGTAAAAACTTGGCAAGTAGCTGGACAAAAATGACCTCAACTTTCATGTGTGATCTATGGAGTGAAAAGCAATTACAGTCTCACATGGAGCTAATTTGATCTTTTTTTTGTAACAGGTGCACCCAGTTATTTTCCCCACTCTTCATGCCAGTCTATAGCAACATTTACTGAAAAATATCTGCCAACTCAACTGGCAGGATTAAGATTTATGTTATAAAAACACCTATTGGAACTACTCCTTTAGCCATTGTACAGAACAACAACCATTCCTGATGTACAGATTACTTCTAAGTGCCCAGACAAGAGGTAGAAGGCAAGAGGCTGGGTACAGATAGATCACAGACCTGAGTCAGGGCAGGCAGTTGTCCCATTTAAGCACCAAAATCTTAACCAATGTGAATTCAACACAGGCACTGAAATGATTTTGTGCACCCGGTTGTAAACCAACAGTCCAGAAACAAAGAGGGAGGTCAGAGAGATTAGAGATTAGCTTCTTTCTTCTGCATCCTAGTCTACTGCCCAAAATACCTTCTCTGTCTTGCTTTCAGACATCCACTCCAATCCTTTCCAGAACTAGGGATTCAAGGTTTTAAATGATGCAATGTAATTTGGAAAGTTTTATTTCATTTTCAAACACTTTTTTTTTTTCACTAATGCCTTGAGATGAAGCAGCTGAAGAACTTGTGTCACAATGGGTGACAGACAATGTGAAAAGCAGTTGCACAGATTTTGGCTGATGCACAAAAAAAGCAATAATTCCAAAGAACTCAGGCGGGGGAAGAGAGGAGTAGTCAAGGAGAAGGATTCTGCAAATCCTTCTTTCTGAACTTAATTGGAGAAAATACAAACTCAAATGTGTGATGTTTTTGATGTGGGACCTTATTTTCCATCCTGTTTTGAAGCTTACTATCAGCTCTCTGATTCTTGACATTGTAGGTGGCAAAAGCAACCAGGAATCACTAAGGAGCTTGGGGTCAGGGATTGTTATACATTCCCAAAACAAACAAAAGAATAGTAACCCATGAAGTGTTCCTCTTTTACTCTGCAATTTCTTCCATGCATATCCAGAATGGGACCTGGGGAGGAAACTGCAGAGGAAATAAAGGAAAGCAAACTAAAATCCTTTTAAAATATACAGGGTTATTTTTTAGAAAGTAGAGAATACTATAAGCCTGATTTCTCTCCAGCTGCTGAAGAACAACATGTTGATAGTTCTGTCTGGAGTCAGATAAATACTACACTCAAGGAACCAGCAGCAAAAAGGTCCTGTAATCTATGAACACATCTCTCAACACGTACTGAGAAGTATCCCCAGATTATTGGTCCAAAGATTCTACCATCCTTCAGAAAGTACACTGGCAGTATTTCTGAATCTCCAGAATAGTAACAGATTTTGGCAGCAAAACCTGATGTTGGCAGCAAGATGAAGGCAGAAGAGAGAAAAACTGGTGACTGTAGCTGATTGTAACAAAAAACAATGTGGAATTAAAAGAAAGGAAAATCAAATTAATAATTTAAACAAAGCTTGGATTCTCAGAACTGAGAAACCTTAGGGCATCATCCATTGAAGGAAACACTATTGATTTCAGCATCCAGAAGGTGCAAATTTATTGTGACATCTGTGCAGTCCCACAGGTGCTCAGATGCACTTATGTTTGACCAGGACTGAGATTATGCCAATCAGCTGCAAAAATAGGAAAAAGATTTCTACAGTGGATGACAGAATAACAAGGAGGCTCTACAGAAATGAAAAGTTAACTAGAAAAGGTGCCACCACCTCTCACCTCTCAGAGACTTGCCCAGCCCTTAAAGGTAACAAACCTGCCAGTACTTTAGTTTGTGTTTGGTGTTTGCTAATGTGAAGACATCATTAATATCAACCAGTGTCAAGCAAAAAAGAAATTCCACCACCCACCCAACCCCTATTTAGCTTTATTAGCTTGCTCTAAACATAGCTTGGATTGTGGTTTCTAAATATCCTTTTTATTTCAAAAGATTTTTCTGATGTAAGGATAAGATTAAGCAAAATAAACAAGAACTGTAGAATGCCAGTTAGTTCTCATAAAATCCCCTGCCCAGGCAAGGCAAACTGCATGGGATTTGCTGTAAAACCCACATCCAGGAGGAGATATTCAGGTGATGATAAAGGTGGTAAAAAACACATTTGGTGACTAGGAATCACACATTCAATAAGTCAGTACAGTGCACACACTGACATGCTGGGAAAAGAAATTGCAGCAGAAGAAGCAAGCAGGAGACTGAGAAAATCTGAGAAAACAAGGGAAGGTGGCTCACGAGTCCCAACAGCAAATCAGATCATGAGGCTATGAAATGTCAGCAGCTGTAGCCAACAGCACTCAAGGTACCATTTGCCCATTTGTATCTTCCTCTAGGACAGTGCTCAAAGGTACTCCCAACATGGGAGGATTTGTAACACCATCACAGCACAGAACTTCCAGTAAAAGTCCCAGTCCTTGGAAACATGATTACCTGGGGCTACTGGAAGAAGTCTTTTATCTTTAACTAGAAGAAAAGCTTGAAAAAAAAATCCTATAAGCAAACTAAAAGACACAAGTCTGGGTTTGTTTCAAAGCTATGACATTTGCCTAGCATCAGTGAGCATTAATCATCTATATCTTCCACTAGCTTTATCCCAGGGAGCTCTGAAGCCCCTCTGGTCTGTACTGCAGCCAGAAGGCAGCAGGAAGTGCTGTTCACCCTCCTGGACAGAAGCAAGGTTCCATTTTTCTGTGGGACTGATATTCCAGCTGAGAAACCCCTTCTTCAGGGTGACATGAGCTGGTATTGAGCTGACAGCTACAGGTCCACAGACACTTCTGAAAAACTTATTGATGATAGGCACATTTTAACACTACATGGGGTCAGGGAGAAGGTTTCAGGAAACTGAAAAGCTGCAGGAATTTGACACCTATCTTGTTTCATTGCACCTCTTGCTAATATCTACAGAGGACATCCAACAACTCCTGGTCACTTCAGAGCAGTCCCATCCTCTGATAAAATCTGTATATGCATGCAACTCTAGATTCTATCAAAACATACACCAGCCAAGTACATGGAACATATCTGTTTTGGGAAACTTGACTCAGGCATTTCCTACCTTCTGTGTGATTCTTTTGTGGTCTNTTTTTCTTTTTCTTTTTCCTTTTGGAAGAGGCAGTTATTCATAGCCTCTAAAATTAAAAAATAAAAATTTAATTATTTTGTGTTACATGAAACAATGCCAATCCCCTACACAGGTCATCAAAGATGAACATTTACATATACCATACAGTTTTTCATTACTTGAATCAATTGAATTTGTCAGGACAATTTAAATATGAATAAGGATATGATAAAAGAGGAAAAAAAAAGAAACAAGGCAGTTCATCTACTCTTGGTTCTCCTCTTAAACTGCTATAAATTGAATTCCTAGTAGAGGCCAGTTTCAATGCAGAAGAATTAGGCCTTGCAGTTTTGCTTCCCAAGGTTTTCTACCAAAGGGGAGAAAAAGAAAAGCAATTACTACAGCCATCTGTCTGGCACAGCTTCTCCTCCTTCCCAGCTCTCTAGGGAGGCTCACTGCAACTGCTATCAGATCCTCAAGGGGAAAGCCATTCAGTTATGCTTCATAATTCCTCATTCAAAAATGAAACCTGCTTGGGCTTGCACACACACACTTGCTTATTCTGTGTCTCACCCAGCTGTATGTGCTCCCACAGCAGGTCTGGAGGAGCTACACCAACAGCAGATGATTAAAAGCAACAAAGAATATCCTCTTGTTCTTTCCTCTTCTCTCTGAGCAGACACAAACTAGTTGACATGCTAATGGTGACTAATTGTTTCCAACAGTGCTGGAAAGGTGACCTGCTGGAGTGAGGGGCTGGCCTGCACCGAGCAGATTGGCACAGCAGTGCCTGCTGCTCCACCAAGGACAACTAAAGGCCACCAGGCACAACAGGACACTGGGGCTTCTTTGTTTTCAAGTGCCTGAAGGCTACAAGTGCCCAGCCTTCTACTGGCTGCAGGAGAGGATGGCTTCAATCCCCCATCTGAAGTCACTACTCTTGGAATAATGAGTTACAAATTTCCAGAGGAAAGTTCACGTCTTCTTAATGATAGCCTAATATATAATTCACAGGGAAGGAAGACAGCTGGGAGTGAAAGAATTTTTTTTCTAAAATAGCAGAGTACATCAGCCTACCTCTGCTTTGTGCAAACTCTGTCAAAAGTTATGCTCAGAGCTTTCATAATTGTTCGGAGAAAAATCAGAGTGATGTGATGGAAAAGGGCCAGACAGGATTAAGCATGAGGGCAGATATTTCTTGGCCAGATATTTAATTTTAAGAGCATAAAAGGACACCTCACACCATGTGTTCTAATGCTCCTTAAAAAGTACCAAAAGGCAAATCCAGAGTTTGAAAGTTGCAGAATTCCTGCAGTTCAGAACTTCTACCGGGTCCTGAGTCTGCTTTGCTTGCCATCAACAACAGCAAGTCTAGCAGAGCTAAGTTAGATTTCAAGAATTAAATACACTAAGAAAACAAATTTGCACATTTCACTGATAAGGTTTAAGAAGGCTGAAGGATTTGAAAATATTCTGTCCTAACAGAATTGCCAGTTCAAGTCCTTAAGCAAAACATTTTGCTTGCTGAAGGTCAAAAAGAACTTCAAGCATATTACATCAGAGAAAGAATCTCTTAGTTTGGGTTCCTTTTTTCAAATTTCTATTTATTTTTCTTTCTCACCATTTGTGTCCCTTGTTTACTTTTTGAAAAGGTTTATTTTTCAGTTACTGATACAAGCTGCTGTGCAACAGATTGTTCTAAAGAGGAACTAAAAATCCAGTTATAAACAGAAAGGAAATCCCATCCCTTCTCCTATTCTTCTACACATTCCTGACACCTGTTTTTGCTAACCCATGTTGAGTCAACTGAGAACTAAGCCAGGAATAAAGTTATTTTAAATAAGATGAAACAATCAATTCCTTAGTGAATGCTTCTGATCTAGGTTAGTTCTCTGCAAAGCTGCTTGAAGGGTACAAGTGCTGGTAATGCATAGGAGGGGTGGTGGTGGCAAAGTCAGGACTACCCCTTCCAGGAGATCAGACTTAGGTCAGCCTAGAGCAAAAGTCAAGCATAGGTGACTGGTATCAACTTTTCTCTCAGATCAAATTTTCACCAAGCATGACTGTAAAACCTACAGAGAGTATTTGTTTAAATGCAATTTCTCTTCGGATTAAAGCCAAGTTTCATAGCAAAGTTTGGTAGCCATCTTTCAAAGACTGAAGATTCTTCTAAAATATTTCAGTAACTCTTGTTGATGTTCAGAAGTATCTGTTTAAGCTGGTGGATTTTTAGTTGCATCAGCAACCCAATGTTGTGTACACTAAGATAGCACATATCTGGAGAAGCAAGCTTAGGAGCAAGATTCCATCCTAAGTGATGCACTGCCAACGTGTTCCAATGCCTTGAGAAGGGAACAGATTGAGGCCATGGTGTGGAAGGAATTGCCTGGCCAACTTTCCCAGACAACCTCCCTGAAAGGTTAGAAATGTACCTTTCTCTGAAGAGCTCAAAAACCTAAGTCCCAGTGTCTACCTGAGCAAAGCTGAACTGAAAATCATTGATGTGATTTTTATATCATGCAGTAGATCTGCTCTGAAATTTTCTCCTGTCATTTTCTCCTGTCATTTTCTCCTGATTGGTATTTCTATGGCATTCTGTGCAACTTAATGATGGAGATACAGCTTTATCTGAGCCTGGCTTTGCAGGCACATATTTCTGATGATTTTAAGCCTTTCAGGGAAGACTGTTCAAATTCTTGGATCACTGCATTTTTCAATTAATCTCTAAAAATTTACTAAATTTGAAACTCATTTTAACATAAAATTACAAGAGTGGAGAGGTCACAGATGAAAAAGACCTGTTTAGAGGCTGTGTTTTCCTGTGCTCCAGGAGTGGCCAAAGGCTTTAATAAGCTGTTTATACAGACAGGCACAGTACACATTAGGAGTCTACTGTGGTTGACTTATAAGGGGAAGAAAGTAAAGCTGTTCATATAAAAAACTGAAATCTTGTCCTCTCAAATGGAAATGCACCCTCTAGGCACTATGTCAGCTTTCTATGCCCATGTCAAAATATTTTGGAATACACTTCCTTAGATGAAGAAAACGATTTTTCTGCTTTTTCCATTTAACCACTTCTTCAAAAACAATATTTGGATGTTATTTCTTGACTGAGGGGTTTTTTTGTTTGTTTTTAAAGAAATCTTAAAGTTGATTGGTAAATCAAAAAATAACTAAAATCTTTCTTCTGCACAGATAAACTGTCATTTTGAATTTCTGTTGGTACATTCTGCAAAAATATTTTGGTGTGTACAGATTTATACTTATAGTCACACTTCAAGGATTTCAATAATTACTTACTGTCAGAATGCACCATACATTTATGCACACATCTAGGAATTCTCCATTAATAATCCCCATAAAAGCTAAATTTACAAACTAATATAAAATTCTTAAAGCACCCTCCACTGTTCAGTTCAGGTCCCAGCCATATATATAGATACTTCTTATAATATTGCAGTAAATTCTAAGAGATAGATAAGAAATTATTAACAAATCTCCACTCTACATTATGAATTATCCTTAATCAGAAAAGATCTAAAGAAACACACTATACCACATCATTTGTTCAGCAAGATATTGCTTGATTTCACAGACCACCCCCTGCTAGGGAGATGCTACATCCTACTATCCACAAAACTGAAACTTCCCTAATAAAAGGCATTAAAGGCAAAGGTCTAATCTCAGCATTCAAGAAATAAATCCATAAAACTGAAACTTCCCTAATAAAAGGCATTAAAGGCAAAGGTCTAATCTCAACATTTAAGAAATAAATCCAGATTTATACCAAGGGACAGCCTCTTGCCTAGCGCTTCAGTAGTAAAAAGTTCTTGATAGTTTCTAATTCTTGCCAGAGAAAAGTTAATTCATCTTCTTCCCAAAATCTGGCCTTCACAACAATGTCATTTTCTAGAATGCAAATCCCAGAGAACAGAACAAAAAAACATTTCCATAATGTCATGTTAAAAACCATCATAAATAACAAAACCCACATGTGGCAAACTGCAAAGCTAAAATATGCTCACTACAATGCCTGGACACTGAGTTAATCAAGAGATACAGCAGACTGTACAGCAGACTTCATTCCTTTCTCCCAGACTTGCCAGCAGACAGTTTCATAGCTGAAACTGTATCTTAGAAAAATTCTAGCCACTGGCTCTGCCCTGAACTATTGCATCCAGCAAAATAATTTCAGAGCCTATCCACATAATTTCTGAGCTGAGGAGCTGAAGGACTGGGTGCTTGCTCACTGCTGAACAGAGGCCAGTTAGCTCAAAAATATTTCCCTGGTTACTGTCATTGGAGACAAACAGTGAGCCACAGCAGCCAGCACCGCTGCCAGCAGCACCCTGAGTGTACCTCCGGGACAAACGCTGCTCACAGCCGACCTCTGCCCAAGAGAGCTCCCAGCCACCCTCCTGCAGCCTTCTCCAAGCTGTCACCAGCCTCTCAGCTCAGACGGCCACTAGAAAAAGCAACAGAAGGACGCTGCAAAGAGCGATGCCTCCCCTTCATCCCCTCCAGACACTCACGAGTGAGGCAGCCTGGCTTCTCGGCACTCCCGCTGTGGCAATGAGTTCACCCAGGCAGAGGGGAGGGATGGAGAGAGGCAGCACTCTGTGGAAGCGATCCTGGATCCAACCAACAGTGCACCAAAGAGCTGGCGCTCTCCTAGAGGAGTCTGCACAAATTGCTAAGTAACAGCTTCAAGGCAAACCGCAGCAGAGACCTCTGACTCGCCCCGTGCCCAGGCTTTAACCCTGCCCGAGGTCCGGCTGCCTCCTCCCGCTCTCCTCTCAGGCCTCTCCAAAGGGACACTCCGGAGGCATTCACGGCTTGGCACAAACAATATAGATACAGCCCAACAAGCAACAAAACAGATTCATTTGCTCGGACTAACGCATGGAAAGGGCTTTCATTAAAATAACTTTAAATAGTAGAGTATTCAGGGCCAAGGGAAACCAGCAGTGCTGCTGTGAATAGCTGTCTCGTACTATCCCGAAGGCACACCCACACATCAGAACATAGTGCTGTTATTTAAAGACAAAGGAGAAGACTGCACGAGACCTATGAATTTGGTAGGAAACGTAACCTCGGGTTTTGAACAGGGGAGTAATCACTTACATATATTTAGTTCAAAGAATACTTCAGGACACAAGTTTTCAGTGCATGAAGGGAATACACATGTAGCTAGCTCAATGAAGGTAACATCACACCTATAGCAGTCTGAAGTAATACTGGGAACCAACATTAACATTAGGTTAACTCATAAAATTTACTGTCCCTTTACTGCCACAACCCCCAGCAGCTCAGTAGCTTTAGATACAAGTCACTCTTTACTCTGGCTATAGTAGCTGTCCCCTAGGATGTGTGACAAAATGGTAATATCTTATTTGTTCTGTGTCTTCAGGCTCCAAAAAGACAAGTGTCATTCATTTTATAGATAGGGAACTTGAGGCACAGGGAGAGGAATCCAGATCAACAGTCAACTTCAGTTTTCCCCAGCTGTAAATTGAGGAGCAGACCAAAGTTGTTTGCACAGACAGGCTACTGGACAGTGGATCTGTCTTAAGGATACTACACCCAGTATTTCCATCCTTCTCCCATCAGCTAACCAACACAAATAATGACAATGCTTATAGTATAGCATGAGAAAACTAACAGGATTTTCTGTGTAGTTACAAATAAATAAATGCCAGATCTAAGCAGAGCATCACCATGTTTGGTACAAGATACACCTGAGAGCTTATGACACCTGTAGCTTTACAGACAGACACTGCTTGGTGGATAAAGGTACATCAGGAGAGTGGCAAGATGCATGGATTTTACACTGCTCTTCCTTTCCCAGCCTCCTCTATACTGCCTGTCAAACAAGTGAATTCACCAGCTGTAGTTGTGTGTAACGTTACTCTCTGCTGCCTGTACCAGTATAAATGTCCTCGTGTAACCAAATGTACAAAATCTGTCTCCCATTCCAGACACGTTCTGCTCTCCTGGGAGCTTCCCCTCCAGCTCCCCTTGTGCAGAGCGAACAGACCACGGCCGTGCTACCCATGGAGCCCAGCTCAGCCCCGGGGAGCCGGGCCAGCAGCAGAGCCTGTGCACAGCCAGGTGCAGGGCAGCACACTGACCTCTCCCGGCACCATCCCTCACCTTCCTGCCGGGATTGGCCTCCCTGGAGTACACAGGGACACGCTACAAAGCCTTATGGACCAGGGGTTACATCGACCCCGGTGGCTGATAAATGTGCCAGATAATTACAGTCTAAAAAGCACTTTAACCCTGTCTGTAGAGACGCTGCAGAAGCAGCATGTCCAGCCGTGGAGTTAGAAGATTAAATGCTACTCTGCAGGTGAATGTAAATTACTAGGATTCGGGATATAAGGAGAGGAATGAACTCACCGTGGAAGTGGCACTAAGAAATTCCTCCCAGGCCACTACATTCTCATCAGGCAGTACTTTAAGTTTCACAAGCTAAATTTACACTTCAGACATTTTTTCATTTGTGTAATTAGTACAGGTAATTTCAGTATGCATTGGCAAAATCTCTTTGCCAAGCTGAAGAGGCTTTGTTGTGCCTCTCTCAGCAGAACAGTATTTTGTAGTATCGAAATATTGTCCCACCAGCATACAACCCATAGAATAAGGTAATACTGATATTTCAGGTTTTGTTACTAGGAAGAAGATATACTACACATTTAAGTTTACTTAAAAAAAATATTCAAAGACATGATCCTCTCTGGCTACAACACACCCCAATTTCATTGAAATAACTTGCACCATCTGTCTCCACATGTCCATGTGCTCATACCTGTGGATGTGAGCCTCCAAAAGCATGACAAGGAATGGCCCATACCAAGTGCCTCTAACTCAGAGATCATCTTCCCAGATTCTTTCACTGCAGGACCAGAGAGGACCACTAGGTTCATTGTGTTTGACTTGTTGAACACACAAGATGTTCATGGAAATTGGATTAAACCAGCATTTTAGAAAGCTCTTTAATCTTATGTTAAAGACATCAGGCAACTGCAAATCCACTGTT
Source organism: Aegithalos caudatus (assembly GCA_013389925.1). Classification (NCBI taxonomy): domain Eukaryota; kingdom Metazoa; phylum Chordata; class Aves; order Passeriformes; family Aegithalidae; genus Aegithalos; species Aegithalos caudatus. The sequence continues at coordinate 368,830 of WEIU01023077.1, read as the reverse complement.
TCCGCTAGAGATGGCCTAACACAAAGAAACTGGGTTGCATTTCACTGCTCCCACTTTGACTTACAGCCCATTGATTTTTATTGTGGTTTTGACTTGAAAATTTCAGCTGCCCCCAATTTCATTCATTCTCTGACAGATGTCACCTCCTGAGTCTAGTGGTAAAGTCAAGAGAAAACGGAATACAGCATCCCTTTACCCCTTCCCATTTCACCTCAGCTTTTCCCAATGCTAGCAAATATGACCTCATTAATTAACAGTATCTCAATTTAAAAATTGAGATACTAACCCTCTTCACTCCTGTAGATCTCCTCAGAGGTGCCCCCAGAAGAACACTGTCTCAAGGTAGTGACTCAGGAGTTTAGACAAGTAGCTTAAACTGAGCAATCCCCAGTTTAATGACTCATAGGCACAGGTTCTGAATATAAATAAGGCATTGACTCTGTGCAAAACAAAGATGCTGGGATATACCAACTTAGAAAAAGGTGAAAAAAATGCTTGGTCAATAATTCTTGTCTATTGTAAAAGCCTGGAGGATCTTTTTCCCCCTTGAGAAATGGAATTAACTAATAGGATCAGAAATTTGTGCAACAAGACACTTGACATAGTCCAAATATTCATAAAGAGCTGGGCTGCTCAAGCATTTATTTATCAGTCCTTTATACTTGATCCTGAGTATTTCTAGTAGATAATGTGCAAGTGGTGAAGAAAAAAAGTCTATGTCTTAGAAAACTCACTGGTCAGGCTAATCCACAGCAAATTCAGGTAATGAAGAAGCAGTACAATTTGTACAAAAAATCAATACATTAGCACAGCAGAATTGGTTCTTTAAGTGCGGCTTGAAGCAGCAGAATTGGCTGAATTTGGTGAATAAACTCTGTGGGCATAACCAGGATGAGAGCTCTGCACAGGAGCTCTCCAACCTCCCAGCGTACTCAGCACCATTCTCCCCTGAACTCTTCTCCCCAGACAGTTTACACTCCAATTTAGGTAATTAAAAAAAAAAGCAAACTGCATATTATATTGTGGTAATAAGTCCCACAAGTTAACAAAACTTTGCCAATTATAGCAATCTGTCTATTCATGTTTAATGCTTTTCCATTTCACTGAGTTGTTTCTTGTTCTGGTATCATGAGGAAAGAGAAAAACATAAATACCCACAAGGCCTCTGCTATAACTTTCCCTCTGAGAATTTGTTCTCTTGATCTTTGCAGTACTACATCTCTCTCAGAATTATTTTAAATGAAAATCAAGCTGTGCCTTCCCTATTTCTCTCATAATAATCTGGACTTTTCCGATTAGATAAACAGGATTTTAGTATTTCTCAACCACAGCAGAGCACACTGCATATGAATGGGAACAGGTGAAAAGAAACAAGCATCTAAGGTAATCATCTTTTATCAGAAAATCTCCGTGGAAAACAGAGTATCTTATTTCAGCTATTTTATATGCAATGAGAGCCAGCTGAGAGAAGTTATCCCAGGTCCCCAGGAAGTATTTTTTATTAAAGAGAAGAAGAAATACTGAATGCAAATAGAACCAGAACAATTTTGAGCAATGCACAAGGAGGAACTGTGACTGAGTCTCAAGGAATTTAGAAATACTTTTCACTTATACTTCAGATTTTGGTCTTCACATGAAATAGTCACTTTCTCCAATAACCAGCACCTTTGTGGAAAGGCCAGTAATTTGAAAAAGGAAAGCATTTATTTTCTAGTAATTTATTTTATTACTAAAGGTGGAGAAGCTCCAAAAAGTCCAACAAATTTCAGACCCGATTTATTTCCAGATATCTCTGGATTTCCTTCCAGAGATAGCACCATAATTCCTCAACTGCTCCAGTACTTCAGTCCCTTTTATTCCCTGAACAGATGGATGTGAAGAATTGGTTTTCAACTCCAGCAGTAAGAGAGACACAGCAGTAGGACTGAGAACAAGCTCCTATGATTGCTGGACACACAAAACTGCAGCATTCCTCTCTCCTACAGAGGACAAAAGCAGAAACACTGCTAGCACAACAGACAGGTCCCCATCCTACTGGCAAGGAGCCTCTTGCCTGGTTTTGCAGTAACAGCAAAATCCTGAAAGGCCTCAGCAATAAACTGCATACTCCTTAGTGTCTGCAGATTCACTACCCTGATTTAAGCAGCCACCAGCCTTGAGCACAGACGAAAAACACACATTTATTGCCTTAAAGATATATAATCCACTTGCAGCCCTGAGCTCCACAGCATGCAGAGACACAGTCATAGCCAGCACAGGGTCATTCATCCATGTAAAACCCCTGTAGGTGTATGATCCCTTGGAGGACTCGAGCATCACAACAAGACCAGCTAATTAGGAGCATCTGGGGACAAAGGGGCTGGTTTGGCAAGAGGTGTCCTCAAGCATTAAAGATGTTTGCCAGCAGCTGGGTGACATAAATAGTCAGGTCCATGCTGAAACAACACGTGAGCCACTGCCCAAGAATACCATATTTCATGGCAAGAGGTTATGCTTTGCTTTCAGCCTCAGTATCTGTTTTGTGAGGAACTAAGGGCACTCCAACAGTGATTAGCCCTGGACTGGAGTCCCTACCACATCTCTGTTTGGCTTTCTGGGGGCTCCTTCCCTTTGGTTCTCATAGCTGTGCTATAACCAGCACCTTGGAGCTGCAGCTCCCAGAGTCTCAAGGTCACCTAGTGGTATTTAAAATAGCACCCCTTGTACAGCAGACCCCAGAGGGCCCATCAGCACCTGTAGGCAGCTCATACAGCCTGTTGCAGGGAGCCAGGGATGTGGAGCTCTGAGCAGGCATCACATGCACATAAGGAAACTGCCCTTCAGGTGGCCCCTCACAGCAGCAGTTTCTTTTTGTGAGCATTCCCTGTTTTTATCCCTTTACCTGAACAGAAGCCTATGACCACACCTCCAATCACTCATCAGAACAAATCACATTGATTCAAGGAAAGCCTTGACACTTGCATGATCCAGAAACTAGCACATCTTTGGCAAAACACAGCTTGCTGTGGGGTACTGCTGATAAAAGGCAGGTAATGTGCAGGCCACTGCAACCATGTGGCCCCTATTTCTGCTGTAGTTACCTGCATGCTTTCCTTATCTTCTCATTATGATATCTAATACACAAGATAAAATTGCCACAGAATATTTAAAGGGCTTCACAGGCATGGTCTGTATGTATGTCTTGGGCATGGACAAGGGGAAAATTGCTCCATATTTTGGAGTGCTTGAAGTACTAAGTAAACAGCCAACTGGACCTTAGCAACCTTCCAGGTCAATCCTTAAACTGCAGAAAGGGTACCCCCCCCCAAAGTGATGGTAAGACAGAACATGCCTTTGCCATTATACTCAGAGAAAGCCTGAGAAAAAGGCATTCAATGAGTCTTTGCCTGTAGGACTAGGTGGGGCAGACAGAATCCAAGTTCTCCAGGATAGATAATCTTTCTGCATCTGTGTTTATGCAGCACAGACAACTAAGGGAAACTGGTCTAGTCATCGAAGTAGTAATATGAAGTAGTCATAACTATATCATCAGAATCCACTTTTTATAGAGGCAGGTAATTCTCACTCCTACTTTACAGATAAGAAAACACAGGCCAAAAAAAACCCCACAATGAACACAAGGTCAGACAGTTCATAGCAGGAGAAAACAACCCAGACAAGTGTTGTTTAGAACACCTGTGCCACCTTGCCAGCTCCTCAGCCCTCTTCTAACACTGTCCCCACACACAGAGCTGCCCTGGTGTGTTCTCACGACTCACACAGCTCCAGTACCTGCAGCTGAAGGCACTTTGTCCTCAGCAATAAGTGAACTTCTGCTTCTCTGGCAGCTTCACTGGCAGAATTTAATACTAAAGTGTCAAAGATGTTTTTTGCTTCACAAAATGACAAGAGGCTCAGGCTGATCTGACACGCTCTCTGTTCTCTAGCAAAAAAATATTTTCCAAGGGATTTCCACCCATAATACCATGCCAGGTAGTCTCTCAACATGAGAGGCAGAGAGGGTGTTTCCCTGGGAACCGTAACCATGGCAAAGCCCTCACCAGTCTCTTCCCCTCTCTACTACAGGAAGAAAAAGAACAGCAGATGCCTGAGCTCTGCCTCCAGCAGGTCCACAGGCCCACAAGGCCATAAGCAACCTGATCAAACATTCAGGAAGGAACTTCAGCGAATTCCACAGTCTTTTACTGGATACCAGACATTTCTGCCCTGCTGCACTGAACTCGGAATGCCTCAGTACAAAGAGTGCAACTGGAAACATCAGTGTGAGTGAAAGGTCAGCCAAACACTACAATGCATAGGTAGGCACTGAGCCCAAAGATCAGCATGGATGGTTCACCCACAGAAGCAGAGGTACAATGGACTGGCTTTGCAGTTTCAAACCCTGACATTGTGCATTAGAGCTCCATTAAAGAAAGCATCTGCAAACCCCAGTTTGTGAGCAGTGGCTGCAGCCGATGCCCTGCTTCTGGTCCACCTCTTTTTCTACAGAATGTTCTCAACTTATCAGATCAAATGCAACTCTCTTTGCTGAAGAGCTAATTAAATCATAATAAACAGTTTAACTTCCAAGTGCAATCATATTGCATGCTTTTGGGAATCTTCATCATGCACTGGTGAACATGTTATAAATTTCTGGATTTGAGGTTTACTAAGTATTTATTCAAGTAAACAGGGTAAAGGAAAGGGGGTTCTTTTAAAAATCTTCCTCTCAATGACAGAGAAAAAGTGTTCTATGATTCAGCAATCTTGATATAGTGAATAGACAGTCAACTGCCTAGATTTCAGCTACATCACTCCAGAGTTATCATGCAGTTAGCACAAATTGTTAGGCACAAGTACCTTATACTAGCAACTCCGAGAGTGGAATACTACCCTGTACCTGGGCTGACTCACGCAGAGCACAAAAAGCTCCATTGAGCAACTTTCTGGATGCAGTGAAGCCAGAATCTTTACCAGAAACCAGAGGAAGATAATGACCTTCCACATAGTAATTTAGGAGCACAGGGTGACAAGCTCAGCAGGGTCCTGACATCCACTGCTCCAGCATTTATTATGCTCTTTACATTTATTTTTTAAAAGTATTTTCCATACAGATATGGACAGATACCTACTTCTGATATATACAGAAAACTTGAAAGTGTCTAACACCCAAATGAAATAAATATTTATTCAGAATGAGTCTAACATTCACTTTAACCTCCTTTAGGGCAAATCACTGCAAATATCCCAGAAATATACAGCCAAGTCAAATGCTGCAGTCACACCTGAGTTAATACCCAAATCCAGCCATTTGCCTTTAATTATCACTGACTCCTCAGAGAAAGCATTAAGAATATAATCTCTTTTTGCAAACTGCCTGGGGATGCAATGCAATTACCACTACGAGAAGATGTTATTTCCTTTAAAGATACTGCACATACCTTTTTTTGCCATGCGCTCCAGTCTAATGCATCCTCCTATAAAATCATGGTAAGATTTCATTTCTCCTTCTGTTATCCGGACAGCAGTGAAAGGCAGATTCCTGGGTACCTGTTGTCCACATTTCAGACACCGAGAAGCCATTGCTACAGCTCAGGAGACTCTTGTCAGGAATCTGCTCTCTGTTTGCTGGAATCCAGCCTGATTCTTCAGCCGTCAGTCCAGCCTGGTGACTTTATCCCACTTAGTTCATTCAAGGTCACCCTCGCCAGCAGGATGTTCACCATTGCAATTGGCTAAGACTTTTACAGGCTTACTGACTGTGTTTGTCTCTCCCTCCTTGCTTTCAATATCAGTTTACTTTAATTTCTCATTCAGAGTGAAAGCTGTGAACCTCAGCACAGCCCATGCCCTGAATGGCTTCCTTATCATTAATTTAAAGCTGTCTTATAAGCAACAATGAAGAGAGAGGATCCCAGAAGCACATTGCAAGATCACAGGATTACTCTAAATGAGCGTGCCAGAAATGTTCACAAAGACTTTTTCTTTGAGAAAAGGTTTTGCTTCATGATTTTTGTTCCCTTTCAGGCTCATAATTTTAGGATTCTTCATCTCTGAGAATGGATTTTTTTACTTCTGCATTACAGCTTGGACGGTGCAAGGAGACTGCTCTGCAGAGCTGCTCTACCAATTACTCACACGTCTGGCAGTGGCACTGGGAGGCTGCAACTGTACAGAAAAGCCCTCTGCTGCTGTGCACAGTCCCTGCTCATAAGATCTGATAATCAAAATGAACAGAGTAGCAAATGAAGGACAAGGGAAATATTGCTGGCAGACATGTTCTGCTAGCTTTGCAACTCCCCAACTGATTTTTTTTAAACAAAGAAGTTGGATCCATTAGTTAGACATCAAAATCAGATATTTGAGGCATATATTTAGAAATTCCCCTCTGAAGGGGCTGGCTTTTAGCTGTTTTCTTCCCATTTAACAATTACTGTAACACAAATCACTGGTTAGACAGTCTTATGAAGAAACTAGTTATTGGGGAACTGAGTACACTCAATCCTGATACAGTGAATTAAAAAGGAGCTTTTCCTAGGATCAGCAGGGGACTGCACAGGAGATGCATAACAGGCACAAGGCCAGCACTGGTGACAGTGCAAAGAATACAATGAGAACTCAATGAATCAGGACTGAGCTGCCCCCCAGAACTCAACTGCAGTGACCTGAGCACAGAACAATTTTCCTGCAAGGATCTTACACACAGACTGAGAACCTTTACCTTCCTCTGCCTCAGTCACTAACACCTGTTGGCACTTTACCTAGTGCCAGAACACCCAGTGTAGTTCAGCTCCTGGCCTGCTTAGATCACAGCTGATCCCTACACCTGCAGTGGGAAAGCAAAAGGCTAATTAATCCAAATTAGTCAATGACCTAGAGGGGATGTTCAGGAGAAAAAGCCTCCTATGGTGCCATTACTAAAATGCTGAATAACTGGCTGGACTACACTGAATGCCTGTAAGATGAAATATACAGAAGTCCACTCACCCACCCCTACTTCTTTTGCCTTCTACAAACTTGCAGCTTCCCCCCTGCCAGCTCTGCAGCCTCAGACACACAGGGAGAGATGTTTAAGCTTCCTAACCCAGCACACACAAACTGGCCATGTCCAACAGCTACCAGATGTGAGAACTAAGTCTCAGAAGCTATTTTTTTGATGAAATGAAGCTATAAAGGACATTTCCACTCTTAAAGGCAAAAGATTTTACTACCCTCACCTCCAAATTTGCTATGTAGCATGAAGTTGCTCACTCTCCTGCTCTTTGCCTTTGCCAAAGTCCTGCCTGCAAAGTGAGAACGTTGAGCAGTTGAATAACCTGATTCATTAGTACTTGTAAAATATTTATTAGAGCTTCCATAGAGAAATCCCATGGGGACAGCAATATTTTACAGATAGGGAAAGCAGTGGTACAGAAGGCAAAAATACTTTGTAGAAAACTTTCACAATGGGATAAGAAAACTAGAAACACAACCCTGCAGTTTTATCTTTAAACATTTCCTCCCTCTTTTCCTTCATTAGAGGGGCTCAAGGTGTCCTTCCTTACACAGATAAACATGATATACCTTGGAAAATAAACTCTTCTGACAATATATTCATGTCTGACATACACAGAATAACTGCACCTCAACTCTGCACACAGAGATAAACAATGAGGGAGAATCCAGCATTTGTGAAAATACATTTCTGTCTGCCACCCTTCCTTGTGTACCCTGCTGCCCAGCAGTATCCACGTGGCTAAGGAACAGGAGGATCTGTGACATACTGCATTCTGAGGGGGAGACTTGATGCTGGAAGTGGATGCAAGAAGAAATCTGCTCTAGGTGTGAGCTTTGGAAACACAGGTAGCCACACAGTACACAACAGGGAAATGATCTAAAATAATTTCCCAGTCTTTCCCTAGGAAAGCCTGATCCATTACAATGCTAAATACAAACCTCTGCTGCCTGGGGTACCATTGTCATCACCCAGCTCCAGACACAAAATTAAGCTGCCTGCAGCTGCCACACATTTAGCAACAAGGCACATAAGGGTCACCTCAGGGACTGAGTGCTGTGATGCAAGGGCTGGGATACATGGACAGAAGGATCTGTTTGCTCTGCTGTAAGTTTCATTGCAGTCACATTCACATGCTGGGCTAGCTTCTCCTGACACATATGGAAAACCTGACATGGGAGCACTGAGACTTGCCCAGTTTCCACACAAATGAACTCTTCTGTACTGGTCTGGCTGTACCTGCACAGGAGATGCAGTGAGGGCTGCCTTGCAGGAATTCTTTTATGTCACCTGTTATCAAACACACACAGTGTGCATGATGGAGAATTCACAAATTTCCTCCACTAGCTGAAAGGTACCAGTCAATTTAAAAGCAAGTTACTGCTCTTTGTGTGCAGGCACAGAAAATGGTAGGCATGCTTCCCTGGGACTACTCCATAATAACACAGAATGGAAGGGCATTACTTTCCTGCTGCTCCAAACAACCATAGCAAAATATTTTGGAAATCTAAGGAGGAGGATATTTTCTGGTCATGAATTGCCAGAATTGCCTAGCAACATAATCTGGGTTGGTCTGAAAATGAATAAGCAAGTAAATAAATGTAATAAAGTGTCATCAGAAACTAAAAAATTAAAAAGACCCCCCACAACAGGAAGGAAGGAAGGAAGGAAGGANAAGGAAGGAAGGAAGGAAGGAAGGAAGGAAGGAAGGAACCCCACCCCACAACCCATGACCCAGATACCCTCAGATGCCATTACCCGAAACAGCCTGCAGAACTACACAACTACACTAGTTTCATTAGAAATACCAGTTCACCTTGGAATTGATGCTTGCTGTAAAGTGCTTGCTGTCATGACTCTATGGCTAGAGGATGGCAACAAATTTAAAGTCAGCTCAGTTAAATCCATTTAAGCCCCATATCTCTTCTCATGAAACAAGATGCTTCTGCCTCAAAAAGCAGTGCTGTGATGGTTGGTATCACTGTTAGGCACAAAAAAAAATGCAACAAACACATTGGATTTCAACAATGCTGGGCCCAAGGGACATAATTTCTTGTGAAGAATCAAGATTTGTGTTTTGGAACTGCATTTATGTGTCAGAGGAAGGAGGAAGAAAAGTCTGCCTCTGCTGCATGTGTAAACAAGGCAGCTAGAAAACACTATAAAACACTTGCTGCTTGCAACTTACCCCACACAGTCATTAAAGCAATTGAAGGGAAACAGGTATCACATTTCCATCAGAGCCTTGTAAGAACCATTAAGAAAGTTTAGTGTAGTAGACACTGAAAAAATTACCTCTCTTATCCACCAACATTTTAGAAACAACAAAACATAAAAACCCAACAGCAAAATGTATCTTTTTTATTCATGAAGACCAGCAGCTCCCTCCACCTATGTATGCAGTATTCCACAAATCTAAGAAGTAATCTAAATCCAATGCCATTATAAAGACTGATACACACAGAAGCTAAGAAAATAATCTATACTTCTTTCCTGAAACCCCAGCTTCACATTTTTCTATTTCATGATGTTTTATCTGACATGTGAGCTAGTATTTGATAGCTATGCTGAAACACATTTTCATTTTGCATATACCTCAATAACCTTCCTTCTGCTTTCCCATCTCCCAGATCATGATTCTGATAAGCCACAAGGTATTCCAGTAGTTTGACACAAAGGTTTCTTTTCAGAGCACTCTTGGTGCAATGGTAACATCCATTCCAGTGTTCAGCTAGAAAATAGAAACTAGTCTTTTTTATAAACTTTCATTTATTTTCTTCCAACTAATAAAAAGCAGACCAGGACTTCCTCTCCCTTCTTTTTTAATAAAGAGCTACATCCCAGGCATTGTTTTAAACCCCAAGGAGTTAAAGGAACAAGCAGAGAAAAAAATATCTCTTCCTGAAATTCCATGTAGTATACAATTGCAACATGCAGTTCCTGCACTAGAAGGCACTAATTCCAGTGCCATATGGCTTCAGAATCTCATTACACTGATCTGCTTAAAGTGATTTCTTAACGGACAAGCAAAACATTTTTGGTCACCTTCAGCAGAGGGAAACAACAATTCTGCCACTGTTGACGCACATGAACTCCCACGCAAACTGCCAAAAGCAGGAGTGAGTAGTGAAGATCAAAGGACAAACTTAGCCAAAGGACTTTTGTTGTCATCTCAAAGCTGTGAAGACATCAAGGTTATTCAAGGACCATTATCCTTAAAAAGAAAAAATGGAAAATAAATAAAAATGCAGACAAAAGAAACCCCCAAGCCAATGACATCACTGCTGGATTAGATAAGATTCTCAGGAGATCAGGAGATGAGCAGAATCTTCACAGTCCAAGCAGTGGGCACGAGTTGCTGCTGCACCTGCAGAGCTCTCTTGATCTCTGCAACTAAGAGCAGGTCACCGAAGGCATTTCTGTCCTGCTAGGCCTCTGCTTGGCAAGATAAACAAACAAATCCCAGAGTTACCAAACTGGCACAAGGGTAAAGAGTAGCTAGATCCAGGGTTTAGACTTGAATGCAGTTATTCCAGTCTTGATCATGAAAATGCTTACAGACCTAAGTGAGACCCAGAGCCTTTCTGAGCAATCTACCCAAAACATAAATGGCTCTTGGCTTAAAGTCACAGGAATAAATTGAGAGACAAGTAAATGCAAAATAAGCATGAGAGAGACACTGGTTAACACAGAGAAGGTTGTGATCTATAAAACCAGGCATGTCAGATCCTCATGCTCCAACTCCTAAACTGTAGCACAGTGCAGCACCAGTGCATGGGCACAGTCTTTTTGTCATGGCCCTCCAGCAGCTCCATGAGAGCTGGAAAGGACAGATTCTGGACATTAAGAAAGGAACAGATTTTGCCCTCTCTGTACTCTGCCACTGACACACTGAGTCATCTCCAGGGCATGGTAACCCTGATTCTTGCTGTCATCCAGAGCATTGCACTGGGCTCACTGCACTATTCCTCTTTCATTCTTCATTCACCTTTTTCTCCCTGCAAGGAACTTCTGGAGCACTCCCAGTGCAGAACAGCTGCTGGACCCACACAGCCAAGACCACCAGGACAGCTTCTTTCCCTGAAGAGCAGCTGAGCACATTCCCTGATGGAAACAGCTTTTTTTTTTTTTTTTTTTGCTTGCAATTCATAACTTGAAACACATAAAGGAGAACCAGAAAGACACAGGGATAAAAATAGCATCTGTGAGCATCACAAGGGCTGTTGATACTCCAGGCTTTTGGACACATGCCAAATGTTAGCTGAAGAGGAAGAAAGACCTTCTCACATTACAAAGTACAGTAAAGGCCTTTCCAATGTTTTCTTGCCATCTCTCAAGCACTCAACATCAGTTACCACAAGGGGTAAGAGATTGGGCCTTAGGGACTATTGATTTTTCCCTGTATGCCTGTCTGTGTACTGAGGTTCACTCAGTCACTCTGTGCAGTCCACAAGGACAAAGAAGCTCTTGTAGAGACTTTCCTAAACACTGTTTTGCCTGACTGGACTCTCAGCAGGCAGATATACATCAAACACACTCCTTTAACATCCCCAGGGCAGGGCTTGTGTTCATCTAGGGAACTGAGGATAAAATTAGTCAAAGAGGAGTTTTTCCCTCTATTCTGGCAATTGTGAAGTACACCTCCTTTTTTTTTTCCCAGGCCAGGACTGCTGTCAGACACCAGAGGTTTATCCTGAAGGACCTGCCCACACAGGTGTTTCTCTGTGCTGAGCACCAGCAAATGAGAGGCTGGAACACTCTCCTCTGTGTGCATCCACAAGTGCAACCAGACAGGGCAGCTGGATGCTGGCATACACCTACACCCAGGTAACAGGAATTTCTCCTGCTCAGTGCATTATACTGCAGAGCTGTTCCTTCCTCATGTCAACCCACAGCCTGAACCCCTGCACCATTCCCAGCCCAGTTTACTCACCCCAGCTTTGTTTCTAAGCCACATGCTGTAACAGATTTAAGGTTCTAGAAAGACATAATCTACAGGGTGACTTCCCAAGTCACACCAAAGCCTGGTGTGAAGCAGGAAAATAAAGGATAACCTGCTAGCATGTGCACCACGTGTTCACTTCCTTCACCTCTCCCCACCTGCAGCACTCCACCACACTCAGGCACAGCAAGGCAAGACATTACCACACACAACCACAGCCCCAGTCCTCTCCCTCTCCTCCTCAGCCAGCACAATTACTGGGTTTTGTCACCATACCCAATCTCGAATATGTAAATAGGATAAATTTACAGGAAACCAAGAGTTTCAATCCTTTGTCAAAACCAGGCAAGAGCTGCTAAATTTATATGGAAAAGGGCCAGCTGGGATAGAAAAATCATGAGCATGAAAGCCTCATTTCCTTTCATACCAAGACTAAAATTATTCATGGATCGATATTAACAGGCAAGTATGCCCACATGGTAAAAAGAGACATCTGTTAGTCAGCTTCACGTGCAGAAAGAGTATAGAGCTGCACCTGAGTGAACTTTTCCTACAGGAAGCAGCACAAAGGTTTCTCTCTGACATTACATTAAGGCACAAAGACCTTCCCTGTCAATTCCAAGTGTCCCACATGCAGCATTCACGTGCTGGGAGGTGCTGAGCACTTTCTGCACAAGGTTAGACCTCCAGCCCACATGAAATAAGGACAGTGCTTTGACTTCAACAGCACCACGGACTTAAATTGCCTAAAGCTAAGTAGTGCAATGTTCTGATGAGATAAAAAATTGCTCTTTTGTCTGTCAGGAAACCCCATTACAAATGCTTTCTGCTGACCAGGAAAGATTAACTCAATAAAATGTATCTAAATCCCACATCCGTTTATGGACCTTAGTCCCAGTAGGCATAAGTTCACTTCATGGCATGGAGCATTAAATAATGCTTTGTACTTCTCCAGTGATTCTCAGCTGAGCACTCTGGCATGACAGAGAAATTGTTACTCCCATGAAATAGACTATTTCCTTTCTAATTGCCAATAAAAGGATACAGTTTAAGAAGAATATTTTTGCTCAGATATATTTGAGTATGCATCTGAGGACTCTTTGAAGAAGGCTTGTGGGGGAAGGAATAATTTCACCTAAAGTTTTGCCACACAAAAGCCTAAAATTGGGGAGGAATGTGCTAAAAGCATATATCCACACATCTCCCACTGGCTTGAGAGCCCTTTGAATCACCTTAACAATAGTTTTACCCTCTCTTTAACCATTTCTTTGCTGCTTCTTTGTAGCATAAATGCATATAATTCTACACAATATTTCCTTGTCTCTTGTTTAAATATTCTTGCTTCAAGAAGAGCAATCTATTGTAAAACAAACAAAAAATATAATATTTTAATTGTATCAGAAGCATTATAAGAACCCACCAGTGAACTTTAAAATCAGAATACAAATAATGAAGCATAAGGAAAAAAAATCTTCATCTGGGAACTGAATCCCAAGGTATTCATACAGTTTGTCTAAGATCAATTGCAATTACTGCAGTAAAGCTAGGAAATAATAAAACATCTACTAACGTACTAAGAAATATCCCTTTCTTGGTTGTAGCCTTAAGCATGGCGCATAGAGCATTTCTTAATGTTATTTTATATCATTTGTAGATATCCCCATCTTTCCAACACTGAATTTAAAATAGAGTTCTGCTCATTAAGATTTTGCAGCATTATTTGTATCAGTCTAATTACTACTACACACATATTCAGGGTCAGCAGGTCTCATAGTGAAGGCTGCTGAACTGAAACTAAGAATGAACTAATTGAGTAAAATAAAAACAAAACAAGGAGTTTTAAAATCAGGCTCAGTGACTGATCCCAAATATCAGCATTGGCAGTGGACAGGCCAGGTATTTTAGAGCACGTGAGCTCTCTTGAGAAAATATTTTGCATTTGGCAGCAGTATGGAGTCAGGGTCCTGAGTACAGCAGTCAGCCTGAACTGCCAGAGCCTTCTCACCTGAGGCTTCCACCTGCACATCCTCTACCCAGTGCTTCAGCTACTGCATTTAGGAGGGTCCCCACTCCCTTCCCCTCATGCTGTGGGTGATGCTGTTTTCAGCTGGTTTCTCTGCTGTTCCTGACCTGCAGTTTAGGCCTGTTAGATTAATTTAGACTTGATATATCATTAAAATGCCTCCATCTTTGCTCAAGTATTGTAGGACAGCTCTCTGGGGGACGAGAATGAATATACTGATGCCAGTCTTATTTTTCTATAAGGTATATTCCTAGGTTTTATGTTTACCGCCATATGCTTAAAACTTTTATTACTTCTGTAGTGTTTAATCAAGTTGTCAAAATCACAACAGATTCTCATATTTGCTGAAAGAGAAGCTATTATAAGATTAGGCTTTCCTATGTTTTCTACATATTAAAATAAACAGATGTGCTTACTCCTAAATAGGAAAATGGATTTTCTGTGAAAATCCTACTGCTGTTCCTAAAAAGATAAGAATAGCACACACGTAATCAAGTAATGTCCTCTGATAGTATAACCCAGTTTGGATGAAAAGCTTAAATAGAGAATTCTCAAATGTTCAGCCCTCATCTCGCTGTTTATCTCTCGTGACCTCGGTTCTCTCCAGATTACTGCTGTGGGTACATTGCATGTTGATGCTGTTGCCGCAGGAGCGGGGAGAACCGCGACGGTTCTGCGGGGCTTGGGCCGGGAGCGGGTCCCTTTGGGCAGGCAGGGAGCGGGTCCCTTTGGGCCGGGAGCGGGTCCCTTTGGGCACGGAGCGGGTCCCTTTGGGCAGGCAGGGAGCGGGTCCCTTGGGGCAGGGAGCGGGTCCCTTTGGGCAGGGAGGGAGCGGGTCCCTTTGGGCAGGGAGCGGGTCCCTTTGGGCACGGAGCGGTCCCTTTGAGCCGGGAGCGGGTCCCTTTGGGCAGGCAGGGAGCAGGTCCCTTTGGGCCGGGAGCGGATCCCTTTGGGCAGGGAGCGGGTCCCCATCCCTCACCCTCCCGTGGCTCCTCCGCAAACAGGCGGCGCTGGGAGCGCCTGGATCTCTCCAGCAAGGGAGAGCAGCTCCTGGATACCAAACCCGGCAGTGCCATCACATCTCTTGGAAAAGAGGCTTGAAGGAGAGAGGCTCCTCTGCCCAGCTCTGTAACACCCTGCCTTTCAGCTGACCCGAGAAGGGTCTGGCCCTACCCCCGAGGGTCTGGGCAGTGCACACTGCAGTGTCAAACGGCGCTGCTGTGCCCTCTGCTGCCCTTTCCCCGCTCCGAAGGAGGCTGCTCTGGCACAGCGTCTTCCTCAGACCAGCACACGCACACATCCCTTTCCTGCTCTTCTTTCCTGCTGGAAAGAGAATTCAGGGATGACTGCTTGTGTTTCATTTCTCCTTCCCATTGCTGGACAGGGAAAACCTCACCCAGTGGTAACATCTCAGCTCTGAAGGGCAGAGTGAGGCAGGCGGTGTGTGGCCTATACAAAGCTGTTGTTGCAGATCTTGGGGTAGAATGGTCACAAAACACGACTGACAAGCTCCTCTTTGCTCTGTCCAACTCTGTCCAAGTTCTGCTCCTCACAGAGCACTTGCTGCCAGCTCTCTGCTGCCATTCAAGATAAAATGATACAAAGGCTCTGCTGTATTGCCAGAGTGCAATTCAACATGATCCAAAATGACAATTGCACATTGCTGAAACGGCATTCTCCCCTAGCTGGAAACAAAACCAGGAAGATGGATTTTTATGACCTATCAACAAAAATTACTAAAAAGTTTACCTCAAACTGAACTGACTTCAAAGCCAGCTGTGAAGCCTCTCCTGGTTTTGTTGATGTGGAAGGGGAAGAGATACTAGACACAGATAACAGTACAAATATCTGAGACAGATGAAATGGTGAGAATAGCCTAGAATCTCTCATTTAAAAAACAGGAAGTCTGTTTTCACAGAATAAGCTGATCACCATAACAATGATTAATCAGGTTTTCCAGGAACCTTCCTGCACCAACAACTGGCATGTAATTGCTGGGAGCTCTGTGATCAGTTATGCACCTGCTTACAGCTCAGGGTCATGCTAAGACCATAGCTATTTCAGTTTGAAACAACCTTTTTCTCTGGATATTGCAAGATCAATAGTATGGCTCCTATGTATGTCATCAGCTTTGGTTTTTATGCTGCAAATACCAATATTGATCCCATCAAAAATTAAGCCTTGGCTTCAGAAACCTCTAAACCACAGTGTAATGGATAACAACGGACTTCAGACTCATAGGGGGAAATATTTATAGTCATGCTTTGTTAGGTGAAGCATTATTGATTGACAACAAGAAGCAAACTCTCCTGATAATAATCCTAGCCTCAGCAATTTGGTGAGAATATGAAATCCATACCATACATAAAAATGTATTTCAAGTGTTAAAGTTGTAACATATATGACTAATAGGCAACATATTCAAATTTCTCACATCCAACCAAATCATCTAATTTCTATTTATCATTGCTACTAAAGCTGCATGTGTTTGCTGCAGTTCTTTCCTCGATACCTGTCTGTCAGCATGTGCATATCCTTGGAAAGTTATCATTAAATGGAGATATTGCAGTAATAATAACTGGAGATGCCAGTAACTGTGGGCTGTCTACCTCTTTATAACTAAAATTTTTATAGCTCTCAGAATTTAAAGGCAAAAGTCACTCTACTGAAATACTGAAAGACACCCTCTCTGGTTTTAGATTTTATCCATCTCTTCACCTTGAACCTGAAGTAGTTTTCCAGTTAAAATGTGAATAAGTCCTACAAAATCTCTGGAGCTCAAGGCATGTAAGAGGAGAGTCAGATTATATCAGCAGCTGTTGCCAGGCAGCCCACAATGCTGTACATCAGCATTGTTTATCTTGTATTTATGTCTCTGAACTGCAGATAACTGCTCTTGTATTTGGGGCCAGCTGTAGACAATTCATTGCCCAAGGGACACTGGAAATCACACAGTCCCCAGTCATGCAGAGGAAGCAAGAGCTAAATGTTGTGCAGCCCCTCACATCTCGTTGCCCTAGGCAACAGTCACTGTGGAAGTAGCAGATCCAGCCTTCCTCATATGAATTCTGTAATTTATGGTGTTAATATATGGATTGGTACTATGACAGCCTCACTGTAGTACTATTGGGGTGCTCAGGCATTAGGTGATATGGGTGGATGCATAAACAGTCTCAGGATAAGAGCTGTTGGTTTCCATCCAAGAACTTTGAGACACAGATGGAGGTAATTGGGAGCAGAGAGATTACAGGTTGCACTCTTATGTGAGGAATCTGAATCCAGATCCTCTCAGCCTGGCTTTCCTTGGGCTCTGACCAACTAACTCAGGATCCCCATATGAACCCAGGACAATGCTGACAGTAGGTGCTAACTCTGCTGCCTCTTATACCTATTTGCAGCAGGGGCTACAGCTGGGTCAGCTACAGCTGAGTGCACTCAGACGAAAATATCTGATCCCATGGAGTGCTGAGTACCAGCAGTTCCCCAAATTCACACAGAAATAAAGAGCTCTTTGCAACTTCTGGATCAGAGCCACTTTGTTGTAATATTGATGACAGATATTTCCCATCAAGCTCTTTGCAATGTTTCAAAGGCTTTTGGCTTATGCAGAAATTTAACCTTTACTCCCATGCTTGAGTAATCCAGGTCAGGAATCAGTGACTTTTAAAATTAAAGTAACATTGGACTAACATGCCAAAAAGGACCTTTGTGTCTCTGTTTAAACTTCCTTGGAGTCAGCTTTGCATTCACTGTAATAGTCCTGCACTTACTGAAACTGAGTCCCCAGAGAACTCCATCTTGCATGTTGTATTCATGTACCTCTGGAATCAGGGAAGCTCTGCAGATACAAGAGAGGGCTGGGCTGGCTGCCTTGAAGGGTCAAACAAGCCCCTGTGTGCTCAGAGCAGAAGAGCTACTATGGGATGGTAGTAGTACCTGATACTGGAGCCAAACCATGGGCACAATCCACCTTTGAGACAGGCAGTGTAATGATACTGAAATGAGAAGCAGTCTCCATGAAGGCACAAACACTCAGTGCTTTGGCTATGCTTATTTAGCTCCTGACTGCCCAAAAGACTCAGCACTCAAAGGTCAGGACAGCAGTGATTTTAGAACAATGCATTTTCAAGAACACGCCAAATACAATGCACAGGAGGTGCAAAGCTGGTCTTGAGCTGAAGTGTCAGTGGGGGTGTAGGTGTTGTTCTGGCAAACAAAAAGGAAAATCATTTCATGGATTATTGATCCTGGTAGTTTGTCTTTCCTCTGGCCATTTTTGGGGGGACATTGTACTGTACTGTCAGGTCTCTGCAGTGGCTAGAAAAGATGGAGACAGAACACAGCAGCTTCACAAACTAAATCCTAGAGTCCGTGGAAATTCATGATTGTCTGTCTCAGATCAGAACTTCATCCCATACTACACTGCAGGGAATATTCTAATGGAAAACAGGATGAATGCAGAATTATATTCAGAATAATTAATTAATGCAAAATTATCTGCAGGCCTTTGCTGGAAAGTCACCAACCTTCTGCAATGCTGCACTGCAAACAACAAGAGGACGGTGCACATAAATGTAATGTATTTCACCCTTGAGTAAATGCTGTTGCTTCAGACTTTACCAGCCTGAGTTCACATGCTGGACATGGCCCTCCTCCAGTACATGAGTTCAATCATTCCTCAGAGACAGTTATGCTTTTGGACTCACAGATGCTATCTGTGTTGTGCTTATATGACAGTGGAGCTTGAAGATACAGTGATCTCAACCCAATTGTCCCCTACACATCTGTCCCCACGCCAAAGTAGAGCCTGCTGTCCTTTGTTCCACTAAACTCAAGAGCTTTTTACAGTGTTCCTGCTCCCTAAGCAGTACCTCCTTCCATGCCATGACTTACAGATCACTTAAGGTATTTACAACTGATTTTTTCCACCTATGCACGTAAGAGTTGGCTATTTCTTCACCCTGTCTCCCTTCTGTTCCCTGGTTTTGGTTCTGGCAGCATGTCTGCTGCAGTTAGCGTGAGTCACTGATTAGCAGTGATCCATGTGCCATGTTATCTCTTTCACATCATTCTCCAACATTTTCTCACGTGAACAGGATCCAGGCAGCTTTGCAGAGAACTTAGATTACTCCCAGTCATTGGCCCACTGACTGCCTGGGGCAATCCAGATGTTACCGTGCTGAGCTCTAAAGGGAGGTACAAGAAGCCAGGCCAGCAGGCTAAAGCACAGCATTAACACAAAAGATGTATGGTTTCTCATCTCCCAGACACTTGAACACAAGTCCAGCTCTGAAGAACAGGAGAAAATATACAGACAGGACTAGTGTCATGTACCAGACACTGTGATGTCCAAGTTATTTTAGCAGTCACTTGAACCCCATTCAGAAAAGTTCATCCTAGATCAAATGCTAAGTTCAGCCTTAGGAGTAAAAGAGGCCTCAAACATGGAACAGAAGAGGGAAAAGAGTAACAGCAAGGGAATTGATTAGCTTATTTTCTACTCATTGCGATGACCTGGTGCTGCAAGCACCTCCCCAAATCCTGATCCTGTTTCCCTCAGGGAGCTGTCCTCTCAGGGAAACTCTTGGATTCGGGCACCATATGGAAGGCGAGAAAAGGGAATTAAATAAAAGATGAGGCAAGAGGTGCAAAAAGGCCCTAGTATTTAATGAGCTGCCAGACAATGTGATAGATGTCAGCTTAGTTTAATTTCTAGTGAGACCATCTGAGCTCCCTCTGCCACAGAGATGGGAACAGACAGGGAATCCTCTCTGCCTTCTTTTGTTCTTATTTGCTTTTTAAGCCTGGGCCTTAGCAATGCAGGATGGTCACTACAGCCTGCCCTGTTAGCAAGCAATGACTTTCTGCCAGCATCAGCATCTCTCATTGTGCCTGACTCAGAGACCTCACACAGGAGGAAAGCTCCTGAACTTGCTTCACCCTGGAGATTCCTCCCACTTCCTCCTTCAAGGTAACCCTGGGCTTGCCCTGGGGTGTTTAAGAGCAGACTGGGAAGTGCCACAGTCTGACTAGCTCATTGAATGCTGCTGTCATTTTTCTCTTGCTTTTGACCTAGGATACTTCATTATTTTTTTTAAAAAAATTATTTGATAGCCAACCCTCCCCTACCCTCAAAATATGTGCCAAAAAACCAAACTCAAAAAACCCCAACCAAGACACAACAAAAGACTACCATATAGCATTAACAAGAGTGTGCTCTGAAAGTCAGAGGTTTCTGCTTTCTGCTCCACTAAAACTGCCAATAGAGGACTAACTTTGTCTGAAATAGAGGCCTGAAACACAGGAGGCATCAGGAAAATCATGAGAAGAACTGACCCAAACAGCAGACAGACTTCCTTTAGGCTGAAGGATATATCTTGGAATAACTCTTTTAAGTCCCAACTATTTTCCAGGCACTAAAAAATGAACTGCACAAGCCAGTAGAGCTTCTAAGGATGTACAGGACCTGCTATCTGGCAAGCATAGCTGTGGAAGGGACCACAAGCATCACCACTACTAACAGCTAAACTTGGGTCCTACCACCTGACTTTCCTTTACTAATTTCCTTTCCTGTTAAACACTCCTCCAACGCCAACAAACACCTACTAGTCATTACTGAGGTATACTAGAAAATAAAGGAGAGGGAGACTGCTGTAACATTAGATTTAACAGCAGCAATGCAGAGGCTTTTGAAAGAGAGAGTGACTTAGAGATTGACAGATTGGATCACACCTCAGTTCCATCCAGCCTCGTTCCCTGTCTCCAACAGTTGCCATCACAACATGCGTAAGTAGAAAGTGTCAAAACCTTGCAGCAAGCAGATGGTGGATATTCCCTTTTCTCCCCAGCATCCTGGTCTCTTCCTGGCACAAGAATGAAAGCTTAGGCTGTAACAGCCAGTGTTGGGGAGAGTATCAATAAATGAGAAAACAGGGCTGTAAGCAGCCTTTCAATTCTTTGGGGCTCTGCATGGCTCTCCTTAGGGCACACTGCTCTGAAAGAAATTAGTAATAGTATCACACCTGGATATTGCCAGGTTTTTCTTAAATTGTGTCAATGATGCCAGGATCACATCCCGCAAGGAAAAGTATTCACCTAAAGGAAAAGATGGAATGTAGAAGAGAAACATTTCTGAGCTGATCTCTCCTGAAACTGAGGCAGCCTTGATGCATGTTACTGTTTCTGGGAAGCTCTTCAGTCACCTCTGTCTACCTGAACATGAGGCCAAACTATCAAATAAATATTTTTCCTTGAAACAAACTAGTGTTCTGGATCCCAACACATAGCAGTTCCTTATAATCTTTATTTCTGAAAAGGTCTCTGCAAACAAGGTTAGAATGTGGACTTTAAACACATCTGTGGGACTTGCAATATTCTACATCTTGGAAAGTGCACCAGGCACATCTACACATTTTACATGGATTTCTGTGAGAGCTTAGCTTCCACTTTTATAGATACAAAATTTGCAGCATTAGCAAAACAATTTTAAACAGTTCCTTACTAAACAGTTTCCAGTGAAACAGCTGCACAGAATAGGCCATATAGAATGTGGTAAAATTAATAACCACAATCTAGGAACAAAAAAAAAAGTAAACAAGTAGCTTTTTTTAAGCTGTGAAACTAAAAAAGATAAATTGCTAATTTCTCTCCTTTCCCACATTCCACCCTCCCACATGGAATCTCTGAGGTCTAATAGAATGAGCTTATTTCCCTTGTCTTTACTATTTTCATATTTTTCTTCAGATACCACTTTCATACTTGGCATGAATTCAATATTTTTGACCTTTGTCACTTCACCAAACTTGGTAAAAATTGGCCAACAGTTCAAAAGTTTTACTGGGGTAAAGATCCAGATAACATGATTAAAGCTCAGTTCTTCTATAGAATTAGGTTAATGGCGAAACCTACCATTTCTCATAAGCATGGCATCCCAAGTAAATTTCTGCAGTTCTCCATTGTTATATTTCATTGGGAATGTAGTGATAGATGCCCCTCCCATGTCTGCACATTATTTTTGGGTGAGGAAATCTGCTGTACTGTGGTCAATGGAAAGACCAGATTCCCCTTGCTGTGCACCAGAAATCCCTAAGTAGGACAGAGATGCAGAATCTGTGATTCAAAAAGAGTTCCTTAAATGCATGAATGCTCTAAAACAAAGACAAGAATTTTATGTTGCAAAGGAATTTGATTTGATTTTAGCCTTTGCATAGGAGTAGCAAAGGGCCTCTTTAATATGGTACCTCAAAAGTTAATTTCTTAAAATATCCCTTTTTTGTGTCCTTGATGTCCACAGACATATATCAGAAACATTGCAATTGTCTGTCCAGCTGTGACATATTAGATTATTTGTGGCTTTGTAGCATAAAGCAGATTCTGTGATTTGTGATGCTTAGCCACTGGCCTCGGACAAGTGCCAACTTGGGTTATTCCATTCTATTGACCTAAATTCCTCTCACACAGTCAGGTAGATGAAGTATCATCCTTTACTTCCTGCTTCAAATTATAACACAGCTTCTATTCACACACACCAGTATTTTTCACTGCTCCTCTACTCTGGTGGTTAAGCCAAGAGTGATAGGAATTGACATACCATGGTTAACAGATAAGAATTTTAAGTCCAGAGATGTCAATCCTAAACTAAGGTCGTCCACTGACTTTCCTCTTGATTTCCATCAAGTTGCTTAATTTCCTTTTTGTTTGTTTGTTGGTTTTTTTTCATAAAAGGAGAGTCTGGGAAAATATGAGTGTGTAAAGTCAGATGAAAACTGACACGAATGTATGGGGTTATTTCTTGTATGTAACATTTGTGCACTGTAGTGCTTCCTGCAAATTCACATCAGTGCCTCTCCTACCAGGGACACTGACAGTCAGCTCATCTGGGTCCAGTTAATGCTTGAAGGGGAGGAGCTCTTACAACCTCATTGAGAATTAAGGGGAGCCTCTAACAAAACCCCATCTCCTACATGCTGTGGAATTCTTTATTGGCAAGAGAGGAGCCAAGCTGCTGGCCTTTTGAGACAGCTCACATTGGTTCTGGCAGCTCCATCCTATCATAAAATCATTTTAAGAAAAAAAATCTGCGGAAAATGGGGCACTGTGTGGAGGTGCTTGTGTGCACAACCGTGCCCAGAACGTTGCCCACACATAGCAAAGCTGGCATCAGACTTCTGGGGGTCAATGCCAAATGTGGGTGGGTAGTGAGAGCACAAAAGCGTATTCCTGTGGGCTTTGCAGGCTGGGAGAGCTGTACGTGTTCCCACAGGCAAACAATCCTGCTGTTGGCACCAGGCATGGCACCCTACAAAGCTCTTCCCTCCCCACCACAGAAGAGCTGCCACGTGCCCACCTACCCAAAAGGACACGCTTTTTCCAAAACTGATGAGTGTTTCCCCAACACCTCCCAACAAACAAGTTCAATGAAAGTAGGGCAAATTTAAAAAAGACTCTTGATGCAGTTTTGGTAACAAGATTGGGTAGTGTTGTTGCTAAATCTCAGAGAGTAAGCAGAAAGCCTGCTAGCATTCACAAACTACTCCTGTCCTAGACACTTGTGGTGGCCCCTTTACCTCACCCATATCAGGACAGTCAGGAATAATCCCAGGGAGGCTGAGGGAGCACAGGGCTATTTAAGAGATCTAATTTGGTTCTCTGTTGTTTCACACTGTTTGAAGATGTGCTACCGTGCAGGTCGGTACTAGAAAAGTACCAAGCTACGAGAGCTACTGTGGAGCAGGAAAATACCTTCGGAGCTTTGATTTTTGACCCAGGTGAGGCAGGTACTGTATGCATGAAGTCTGTAGCAGGATAAGAAGCTTTTTTTGCTAGCACATGAACTGTGTAACACAACATGAGTCAGCTAATGAGGGATGAAAACTTTTGCCCAGGACAGGTAAGTTGAGCCTCAAGCAATTAACAATGTGACATTCCTATTGACACATTAAAAATAAAATGGTGGGTCATTACTTCACACCATAAAAATGATCCCATGAAGGTTTTAGTGAAAACGTAAAGTTCTTTCTTTTTAATATTCCCATAAAGTTCTTGTTTGGCATTTTGCAAATTTTGTGAATAAATTTCTTCTCTCCTGCTCTTGGGTGAGCTGGGAGCTGTGCTTCCAAACAAGAGCTGGCTGTGTTCTGCAGAGTTTGAATCCCACTAGTCCAAGTGGCAATATGAGGATGACAGTTGTAAAAATAGTAAACATGATAAAAGGCCAGGGATCCCCTCAGTTTTCTAAGGCTGAGAGCCCTTTCACTTGTTTGAGCTGTAAAGATTCCCAAAGAACATACAAGAGAAGCTTCCCTGCAGCTTCCCAGGAATTATTCTTCCAATAAGATACTGCTGATTCAGCTAAGGCACCCATGTTACAACATGTGATTCATAAGCATGGTGCATCATCATCATGGGTTTGGAAAAATCTCCTTCCTTCAGCCAATAACAAATGTTTTAAATGTTACTTTCTTCCATTTTTGCACAACTGTTTTTACCACTTACATGGTTCAATAAAAAATGACCTCTGCCTACAAAAAAGGCAGGCAGACTCCACAAGTAAGGTCTGATTTGTAGGTTTAAAATGGCTGGGGAAGTGGTGGGATTGTTCTTCCCTGATGGAAGCTGATCAGCTAGGCTCTTGCCTCAGTGTGGAATGGAAAAAATACCAAGATCTGTGACCTTTGCTCCTCTCCCAAGGACTGGCATGCTGGTTGACCTCCAGGAAACCAGTAAGACTCTCTAGCATCAGCCTCATGACCCAGAAACCTCTCTTGAATTTAGCAGAGAACAGGGGAAAGGTTCATCAACATTTTCAGGGTCCAGAATGACTTCCTATTAGACAATAGTATTTTACACAGTAGGTAACATAATGCTATGTTACCTCTAACAAATCCCTTCTGATATCAAGGAGAGCCCGCAATATGGATGATGGGGACCTGCATTGAGTTTAACATGAAAACCAGAAGACATACAAATCTTTTTGGCTCTCCTGAAATACTCTTTTAAAAAAAAGGAATATGCTTCATATTGAATTCCAAATCTTCATTTAAAAATGTGAATTCATGTGATTTCATGTCAATCTGAATTTGCACAATTGCAAAGCAATTCATGTTGGCATTACTGGGTCAAAGAGCCTGCTGCTGCAAGCTCTCCTGGCAATCATACTCTCTCCCATATCAAACTCCTGCTGAAGTTATCCTGGAAAAAAATTGTAGAGATGGGGCCTGGTTTTAAATATTTGATTGACTTTGAATCTGCTTTTGTGCTATTTCTTTAGGCAAGATACTGATTGCATGTGCTCTATTAAACTTAGTTCAGCTGCCATAGCTAATATCAAACCAAAGAATAATGTTGGTCTATAACTCACTTGTATATTCTCTAAAAGCCAAATTTTGGTCACATTCTTTTTCATATACAGGTTGAACAAAGCCAGTGACAAAGGCACTTCAGGAACCTGCACAACATCTTTACATTCACAGCACACAATCCGTTGCAAACACTGACAGCTATAAAATTTGCTCCTATGCAATTCAACTAAAAATGTTCTCTTTATGTGATGCAACGCAGCTGCAATCTGCTTTAACTCAACTGTAGGTAACAAAAAAGGGTCACAAAAGCTTTTCTCATCTGATATTCTAATCTCCAGCATTTCCTACTGTCTTGCTAGTTTCAGATTCCTAGTTCCTGATTGTGCAGTCCCCAATGCCAGCAGGTGGGTGTGCAGCTCAGATGGATAAGGATGCCAGTGCAAAGCATATGGCCTCACCTGTATTCATTGGCATTTGAATGTTAGAAACAGTAAAATCAAGCCTGACAGACAAAAAAGCTTTTGAGATCCTGTCCCTGTCCTAGCACCTTCCAGAAATCCTGAAATAGCAAAGGCCATGAAAAGATTCTCTGAGAGTGAGCTGCTATTCCAGTATCACAAGCAAATGCACAGCACATTAGCGCTGCTGTTGCTCCAGCATCCTCCCACACCCCCTTTTCTCATCACCTCCCTGCAAGAACTGTGCTCGGGTATTTTACACAGATCACTTCACAGGTAGGACACGCTGCTCTTACTGTTCCTGCTTCTCAGGGAAAACATGCTTGAAAAACAAACCATCAATAAAAGGCTGTGTAATTGCCAAAAGCCAGGGATTCGCAGTCGGCCGATGGCTCCTATTTCACACACAGGTGTGATATTGTTACACAAAGGCAGCAGCACCTCCTGGGGGAACAGGGCCCCCGAATCCACACAAACGTAGTAAGAAGAAAAATAAAGATGCCTTACCCACATGGGTGATAACCGTAGTCAGTCGTTGGGTGAGCTCCTGATGTGACATCTCCTCTTCTTTTAGCCAAAAAAGCATTTCACACAGGGAACTACACAGCATCCAAAAAAAGATGCACCCGGAGTGGGAGGCTGCACACTCACTGCCTCACTTGCACACAAAGCAAGGACCACTCCCACGGCACGGCCCTTCCAGCTCTCACATCTTCTCTCGGCTGCTCACCTCTTCCAATTTGCTGCCATCCATACGTGGACCTTGAAAAGCTCCTGCCAGACGGGGATTTTACCCCCCCTTGACAGAAGGAAGGGAGCAGGAGGGGGGAAATGTAAAAGGGGGGAAAACCAGATGAGTTGATTGCTTATGGCTTTTTTCCTCCCTTCTCCCGCGGATGAGGCAAAGGATAAAGAGACAAACCAGCAAGCAGATACCTTCCTCCAGGGAGACTTTTGGATGGTGATGCTGCGAGTCAGGGAAAAATCCTGGAGGTAGGAATGGCATCGGGAGGAGTGGAGCTGGCAGTAGAGCTCTAACAGCCGCAGCCGCTCTGCGACGCTCCCTTCACCAGCGTGCCTGCGAGTAGAGAACAACACTCTCAGAGCCTCCGATGCTCCCGCTCGGCCTCTGGGGCCCCAGTGCCTTGCAGGCTTTCGTGGAGTGGAACCCCGCAATGTCCCCAGAGACCTTCCTCCCACCCCCTGTTAGAAGCCCCTGCCTTCGGAGCCACTGCTTCCATGGAGGGGGAGGGGGGCACTGGGCGTTTTACGTGTGTGGTTGCCAGACGCTTTGTTGCTCCACCTGCACGGACAGGATCCCTGGGATCCCGGCTGAGCCCACAGGATCCTCTCCAGCTGCACGTGTACAAGCAGGGTGAATTAACCAGCCGTGGGTGCTGGGCAGGGCTCACCTGCTGTCGTGGCCACGGAGCTCGGCTGTGCCCGTGGGCAGGCAGGCACGGGCGGCCTGCAGTGGCCGGAGCAGGTCTATGGGGAGCAGCTGTGCCTGCGACACAGCTGAGCCTGCCCGGATGCCCGGCGGCCGTGGGGCAATGGGCTGCCGAGCAACGGGAAAGCTTCATCAGCCCTGCCTGCTACAGATCCCAGCTGCCATCCGACAACAGGGACAGTAAGGCAGTGTTGGGAGAGAGAAAGGGCGGGATGAGCCAGGGCTTGTATATCTCCATTCCATCCCTCTTTGCACCTCATCCTTGGAAGCCTACCTGAAGTTCCACACAAGGTAATTCTGGAAACACGGAAAACTTGTTGCACAGCTAAAATGGAAGAAATAAACCAGAGAAGGGTGCAGCTGCCTGCAAGATCTGCTCTATTCCCACAGAATTAATTCAGCTCTAAATCCAGATCCCTACCCATCCATAGAGTTTTGCTTCGGTCCACCTTTCCGAGCACAGCAAAGAACATGAGAACATGGATGCCCAAAGCTGGAGCTGTAAAATACCCCTGTGGGTTCATCAGATCCTACAGCACAGTGATTGTGCCTGTCCTGGTGTTGCAAAAAGGTTTACCTCTCTGAAGGGAAAATCCTATAATCAGCTGTCTGACCTACAAGCCAGACTGAGTACCTGTGCTGTTGCCCTCATTTTTGGATGACTGACCAACTATGCCAAGAGGTTCCTTGCATACATCTATTCAGTTAGTTTAACAGCAAATCTGTCTGAAAACATGAAAAGGATTACTTCAGAGCCATCCACCTGACAACATTTTGGGGTTAAAGCAAAAGCCATTTTTTCCTGAGATCCAATTTTACTGCCTATCTGGGCAGTAAGGGTCAAACTGGAGAGACCTTGACTAATGTTAAAAGGATTCCCCCAACCAAGGAAGAGATGCCATCATTTGGGGGGGAAAGATATGTGGGAAGCTATTTTTTTTTTTTTTTTTTTGAGATNTTTTTGTATTTTGGGAGGTTGTGTTTTTTTTTTTTTTTTTTTTTTTTTTTTTTTTTTTTTTTTTTTTTTTTTTTCTTGAAGGGTCACAGATGGAAGGTAGGAATACGGCACTAGAAAAGTCATCATATTTCCAGAAACTTAAAAGATTTTTTTTCTTTTTTTTTTTCTGCAGATACTGACACTTACATACACATGTATAAGCCCACAGATATAAGCCCATTCATAAATGAAATACACTGAAAAGCAGAGTGGATGATTTGCTCTCACTACTCCTACAGCAAGGCTGTTCAAGAACATCAAGGATAACTAAGAGCCTTTGTCTCATTTCTAGCTAGATTAATTCTCAGCTATTTTAAGACCATATGCTCTTATACCAACATTGTTATTCAGCATCAGTAACTGCAGACTTGTGGATATTTGCTATTTTAAGATCCCTTTTCTTTTATTATTTGTTCTTCCTACAGAAATCTGCTTTCCAGCTTTCCAGCACACCTTCAATAGCTTTTGAACCTGTCGGTCAATTGCAATCCAGTTCAGGAGAGAGGAATTCTCACAGGTTCACTGAAACTCAGCCAGATACAGAAAGTCTGAAAATTGGAAGGATTCAGTAGGGACTCACTAATTAATCCTGGCTGCTCCCTGCCCAGCTTTTTCTGTGGGGTGGGTTACATGGGATCAGTCCAAGGCTCAATGGGATTCACTCCAAGTTGAGGGCGCTGTCCCGCCCCTATGATGTGAGTGATAATAAACAAAAGGGGGGAATTTTGGTGGGAAGGTTTGGACAGCAAGACACAGCCATGGGATAGCAAGCTCCATTAATTTTATCAGTTACAGGATGATTTCTTTACACAGCCAAGATTCAGTGGTGCCTGCAATAGAAAAAGGCTGCTGTTCATTGTGTATATTACCATTAAAAATTCCCAAATAGAAGAGCCACAGGGGACTGAACCACGTCAAAAATATTGTAAAAGCACAGCTGATCCAAGGTGAGACAGGGAAAAACACAAGTTTAGAAAGGGAAAAAACAGAAGGTTAGACTATAGGGATCTCTTAGAGAAATGAAAGCCCTGTATCTGTCACTTGAGGAATGGTTGAAAGATGCTGAAGTAACTTAGTCCATCAATGGGATGATAACAATTTCCAGTGCTGGAAATTTTTTTATTTTTTTTTTCTAAAATTGAGCCAGTTTTACAACAAATACTGACTTCCCCTCTGAAGGATAAAAGCCCTTGCTAATAAACATGTGTTAGAGGTACAGAGGATGATGATTTATATTCCAGGCAGTGATCTCACTGAAAGCATAATCACAGGCTGTGCAAATGCCATGGCTCCTCTGCTAAGATGATGGCCAACAGGCAAAAGAATTTGATTTTTTCATAGAGCAACAGCCTGACAAATCACCAACTCTTTATTAGATCCTGAATCAAACATCTGAGGCCAAAGCATTGTAAGCAATTTTAATAAGCAGTAAATTGCACACTGCTAACAAAAAGTGTTAAGACCCTATGGCCTGACCAGTATAAGGGAAAACTCTCACAGGGAAAAACAAGATATTTTCTTCTTTTTCATCTTCCTTCTGTCACTAAAAAACACTTAGCCAACTGAGCCTAAAGGGCTGTTGAGAATCAAAATGAGATCCATCCCTGAAACTAGTCTATCTTCTTCACTGTCTTGATTATTTCCATTTTTTTTTGAGTTTGTACAAAGTCATCCATCTTCTCGATTTCCATGAAAATCTTCTTCCAGAAAAGGTTACAATCTTCTGGTGAACACAGTACATCTGAAAACATTTCTATAGCAGAAAAATAGGCAGGCTGATGGAATAACAGAGAAGTTTAGAATCCCTTTACCTGGTTTCTTCCTTTGAAAACTTTGGTATCATACCCCTTCCCCCTTTAACTTTTGTCTCTAGACTGGCTGATCCCTGTATCAAAGGCTGCAGCTCTGTTACTTGCTGGGGAGAACTAGAACACTTTGGGCACAATTGGGAAAGGTAATTAGACTGTCACCACATCTGACTGGCTGTGGCAGTACCTCAGATCTGCAGCACATTTCCATTAGTAGAAGAAACTCTTAAGTGAGTCAGATACCTCTTTGATTCATACACAAAGAAGGCACACAGAGTTCTGCTTCCTTTCTGGAGCATTAGTCACAGTAAAGTAACATTCCATACTTTAAGTTTTCTTACTTTTATTCTATTTGGAACACTTCAGCCAACTGTGTTTTTGCTTGGCTTTTAAGAAAGTCACAGTGCTAGTGCTTCTCTGCTGTTCTCAGCTTTCTGCCAGCCTCTCAGTCAGCTCCTGTGACAAATCTGGGCTTTTCTGTCAAAACTTCCAGGGACGACTTTTCTCCTCACACAGCTCCCCTGGTAACCCCTGAGGCTTTACCCTCACACTTAGCCTCTCACCTAAGCTTTGCAAAACCTGACCTGCTTTGCCTCAGATGCTGTTTCAGCTACTTGAAAAGGAGCACAGCTCCTTGTAAAATCCATCCTGAAGAAAAAGAGGCCACTGAAGACACAACACTACTTTTAGCAAAATTCTCTGCTCCTCTCCTTGTCCTCCTTTCCCATCATAAACCTTTTTGTCACCATCATTTACATCAATCGTTCACTTTCTGTGCTCCAGAACAACTGTCCTGACACGGGCTGGGGCAGTGGCCCATCTGTGAGCAGGACCATGAATACACCCTCAGGAAAGAGCACATGAAACAGGGCACTTAAAGAGATTATCCCTCTCCAGAATTTCCCTGTCAGATTGCAGTGATCTCGGGTTCAGGGACTTTCTGAGCTTAAGTCTGCATACGACTGATAATATTTAATACTCTATTTCTTCAGGAATCTGTCTAGCTATATTTTAATCTACTTATAATTTTGATGGCCATAAAGTTTGATAGTAACAAGACATGCAATTTAAATATGCATTGTCTGAAAAAAGCTACTTATTTTGGTTTTAAATCTGAAGCTCAGTAGTTCAGTTTCAGGCCTGATTCCTGTGTCTTGAGAAGGAATGGATACTTTCCTATTTGCACTAACCACCTTAGGCATGATGTTTTATACAGTGAGCATATCTCACAGTTACTGAGCTGAGACAAGTTCTGCCCTAGTTATTATATCTAAGGGGGAAAGAAAAAAAAAAAAAAGCCCATTGATACCTTCAAAATTCTTGCCATGTTGCTTTGAAACTTCTCTTGTTTATGCAGCTTGGACACTGAAGACTGCCAGTGTTCTGTCTGCTCCCTGTTGCTTACATAATTCTGGCAGAAGTCTTCCAAAGCTAAGAGTTAGGAGACAAATATTTGCTGTTCAATTTCTACAAAAATCTATATGCCTATTTTTATTGCATTCATTTCTTTCAACTCTTTCCTCTTTTAGAACAAAGCCTGGATCTTAGATAAAGCTGTTGAACAGAAGT
This sequence comes from Aegithalos caudatus, assembly GCA_013389925.1. Lineage (NCBI taxonomy): Eukaryota > Metazoa > Chordata > Aves > Passeriformes > Aegithalidae > Aegithalos > Aegithalos caudatus. Next base: position 337,310 of record WEIU01023077.1, on the reverse strand, counting down.
GATTCTGTAATTTTTAGGCCCAGCTTATTTTCATGAACTGTAGTATGTAGTTTATTTTAAGGAAGCCACTTGTCCACTTTCAGCATCATAAAAATCCCTGAGCTGATCTCCTAAGAAGCTTTCATGTCAACTGACTGGAGGTCTAGATTGATGGAGGCATAGGGAGGTCTCAAGGGCAGCAGGCAGAGTAACTTATGAAGACAAATGTCCTCCCCCCAATCAATTCTCCTGCCCTGCTACTGTCACTAGCCCCTGACACATTGGTTTTCTGTCAGATGAGCTCTTGAACCCTCATTCTGTGGCTGTGCATCTGCAAATGGCTCACATAAGACTGGTGTCCTGGTTTCAGCTGGGATAGATTTGGGTTTCTTCTTAGAAGCTGGTACAACACTATGTTTTCGATTCAGTGTGAGAATAATGTTGATATGAAACTGATACTTTGGCTGTAGCCAAGTAGTGCTTACCCAAAGTCAATGAATTTACAGTGTCCCATGATCTGCTAGTGAGGAGGGGCACAAAAAACTGAGAGGGAGCGTGGCTGGGACAGCTGACCTGAACTGGCCAAGGGGATATTCCGTGTTTATAGAATGTCTTGTCCAGTGTATAAACGGGGAGTTGGCCAGGAGAGGCTGATCACTGCTCAGGGATGGGCTGGGCACCAGTCAGCTTTGTGTGAATCACTTGTCTGGGGCTTTATTTCTTACTCTCTCCTTTACATTATAATTGTTATTCCTATTTTTTTTTGTTATCTTCAGTAGTATTATTATATTTTACTTTCTTTCAATTATTAAACTGTTCTTATCTCAACCCACAAGTTTTACTTTTTTTTCTGCTTCTCCTCCCCACCCCATCAGGACAGGAGAAATATGTGAGGACAGCATGGATTTAGTTACTGGTTGGGGTTAAACCACAGCAAACTGGGAAGGGTCCCCATTTAGGTCAGCTCAAGGAGCACTGATTAGACTGGTGTAAAACACAGTCTTTCCCATGGAAAATGCTAGACAGAAGAAAATGAGAGGACATGGTAACTGAGTCTGATCTGTTGGACCTTAAGATGGCGAGGGAATGCAATTTAACAGAATAGAGGAAGCATAATTTTCAGTCCTTATATATATGAGGGAGAGAGAGAAAAAAAACCCAAAACAACAGGGAGCAAGAGAGAGATGTTTGAACTTCATTATTCCTTTCTGGAATTTTAATTTTTTCTTAAGGTAATGAAACTAAAAGCTGTGTTATGAAGTTCAATTAATGTAGCAGAAGGGAAATTCTACTGCCGAACTGAACCTCAGGCTCACCCAGAGCTGACAAAAATGCTGAAATGCAAGGTACATTTGAGGTGGCCTCATTAAGGAAAGTGGATTGAACAGAGACAAACAAATAGAACAAAGCTTCAAGAAGACAGCAAAGCCTTATACAGTTGCAGAAGGAAACTGATTTCAGAAATAATTTGTTACTGTGACTATGGAAGTACAAAATATAATCACAGTAGGGAAAAAAAAATCATGGCATTTTCATCTAGAACAAAACAACTTCAGTAATTATAGGTGTGGGCATTTCTTTCTAAGACTACAATCTGGATCTCATTTTTCAATAGGAGAATGCCAGATGAGAGGAAACAACTTATTTAAAATTGCCCAGACGAGAATTACAGGTTTGACTCACTGACAGAGTTATGTATTTTCAGCCTACATTTTTTCCTACATCTTTTTAAAGGCTGTTCTTCTGTTGCCATAGAGACCATTTCCAGTCTCTTTTCACTTCCACAGGGTCTATTCTGGGGCATCACTACTGCAGCTTCCCAGGCCACTCTGTCTGTGTCTCGTGCCCAGGAACAGCCAAGAGAAAATAGTAAAGCAGAACATCTGCAGACACTCAGTACCCAGCTGCTGGTAGCAGAAATACTTCCATTTTACCCGCAAGACTGGTGTGTAATTGGAAGGATAAGCTACAGCCACCCAGCACATGGAAATGTGGGCGTTCATCACGACTGCCACATCTACCAGGATGTTTTTTCGTCATTTAAAGGGATCTGTCACATCAATCACACTCCTGAATTTACTTTTTTCCCTGGCTTAGCTGTGGTGGATGTCACTAGAAATAATGCGAAAACAAAGGATTCACTTCCGCTTCACTCCAGCACCAGTAACCCTGAGCCTGCACACCTGGGGGAGCTGCTGGCACGGCAGCAGCGAGGGCCGGAGCACGTTTGGGCACCGAAATCCATAAAGGCGCAAATGTCTGTCCCCGGACAGGCCCTGGCCAGCCTCGGGCTCTCCTGGGTTTCATTTCACTTCACTCGGGGGCGCTTCCAGAGCCACCTGAGCCGTCAGGGGAAGGGAGCAGGGCCTGCCTCAGAACCGCAGCAGGTCCCACAGCACAGAGAGGCCCCTCCTTCTCTTGCTCTCGTGCAGCGCTTGCTCTTTTGGGATAATCTTTTTGTTCTTTATTTCACGTTCGGGGAGGCGCATTTGTGAGGCACCGCCCGCTCCGCGCCCCCTGCGCGCGCTGCCCCCCTCAGGTACGGGAGCGCGCGCAGCGTGACGTCACGCCAGACCCGCCCCCGGCGGCGCTGCACGCTGTGATTGGCTGTCGGCGGGCGGAAGCGGCCCCGCCCCCGTGCGCGGGCGGGTTGGCGGGAAGGGCCGGCGGGGCCTGAGCGGGGTCTGGGGTTGAGGGCGCCCTGAAGCGGCTCGGCACAGCCATGCAGGCTTTCCTCAAGGGCCCGGCCTCCATCAGCACCAAGCCCGTCGCTGCCAAGGAAAAAAGCGCGGCCGGGGGCAGCGGGGAGGGCAAGAGGACCAAACCCATCCCCTGGGTGGAGAAATAGTAAGGGATGCTCTGGGGCAGTGCGGGCGCTGGCCGTGAGAGGGGAAGTTGGCTGTGAGGGGTATAGAGGGGTTGTTGGTGCATAGCAAAAGGGGATCGCAGGTGTGGGCGTCCCCACCAGGGAGAACAGATTAACTTCCCTTGTTATAGGGGAACTCCAGTACTGTGAGGTACCATAAGTGCCGTTGTGGCAGGTACTCAGCAGAAAATCTTGGTCATGTCAAGCCGTGCTGTTTTTATCGCTGTGCTTTGGTGCATGATGCATTTAATGTTTTGGTTTTTTGAGAGGCCTTTATTACAAAGTGGTAAAATTGTAGTTCTGCCTCTAAAAACGTCTCAGACAGGTGTTTGCAACAGAAAAGGACAAACGAATTAGATCACTTCGGTAATGCAGACCAGAGGCATCAGACTTCCTGTTGTGATTCTGATTTCGACTACAAAGTTCACTGTAATTCTTCAATACCTGATGTAATCAGAAGGAGAAATGTTGTTTTTCTAAATTTCAGCTTTCCTTTGAAACTTTGTTATCTAATAAATTTTATTTAATGTCTTTTTATTTAGTCGCCCCAAGAATGTGGATGAAGTCGCCTTCCAGGATGAAGTTGTAGCTGTGCTGAAGAAGTCCCTGGAAGGTGCTGATGTGAGTGTAATGGCAACATCTACCTACTCAGCATCTTTAGACAGACACTTTGAGTCAGTGGTAACAAAAATTTCTCTTTTCCAACTCAGCAGTGATCATTTTTACAGTGGTACTTCATGAACAGGCTAAGTGACTTCATTGTGATATATCCTGTGTGAGACATCCTGTTTGATATATGTGTAAAGCTTCTTATATTTCCACTCCTCTAAACACTGTAGAATTGTCAGTTCAATAATGCAGTTTGGAATTTTTCTGGAAAAGCTCAAATGGTAAACTTCTTGTTAATAGTTTCAAACCTAAAAAAGCTTTTATTGTCTCCACGCTGCTACTCCACCAGTACTTGTGACATTTGTGTTTAAGACAAGAGGAGAAAGTTTTTCTTTGATAGATAAGTCTGAATTGCCAGTCACTCCTAAATATTTCTAGTGATCTATCAGTGCTTCTGTGAAACTGCCAAACACTAAAAATTTTGGCTAATGAGAGAAATTTAATTTATAAGTGCCAGGTCTACTGCTTGGATAGTGATTCCCAAACTTTTTGGGTTAAAGTTTCTAAGTCTCTTAAAAAGCTAAGTATGGCAGTTGCAGGATTGGCTTGCGTGGCCTAAGAGTGTAGATGAGCAGAGCATTTTTAGTTGCATTTGTTTACTCTTGCATTTGCTTTTGGATAAAAATTTAGTAACTATTTGGTGTGTTTGATGGTTATTTCTTCCAAAGGAGCTGATGTGGAGGTGAAGGTGCTGAAGGGAGAAATAAAGTACATAGCCAAGAGGTGGCTCTGCTTTTTTTTAAATCTGAACAATTCCTTCTTTTGTACATACTGAGACTTTTTCACCTCCTCACCTTGATCAATCACACTTGTGCTTCAAAAGCTGTCTGTTTTCCTGGGCTGCAGCTTTGGTTTGCTCTGCAGTGATATGAGTCTGTTTCTCTCTGAAAAGAATAATTTAATCAATGCTTGCCAAAGCAGATTTACCTTATTTGTTTGAGCGTGTGAAACAAAATCAAACTGGTGCAACACAACTGTGAAAGATTTGCACTTCCTTTAGTTCCTTTCTCTACATTCAGTTTGCTTTAAGAATGCTCTTGTAATGTGACCTTGTCAGGTGATGTTGTACCCCAGAAATCTGTTTCAACAGCAGTGCTGCTGGATTACAGTATTTATAGAGTTGAGGTAATTAGGAAGGAACTGTAACAGCAAAGGAGAAATGAGCTGCTGCCACCTATTCTGTCTGGACATATCAGTTGTGTAACATTGCTTAGGTGATGGGTTGGGAAGTTCTATTTTGAGCAACAGTTATTTTAAACCCTACAGCTTGTGGATCAGCAGCGTTTCTTGGATTCTGAGCCTAGTGCACTTGTGTTGACTTTTGGCCTTCTGAGTTGAAAAGACAAATTATAATTCCTGCTTATGGTTAGAGGCTCTGTATTTTGCCATAGCTACCTAAACTCATCAAGGCATTTGAGAACAAAATCATGCACGGGAAGGGCCATATTAGGTTTTTTTTTTTGTTTTTGGTTTTTTTTGTTTTTTTTGTTTTTTTTTTTTTTGTTTTGTTTTGTTTTGTTTGTTTTGTTTTAATTTAGACATTTTTATTAGTTTCTTGAAAAGACTAATTCTGTCAAAAAGGCAAAAGTGTAATTGAAACTCTGAGGTGGCTAGTACTTCAGTAAGTAGACATTACTGCAGAGGTTTTTACTGAGTTTGGAGATCTGGTGAGATCAAATAAACAGCTGTGACAATGCTGTAGGTTTGAGTAATGTGCTTTATTTAAACAATAGTGTTGGAAATGGAGAGTCAGTCCTCTGTCCATTGGCCTGTGTTTGTGGACCTTGATTTGGGAGCTGCTAAATGGAGCAGGACTTGTAACACCCTGTAACTAACACAGGGCTTGTAACTCCCCATAGCCAATGCACCTCCATCTGTAGGAGCACACATCATCCTGTTATAAACTGGGGACAGCAGAGTCCAAGGGGCTTTGAACTGGAGAAATGGATTTCTGTCTGCCAGGAGTGTGGATTTGTTGTTTTTTGGCAAAGAAACCGAAAACGATCATGGTATTCTTTAGTTTTCATTTGCTTCATGATACATTAATAACTGAAGAAGAGTGTAGGATTATCATTGCAATTTGTGTCTTCACTTGCACTGAAACTTATGGAAAGGCATCTGAGATTTGCACTGTATGAGGTAGCTTTCCCATGTGCAGAGTGATGCCTGCAGGTATCCTGCTTACTCCTGGCAAGCATGGAAAAATGGATAACCAGATCAGGTTGCAGTTTATTTAAAAATACTGCCACAGTTACATAAAGATTAGGTTGTGCTTGCTGAAAAGTGGTGTAAATACTTCAGTGAGAAACCAGCATAAATGAGGTTGAAACAGAAACAGTGATAAAATTAAGGTGTAATGGAATTAGGAAACAGATTCTAATTAAAACTTTTTTACCTGCTTATGCTTTTTTTGAGGGCAGTAGTGTGTGAATTGGCGCAGAGGCACGGAATTATGAATCTCCTCACAAACATCTACCCTTGCAATGTGCCAACATAGCACAGAGATTGGTGAATTTTCAGCTGTCATTCAGTACACTTTTCATCTCTCTGAAGCTGTCATAAAAGATAGAGGGAGATGATACTGTTGTGGTATCTAAACTTGAAAAGGTGTTTGTTAGGAGGGGATGCTGTTCGCTTGTTAGTAATTAGGGAAACAAGCAACAATTGATTGCCAGAAAGAGCAGGCAAAACTTGAAATTAATTTATTTACTAGAAATTGATTGAAGATTGAAATTCTTCCATCTCTACTTTTAGGGTACATACACAGTTGAGTCTGTGCTCTGTGTCTTGTCTTAGTTGTTAAAATGGGATATTTGTTACCAAACTGATTGTCTCTATTTCATTTTCTGATTATGGGTTGTGTACTCTGCATTTTTCTCTGCTCTGTGGATGGTTTTGGTTTTGCTGTTCCCATTCTGTCTGCATTACATGCTATATTCAGCATAGAATTCTCTAATCTAATTTTAGTTGACTCTTTAAAAATAGAGTGCTTATTAAGGACTAGAAATCAAGTCAGACTGAGATGTTTGTCTTTCTGCTATTGGGTGGAGAGAACTTTTGGATTCTTGTTTTAAGAATGTAGAAGTGTAACATCCCCTATTGTCAAAGACAGCAGTTTTAAAGTGATGATTTATAAAAGTGATTGCTTGAAATAGTAATATAGAAAACTATCACTCCTATGTCAGCTGGAAAGCTTCTTGATTTCAGCCAAAATTTAGTCGTGGCTTATACAAATTTTGTTAATGCCACCTTTGTTCTTTTCATTGTTCGGATGTATTTATGGAGCTCAGTCATATTCCCTCTCAGCTTTTGTTTTGCTGAGCTAACTAAATCAAACTCTTCAAAAAGTCACTTCTCATAAGATAGGCTCTTCACTCCTTTAATCACTTTTCCCAGTCTGGATTTATCATCCTTGTCTAAGGATGACCTGAACTGTGTGCAGCTCAGTACCTGTCAGTATTAATAATTTACATCTGTATTAAAAGTGCACAGTTCGGACCACCGTGTTGCACAGGCTTGTACTGCTCCTCTGAGAGACAAAACAAAACCAGCTTATGTTTCATTCCATCTAATGAATTTCAGATATCTAGCAGATACTTAGTTATGTTTTCAAATTGAGATATGTTTTTGCTTTGTGCTGCTAAATGGCATCCTAAAATTATTGCTGCAGTCTCTGTTGTGCTGCTTTGATCTTCCTGTGTCAGTGTATCTCCTTAACGCAGTTGTATTTTTCATGCTGAGGTGATTAATTAAATGATTTTAAAGCTCAATTACCCTAATTCCTTTAAGAAATGCCAGTGGTCTCCTTTGAAAGCTCCTTGGCTGTGTGCAGGAGTTTGCCAGGGCTGTGCAGGGCAGTGAGCTGTTGGCACTGTCCCTGGGGTCACTGCCGGGCTGTGTCCGCGCTGCCCTCGCTGCAGTCCGGCATTCCCGGCTGCCCTGTGCTCGCTGCCGTGAGCTGCTGGCAGCACTGGATCCTCAGCGTGCCTGGGCAAGGCAGGCAGGGCAGAGGGAAAGCAAAGGAGGGTTTCATCTGCACTGCTGGTGTTACCCAGGCTGCTTAAGGCCATTCTTGGATAAATTTGGGTGTCACTGCAATCAGAGCAGTAAGCTCTGTAGGCTTTAGTGATGTCAGACATGGCCTGGAGTGTATATACAAAAATAAATATAGATTGGAATAGCAGTTTGGATAGAACATGGGATGATGCCACCAAATAACAGTTTTTCATGCTGTGCTATAAACAGCAGCTGTTTGTCCTCCTTTAGAGACCTACAAGTGAAAGACTTGCCAGTACCTACTGTGAGGAATAGGTAGTTTCTGTTCTGTTAGGTGCTCAGATTGTTAGTAGGTTTTCCTGTAAGTGGTTTTCTTTTTAATTTGCTTTTCTTACAAATGATGTCTTGCTGTTTCAGCTTCCCAATCTGTTGTTCTATGGCCCACCTGGAACGGGAAAGACTTCCACTATTTTAGCAGCTGCTAGAGAGCTGTTTGGGTAAGCTGGAATCAAGTTGCTTCAGTGTAATCAACTGTCACATGTCTCCTGATCATGTGATGAAGTGCCTCTGGTCATTGCCTGCTCTTAGGTAGTTCCCAGCACTTTTTTTGGAATATCTTCATAGTCTAATTCAGCTCTAACATAAGATTTCTTTCTCGTTTGTTCTGACACGTCACTGATTCCTTTTACCAGGATAGACATCAGATTGGCAGCCATGTAACCCCCTAAAAAAGAGTATGGAAAAAATATGGCTTGCATATGCCTTACTGAACTTTGTAAAGGAATTCCAATTTTTATGGTTTATTGTTAGCTACACATAGATCTCAAAGTGCTTCATAAAATGTCTGACTTGTAATCTCTCTGTTATGCACCACTGAATTGTGTATGGAAAATAGTATTGGGACAGACTAAAATTCAGCATGTATACATTCATTAGCTCACTTGTAACACTTGGGAGTTTTTGAGTAGTGAACTCAAGTGATCTATAAGCAAAAAATGGATGAGAAGGTGTTAGGATCAAATGTAATGCTGAATTTAATGCCTCCCCCCATCCCATTTGTCATTTTTAATCTTTGACTCACTGTTTTTTGGAGAGAACCACTTGTACTTTAGTAGGAGGAAGACAACTCCACATTGTGAGTCCATTTTAATTCCCAGGATTTAAAATCCAGTGTATTAATTGTTGGTTTGTTTTTCGTTTTTTTTGTGTTTTGGGTTTTTTTTTTTAAATTGAGTATAGTACTACAGGTAAATACTGTATTATACTTTCTGGATATTTCATTTGGTTGTGCTGCTAGTGACTGTATTGTGGCTTTTTACTTATTTCACATTGCTCACAGGATATAAGTAAAAAGGCATATAATACAGGGCTCTGAACATATGAAGCCAACTTCCCACTTTTTTTTCCTGGTTAGCTGATGTAATTTTATACTTCATTGTTTTCTGTAGCCCGGGAGGAGATTCTAAAAATAGCTAATGGAAATTCATACTTAACGCTTTATGATCTCAACTCAACCATCTTTTAACAATGTTACTTAGTAATGCTGATAAAAATATTCCCTGCCATTCAAAACAGCCAGAAGGGTTGTTGTTATATTTTATAACATATCATTACAAGGGTTAGCAGCTAAAGTGTTGTAATAAAAATTTTGCAGGCCTGATTTATTCCGGCAAAGAGTCCTTGAGTTAAATGCTTCTGATGAGCGTGGGATACAAGTGATCCGGGAAAAAGTGAAAGCTTTTGCTCAGCTGACAGCATCTGGAAGCCGTTCAGAGTAAGTGCTGGATCAAACCCCTCCTGCTTAGCACAAAGCATGTGCTTGTTTTTGTTTCTAATATAAATGATGGGTCAGCACTGCCCAGAAGTTGGCAACACACAGTGCTTTGGCTGAGCTTTTACTTCATGGAATTTCACATTGGGGGTTTGAATACCCAGGAGAATTTTTACTGTTGCTGTTAGCGTTGGTGGCAGATAGTGAAAGCTCCACAAGGTCAAGACTTCTGGGTTTGGGTGCATGGTGTTGCCTTTGCAGATGTTGTCTGACTACCATAGAAAAATTTCTTTGGGTAAATTGTGCCAGAGGTTACTTCCCTAGTCCTTCTAATCTACAGGAATTTCTACAGCATGGGTGTTGGTTTCTAAAAGGATTCTGGTGTTAGGTGATGGGAAACCAAGTGCAGGTCAAGCCATGAGTATGGACTGGAAAGTGGCAGGAAGAAACTGCATGCCAAGACAACCTGGCAAAAAATGGTGTACTGAAATCAGTCTGAGTATTCTTGGGAGTTTAGGAAATCAGGAAGCCTGTAAAAAGAGTACATGAGGTGTTAAAAGAAGCAGCTTACAGTAAGAGTATGTATTTTAGAGGATTTTTCAGTGTTCAGGTGTTGGTCTTTCTATGGGAACTCAGTCCCCACCCTTATTACAAATATTAGTCTTTAATCTAAAAATTTTAAAAAATTGAACCCCTGAATCTGTTTTATTTTTCAAGGATACATGCTTAAGTAACATATTACTGTTTGCAGTGATTTTTCTGTTTATGTTTTTCATTGTTTTTTGATTTATTTTCTCCCTTGCTCTGTACATTTCATGTCTGCTGAATAACAGATTTCTAATTTTTCAGTGGTAAAATGTGTCCTCCTTTTAAAATTGTGATCCTGGATGAAGCAGACTCCATGACTTCAGCAGCCCAGGCAGCCTTAAGACGCACAATGGAAAAAGAATCGAAAACAACACGTTTCTGTCTTATTTGTAACTACATCAGCAGGTACACCTGGAATGTGTTGCTTATTTGGATTTGCTGTCTGGTCTGTAGCCTCTTTTTTATTTTTTTTTCCTGCTTAAAAGTTGATATCTAATTTTCATAGTTTTCAGTTAATAGAGATGTCACTGTGCATGCAAACCTGGAACATTACTTGGATTTCACTTTTAATTTTTACAGTGTTGCAGTTTTAGGGTTATTTAAACCTTACCTTAAGGTATTTTAAGGCCTTTTCTGCCCTTGTTAGCTTTGTGAGAACTTGACCCAGGCATTCATGTATCACTGTCCTTCCTTTCTTTCAGAATAATTGAACCTTTAACATCTCGATGCTCCAAATTCCGCTTCAAGCCTTTGTCTGACAGTATCCAACAGCAGAGGCTGTTGGATGTTTCTGAGAAGGAACATGTGAAAATCAGTAATGAGGTAACTTTGTGGTTGCCATGTAATTTTACTGTTTAATCCAGTGCATAATTGCATGGCAGCAAAAGAGGCCAAGTCAGCATACTTTGAAAGAGGCTGCTCAATTGTATGAAATAAAATACATAAACTCATTGATTCTCCTTCCATAGATGAGAAGAATTTTAAGTCGTCCTAAAACCAGGGAAATGTCCACTAGAGAAAACTGAAGCCAAACTGTAGGGCTTTTTGTTCTCTGCTGAGTGTACTGGCATTAAACTGCTTCTTTCTCAAACTGCCAGCACCCATTTGTGTTAGTAGAGAGGTTGTTTTGTAACTTTTGTGTTGTGCTTGGCTCTGACAATCTGCTTTATGCACTATTGGTGTTTTAAAGTAACTGCTGAAAAAGTGTTAGATTTTAATTAACAGTGAACATTTAACTTAGCATTTTCTGACTTTTTCAGGCAGTATCATACCTGGTGAAAGTGTCAGAAGGGGATTTAAGAAAAGCAATTACTTTTCTTCAAAGTGCCACTCGCCTAATGGGTGGGAAGGAGATCACAGAGAAGATAATCACTGAAATTGCTGGGGTAAGCTGTGCCTTACAGTTTCTCCTGGAATTACTCTGAAAAGCATTTTTCCTACCTCCATCTGCTATTGCTCAATGTCTGGTTTAAAAATAAAAAAAGTTTTATACTCACTAATATTGCAGCATGGTAATGATATACTATCTACCAGAGTTTTAAAGACTGCCTGATTGTTCACTTATTACACAGCAGGTTTCTAGCAGCTTCTGTAAATCATGGAAAACTGTAAAACAGTCTTGTAATTCAAATTGGAGTGGAAATAATCTGCCCATAAATGCAAACTGTGGGGGGGTTTTTTGTGGGAGAGTGGATTAGAACATTTTTTAGTGCTTTTCTGTATGTTTATGTGTATAGGTACAGATCATTGCAATATTGGTTTGGAAGCACCACAGGAAAATGACTTTCAGTAGCAGATCATTTTCAGCTTAATGTTCACAGTGACAAGGATCTGTGGATCCTGCCTCTTAATGAAACAGCAGTGGTTTGTTCTAGAATGACGTAGGTAATACTGAAAGGCTCAGGAGAAACTTGAGAGAAAATACATTTAATAAAACTTGTCTGAAGGTGTTCCACAAAACACCCCTGAAGAAGGAAATGTGAGATTAGGAGCTGAAAAATAAATGGGCTTTAATGATGGACACACTTCCCATGAAGGTGCTGCTATCATAACTAATTGTAGGTTGGGAGGTTCTCACTTTGAAACTGTAGGTAATTGCTGCTGTGCTGAGTTTTACAGAACAATTTTAAATAATTATCACAGTGAAATTACTGTTCAGTTTTGTGTATCTGTACGCCAGCTGGTATCTGAGTAAGATACCAGCTATCTAAAACCTGGCAGAAATTGACTGTAATGATAGGAAAGAGAAGCATGACATTCTTTTATTAAATGAATAATGCTTGTTTAAAGCAAAGGAACCCACCTTTACATCTTCATAAAAACTTGACTTTCTTGGTCATTGACAACTTCTGTGACCCTGGAGTGACCTTAGTACAAAAGCTTCATAAAGAAGCTGTGAAACCAAAGTGTCCAGGTACTCAACTGACAGGAATGACAATGAGTGAAGGGGCAAAGGGGCAGCTTTTCCCTGCAGAGAGTGACATAATGGCATCTGTCAACATTTTTTCCTTCTGATTTATTGTCTGATCGTGTTGCATTAGGCTTTTTACGGATGCCATTGGGGTGTTGCTGGAAATAAAACCTATTTGCTGTGTTGTTTAGGGGTAGAATGGTGCAGAAAGCATTGGTTGATCTAAGTGTTGAATAATGTCCTCCTCTTAGTCAGTGTCCTGAATAAGCAGTTGGATTTAGGAAGGTGACTTTGATAGTCTATTGTCATGATATGCTTTTTGTTTTAATATCACCAGTACAGGACAAATATCACACTAGTTCTCACTTTTAAGATTTATTTAAACTCTGTCATATAGAAGTGGATGGGTGTGTAGAGGAATAAATCCTGAAATGGTCTCTGCCATTAACAGTTTGTTACTGTAAGCATCAACACCAATTATAAGCTTACAAAGTTGAAATTAAGAAATGGCACTTCTTGTTACAGGTCATCCCTAAAGAAACAATTGATGAACTGCTATTGGGCTGCCAGAGTGGTTCCTTTGAGAAACTGGAAACCCTAGCAAAGGTACAGTTCTCTTAGTGCTTACCCTGGGTATTTCTCTCAGTCAAGGCCCTGTGAATCCTTTGTTTCCAGGCTACGGCTGAAGAACATTTGGCCTCAGTCAGTTTGGATGCACATTTGGGAAGTGTCTTTTTCCAGTCAGGACTCCCAGTCTTTCCCTTCTGAGGCAGAGCTGTCAAAGTTGCAAATAAATTTCCCTACTAATGTGAGACTGTGGCTGTCTCCTGGGTTAAACTGATGGCTTGTGGATCTGTTTGGCTGAACAGAAAAATAAGGTTGTACCAATGCTGTTGCTATTTTCATAAACTTCTCTCTCCCTACATGACTTCACTGACCATTGTTCTCAATACTTGACATTTTTGTAACTGGGCGCTACTCATTTTTTAAAAAGCTGTCTTTAGTTGCCATGGGTTTTATATTATTAAAAAAGCTTAGGTCTTACAAATGTCTCAATTCCTGAGACTAGCAATGACCAGATGAAGAAAATAAACCCTAAGTAGGTGGCCCTTTAAAATGTGAAGGCTGTGAAAGTGCCATCTGATGCTGTGAATGCCAAGCCCTCCTAATTTTAGAATAGGATTGGACAGGTTCAGTGGAGGTTGTTAAATGTTTTAAATGTCTCATAGAATTTCCGAGATGTAAATTGTCAGAAGCTGGAGGAACGTTTGGACAGAGCTACTGCTCTGTGCCTGCCTTGTTTATGCAGCCTGTCCAAGGTGCTCACCCTGGGTCACCTGGGCAGGGTGCAGGGGGGGGCTGTGCACAGGCTACTGGATTGTCCTCTGCAATGGCCAGGTTCCATACTAAGCTGCAGTGCAGTCTCTCAATTCAGACAGTATTTTTCAAGATTGTCTTTCCAGTTTGTGGTTTTTCTGCTGCTGAATTCCTTCCCTTTTCCTCTCCCTGTGCAGAATCTCATCAATGAGGGGTTTGCTGTTGCTCAGCTTGTAAACCAGCTGCATGACACCATTGTGGAGAGTGAAGATTACAGCGACAAGCAGAAATCTGCCATAGTTGAGAAACTTGCAGTAAGTCCAGCTTGAGTTAAAAAAATCAAAACACATTAATCTCTACAGATTGATCTTTGTTTGCAGTCCCTGCCAAGAATAACATTTTTTTTGTTCTGAATGTTTCTTGGTAGGATGCAAACTTTTGTCCTGAGAAATTTCATGGGAAGGAATTGAAGGCTAGTTAAGTGAATTATTATCTATATTGTGTTGCTCTTGTGGATTTGATCAAGAGGTTTGTGGGTTTGGTTGTTTGGGATTTTTTAATATAATGTGTGAAGGAATATTAAGATGAGAAGAAGTCAGCACTGAACTTAGGAGCTGCAAAATGCAAGTTTTTGTTCTGGTGCATAAAATACGCCTTTCCAAAAAAGAGTATTCATGAACTTGCTCCATTTTTGATGAAGAAGGAAAGCCAGCTGTGGTGGAAGTTTTGCTGAAGTCACTGCAGATGCTCCTGGCAAGGGCCAGTGCCACACCCCTTTGTGTAAGGAACTTTCCTGTGGTGGCCTCCTGCAGGAGATGAGATGGAGACCTGAGAGCTTGGTTCCAGTGCAGTTGCAGGGGGGTGTGGAGAAATCTGTGCTGATTATGAAAACAGCTGGCAGACTTCTTCTCCACTGTATCCCAAGAGCTGCATTAAGCATCACTATTTTCAGAGGGTTTTCCTTTCTCTGTTCCCTCTGCAGGAAGTGGACAAATGCCTGGCAGACGGTGCTGATGAATTCTTGCAGCTGATGAGTCTCTGTGCCCTTGTGATGCAGCAGCTCACACAGAACATCTGACTCCTCCAGCAGCCCTTTGTTCCAGGCATGGCTGGGGCTCTCAGAGGAGGGATCTGTGTACTTTTGTACTTTTTTTTTCAATAAAAGGACTGCACTGCAGTTGGAAAACCCAAAGCTGGAATATTTTGTTCATTTTTTTACACTGGGTAAAGAGCAGAATGGTACATAATGCTCCTACTGTGCAGTTCATTGTTGTACACTTAGACATGGAAACAAATGTGTCAAAAGTGAGCATATGCAGACAAATATCTTCATCAGCTGCAAGCAGAGACAGAAAGGTCATTATTCCTTGTAGCCTGTATTGGCTTGGAATAGACTGACTTGGCAAAATGATTACATCCCTACAGAACACAGCTTCAGGCTGAACCCAGCTCCTGCAGCACAGCCCACACCTTCACCATCTTGTATCTGATCCTTTAGGGTTAAACACAGCAAGAATCACTTTACTAATAAACATATTGCAACTTCTATTCCATTCAACCTCTCCCAGAAAAAAAATGTTCAGCAAAGAGTAGATGTTCTGAAGATGTCACTTAAGATCCACCTCACTCTATTCTTGCTCACAAGCCCTTTTAAAGCTGTGACCTGGAAGAGCATTTTTGGGAAACCCTTTCAGAGAGGTTTGACCACCTGTCCCTTCCATCCTTCCCAATTTGGGATGATGAAGCAGTGCAGAGCCATTTCATCAAGCCAGCACCAATTACTAAGTGAGCCATTTTGTACTCTGATGAAAGGGTACTCGTGTTAAGGACACAGGAGCAGCAACCCAGAGCTTTGGCACCCAGGGCCACACTGGCACTTGAGGCTCTCCCTGTCCTGGAGTCCAGGACCCCTGCAATTGATAACCAAGTACAGGAGCTGTGGGCACAAGCACAAGGCTGCAGCAGTTGCCACCTTCAGCTCTGACCCTGAGACAGAGCAGGTTGCTGTCACCCTCCCCTCAACCCAAGAAGCAACTATTTACAATTTAAGTGAATATAGAAGTATTTTATTGAACATTCAAACTTCATTAAGACATGTGCAATATGGCAAATTTTACTGGGTTTAACCCTAACTAAGACAATAGTATGATTGCTTGCTTGCTGGGGCTTAGCAACAGGGTCCAGATCACACTTACCACTAATTAAATACTTTATTGAATAAATACATATGAAACAAAAATGCATTTTAATGCTCTTATAAAAGTTTAGAGATTTTGAAAGGCCTTTCCAATTTAATCTGAGGTGTAAGTACATACAATAAAGGAAGGTAGGCTAGTTTAACATAATTGGCTGACTTTATACAGCACTTATATCTTTTAGTCCATAAGTAAATTATTAAACGATAAAGAACATCTAATACAACCACTTCTATGGAACTAGGAAATAAATTTCTAATAAAGAAAAAATTTACAGACCCCATGACTTTCCACCCAACCCCAACAGTCTAACCCTAAAGTGGACAAAGCCAATGGCTTTCCCCACAAGAGCTCACGACAGAGTCGCTTCTCTTATCAAAAATCTGTATTTCTGATCCGTAATGAGCATTGAGACAAGATTCAATATATCCCCAGAGAAAGAAGCACAATGCGCGTTGTGAATCGCCTATTCAGCAACAGCGAGCACTGGATTCACAACCACCTCATCCCGGGGATTAAATGAGATCAGCCACATTCATCGGCATCTCCTCCACTGTAGTATTGTAGAAAGTCTCAATGTCTCGCAGGATCCTCTTGTCCTCTTCAGTGACAAAATTGATAGCCACACCTTTTCTGCCAAAGCGGCCACCCCGGCCAATTCTGCACAGAAAGAAAACACATTTACACCCAAGTTAACTTTGACCCTTTGCTTTGCATGTCTGCAAGATCCATTCTTGACTGCTGCTCTTATCTGCCACTGGCCAGTCTATGCTGCCTTAAGAGGGCCAGCTGCCACTCAAGTCACATCTGGTCAGGAAAAACCAGCAGCTGGTGCCAGCAGCACAGCAGGTCCATTCCGTGGCAGGCAGCAGGGCACACACCGTTACTCTTTGGCTGCAAAGTAAGATCTTCATTTAATGCTTGGTGCTGTGTTCTGAAGTCCTGAGTCAGTCTCTCTCCCCTCTCTTCAATTATGTGCCCACCCCTCATGCATCCACTCCCAAGCACAGAGCACACGCTGTTGTTTAACAATCAGACTGTTACTAAGTTAATGCAATTTCATCCAGTAACATGGAACAGCACACCCGATTTCAGAATTTTAATTCAACCTAACTGTTTCCAGTGGGAAAACTTAGGGTTTGTTGGTTTTCTTTACAAAGTAAAACTCAAGTTCAACGTTTTTGTTTAAGCCCACATCAGTCACTGACACATCAGTGCATGCGGTTTAGTTACACCCACTGTGAGCTCCACCTTCCTACACAGACTGCACGATAGAGCACCTTGCCAGCAAGAGCTAAATACACAGAAAGGGCTCACAAAACTTAGGGGATAATCATGACAAAATAAATGAATAAATACCAACTCGCTCTTTATTCAAACTGTGCCGCTTACGAATCCGCGTCCTAAATTACGTCAACGTCGTTTCTGAGCACCATCCTGTGTCATCAACTGCTGCTATCGACTCCTGTATTTTTTTACATCAAGTAACAAAGCACAGTTTACTTAATTTAGGGACAGTCACTATAAGCAGTTAACTAAACCTAGGGAAACAAACTCAAATTGCTACCGGAAGACACACACCACAGAGAAGAGTCCCACTAAGAAGCCACCAAGAGCAAACATGGCACACACAACATGGACACAGCTGAACCTCCACAAGAGAAGGCAGCCCTACAAGCTAGGGCTTGTCACTGAGCAGCAACCACTCCAGATCAGCCAGAGCCCAGATCAAGCTGACCCTGCTGTCATGATGCTGAACCAGTAACCGTGCCGTACTCATACGTCACAGCCTACGTGACAAAAGGCACTTCAGCTGCTGGCATTTTCCCCACAACTCCAAGGTTCATCAGTCATCACTGAACCTGTTCCATATCTAAGTTTTCCCACTGCTTTAAGTTTTCAAAAGTTCTGCTCCTCCCTTGTTTCAGAACCATTGCTGTGCAAGGCAGGGCTTCTTAAAAGCCAATCCACAAGTGGTTTTATTCCCTGCTAGCTCTGAGAAGTTTATGTGTGGATGCTAACAACACCTCTGGTTAGGTGAGGACTACAGATCAGGTGAGGAGGGTGTGTGCCAGTGCCCACATCCAGCACAGGGACTGACAGGGGGGCAGAGCCAACTGACCTGTGAATGTAATTCTCACGATTGGTCGGCAGGTCGTAATTGATAACCAGGGACACTTGCTGCACATCAATGCCACGAGCCTGCAAAGCAATAACAGCAAGTGTTTAATGCAAATCGGGGGCTCGTTTCAAATTTATCTATCTTGGGCTTTTGTCAACCACATCATTAGTTATGAACTACAACTGTGTAGTCATAGTGGAGGATGGTCTTTCTTTGCTGTTCCAAAAAGCTCCCAACAGTTCAGGTTACAAAAACCATCACTGAATTATGAAGCTTTTGGGACAAGGCTCTAACAGGAACATGTTCAGTGGAAGACAATGCTCACCAGCAAGTCAGTAGTGATCAGGACACGGCTGGACCCCGATCTAAACTCTCTCATGATAACATCCCGTTCCTTCTGGTCCATGTCACCATGCTGGAGAGTTAAAAAGCTGCAATTAGTACAGTTCCAGTGCCCCAAACCAGAACGTTCTTTAAAGAACAAAGGCATGTATGAAACCCAGCGTCCCTACCTGCTGTGGGAACGAAGCAGGTAGGGATAGAAAGGAAACATTTTACTTTAAGCAGGGGGAACGATAATACAGCACTGCACAGCTATATTATAACTTTCCTGCTTCTTACTGATAGCCCCCCATCACCATTTCTTTCCCAGTAAATACACAGCATTTCAGAAGTGATAGGAAGTAGCAATTCTTACCAGAGCTGAGACTGTGAAGTCCCTGGCATGCATTTTCTCGGTAAGCCAGTCTACTTTTCTCCTTGTATTCAGGAAAATAACAGCCTGTGTAATGGTCAGTGTCTCATACAGATCACAGAGAGTATCGAGCTTCCATTCCTGAGCAAAACAAAGATCATCAGAAAACGCTTCATGACTGACAGCTCAGTACATTAACACAAACTTTAAACAAGGAACTCAAATACAGTAACTGATTAAGCATGCTCTGGCACACAATTATATTCAGCATAAGCTAGAAACGAAGCCAAGTTTTTGCATCAATTGTTGCACCAAATCTTCAGACACAGGACACTGGACATTAAGAAAGAGGTCCACCCCAGTCCTTTTCGATTTAGTGCATAGTTTTTCTTCTTCCTGCATTTACTCTACTAGCATTATTGCAGAAACCAAAGCTCAGCCTTGGTTTCCACAATTTTAGCACAGTGCTTTAACAAGAAGGTAGAAGAATCTAACTGCTCCTCCCAGAGCAAGTATATCCAATACCAACCTCTCTCTCAACATTAATGTAGAACTGCTTGATACCCTCCAGAGTCAGCTCTTCCTTCTTCACCAAAATACGGATGGGATCTCTCATGAACTTTTTGGTCACTTCCAACACATCCATTGGCATTGTAGCTGACAGCAACACAACCTAAAATATATTACTCTATGTCAGCACATATAGCCATTTTTATTTGTACAATCAGTTCTCAGCCACACTATAACCAAATCTGTACGCATTTTACCATGTAAAACCTTTTTTACCTGGATGTTTGTGCTTAGTTTTTGAAAGATCTCATAAATTTGATCCTTAAATCCACGGCTCAACATTTCATCAGCTTCATCCAGAACAAACATTTTGATCCATTTTGGTGCTATTGGAAAAAGAGAAGCATCTCATGAAGTTTCAGAAATACACAATCCTTTAGAAACACCATGCTGCTGCACTACTAAGTTTTCCAGCACAACTCTCTACAGTGACAACAAATACAGTATAAAGCTCTAAGTGGGTATGAGGCTTTCACTGAAAATGAACAAATGCACAGTGAGATGGATACTTACAAAGATAGCGCCTGTTTAACATATCAAACACACGCCCTGGAGTTCCCACCACGATGTGCGGAGCCTCAGCCTGGAGTTTCTGCATTTCATTGCGCACATTGGTACCACCAATACAAGCGTGGCATGTTGCTCCCATGTAGTCTCCAAGGGCCAGGATTACCTTCTGAATCTAAAACAGAACCTTCCATTAGTAGTTTGTAGTACAGTAAAGCTTAAGCCCCATTATTGCTGGCTTTTATGGACTTTGGAAGCTAAGGCACCAAACAGGGACTATGGAGCTCCTGGAACTGAGAGCTGCTAGGAAGAACTTCACTTAAGGTGTTACTTAGACACCATGAGGCAGAGGGACAGTTGTATCTTTGTTCTTACTGGTTGAACTTGCTGATTGAGTGACTGCCATGAGACAATTACTAAGCTTAAAGCAGGCCCACCAGAAGTGAGCTCAAGGTCTCAGCTACTCAGGCCTGCTTGGTAAGCACTTGGACACTTCTGTAAACACTCTCCAAGGGCACCACTGTAAGCCACGTTACAAAACAAGTCTCACCTCAATACCTTTAGAGCAGAACAAAGGCATAACATTGTGATCAAAGGCCCTTATTCCAATGAATTATTTCTGTCTGATTTAGTATATTTAACTTTACCTTGAAGAAATGTCACCAAGCAGTGGCATTTCAGTATAGTCTAGTTGAAAATGACAGCAAGCTTTCTATTTTAGAGTTGGATTAACACTGAACTTCCAAACCCCACATTACTGATACACTTATCCTAAAAATACAAGTATTCTTGAAGTTATTACCCCACACCCACTTAGCATAAGAGAACACCAAGCCTTGAAAGTGAAAGAGACATGCAATTATGTTGTCAGGAAAACATACAAAGATACAAAACCATTTAAGTAACCAAATGTGCACTGCAGCTTTCATGTTGCACAACTGCATTAAAGTTTCAACAGCTTCCAAACAAGTAAATTTTTTGTTTCCACTCAGAACACTGTGCTTTAGTAATTGTGTTTTTCTGAAGACGCTCCCTCCACTTTACACACAGCAGAGCAGCTGCCTCCTGTACCCCTGCCCCAGCACACCCTCCATGTGCATCAACTCAGCTATTGAAGGAGGCAGAGAACTTGTGGGACAAGGCAGTATGTAGCCCCCATTACTTCACACAAAAAGGGTTCTGAATGGATATTAATTACAGCCCCTTAAGATGTCTGGTAATGTTGTCTCACAGTTGTGAAACCTGAAACCTATGCAATACACGTTTTTTTGTTTGTTTTTTTTAAACTACACTATCAATACCTGTTGAGCCAGTTCTCTGGTAGGGGCCAATACTAGTGCCTGGGACTCCTTGAGATCAATCTCCAACTGCTGCAGGATGGAAATAGCAAATGTGGCTGTCTTGCCAGTACCTGACTGAGCTTGAGCAATCACATCATACCCTAAAAAAAGTAGGATACACATTTACTGCTCCCACACGGGTCAATCATGTTAAGTTTTACTTAATTCCCCTTGAAGTAAGTGATCAGTACTACAGAGTTCTCTCCATTTCAGGTCAGTCCCGAAAGATGGTGTACCATCATATCACTTGTTCAATGAAGATCAGTAATAGTTATCACTATCACTAATAAAACAATATATGTGTTTTACAATGATCTTAATTATCTAACGTTGATATCAACGAATCTACTGCATACCTTTGATGCATGGAATGATAGCTCTCTGCTGAATAGCTGAAGGCTTCTCAAAACCATAAGCATAAATGCCCCTTAGAAGGGATTCTTTTAAATTCATATCATCGAAATTGTCAACAATCTCATTCCAATTGCTCTGTAATAGAGGGGGAAAAAAATTATATCCAATACTCCCGTCCACCAATGATTAAATTCTCAGGTCAGTTTTTAAGTGCTCACCTCGATGACACCATCGGGCTCCATTCCCTCTGGGCCGCCATGGTCTCTGCCATGAAAGAGAACACGCTGTTAGAACAGGAGCCACCACCACGCAGAAGCGAACCAACCCCTCGGCTGAGAAAGCGGCGGAACCCGTGACAGATCATTCCAGCAGGTGCTCTGAGCTTCTGCCAATGGACAAACTCCCAGCCCTCTCCCTCAGTGGCCTGGGCGCTACTGCAGCCCAAACCCAGCTCCCGGGGCCGAGCCCGACGCCGCGGGAATGGGCACACGCAGCGCGCGCTCCCGCGGAGCCGCGGGGGGG